>CM060677.1:73780453-74259394 GCA_030686995.1 Artemisia argyi
GGCTGTCTGACTTTGTTGACCATTCCTTGGTCAATTTAAGTTAGGTGGTTCGGGCTCAATCAATTGCACTTTCGTCAACACAGACGTAATTCAAAAGGTATCTAAACTTTAACGTTGCACACTTCATCAAGAAGTTGTGTTGTGTATTATAAAGCAGTATCAGTCGGATACTTTCCAACTGATGAGAAATAAGTAGTATGTAGAGTAGTGATTCAAAAATTCATATTAAGAATTTGATGCATGACTTGCTTTTATAAATGAGTAAGAAAGCAAAATAGAATTTCTAAGAATTTCAGCATCGCACACAGATAACCAAAGAAAGTAGTAAACCAGTGATTTAAGCCTAGCATAGAAATTCTAAATAATATATATAGAAAGTTGTATTACAACTCCAAGATGATCAACATGTATGTGGCGTGCATGGCTGTAAACAGTACCTTTAAGTTCAATTCGAAATACTAATGTGAATATACAAAATATTAGATTAAACCAAAGCATTAATAAAGTAAATTAATAAAATTATATGCCTTGTGTTTGAAAATTAATAAAAACATTACCTTGACTTCCATAATTGTTATCATATTCGTTTGATTCCATATATGTTGCTTTTGTTGATCATTGTAGTAGCGATTTGAATCATACCAGATGTAAAACTGAATACGATGGAGAAGAGATACTCCAATTAGGGTTCTTGGGTTTTGAGAAAAAGTATATACTGTGATAATGAACTGTTTTTTTTTTTTCTTTTGTTATACGCTAGAATGGGTTTTAATTAAACCCTAATCTCTATTTGACATCCTTGACAATGCAATATCAATTATGACTTGCAAATTTTATCACAACCATTAGAATGCTCCAATGGTTAAGGTGTTGTTTATTTCTGCCTCTCATCCATATATATATATATATATATATATATATATATATATATATATATATATATATATATATATATATATATATATATATATATATATATATATATATATATATATAGAGTTAGGATCAAATAAGAAGATTACTTAAAATAAGAAGAAATAAAAAGAACTATAACCACAAATCCGAGATGCACCGACCTAAATTAGATGCATCCCTATAATCTTAGATGCATTATAACGCACCATAGTGTGTTTTCTAGCTTTTAATCAGATGCATATACGTATATTAGATGCATTTAATGATTTCTCTTGTTTTTTGTTCTTCTGCACGTGTCAAAATCATGAAAATCAATTTGCACCATCTATACATCAAATTAACTTTCAAAACTCAGGATGTTGCATCTATATGAATAGAAATGTATCTATTGCAAGTCGTTGCATCTCAAATGCGTGGTTTTGGTCACTTCTCACCACTTCTTATTTTAATTTATTTCTTACTGGATCCCTACTCTCTCTCTCTCTCTCTCTCTCTCTATATATATATATATATATATATATATATATATATATATATATATATATATATATATATATATATATATATATAATATTGCAAAAATGGGCCTAGGCGGTCTTGTAATCGGCGATTACAAGGTACACGGCCTTCTACCTTGTTGATTTTTACAAGGTAATCGGCCTTGTAATCAACTATTAAACACTACAGGGTTGTCAACCGCCTCACTATAGACTCATGATTTTTGCAACATTATATATATATATATATATATATATATATATATATATATATATATATATATATATATATATATATATATATTAGTGCTTTGACGTTGTTGTGAAGTTCATTGAAAATGTATGTTATTTTCTCCTTTGAATTCTCTTTGTATTTGGATCTTTTAAAGTTGACAAAACAACTTTAGTGAAGTTGGGGAAGTGTGATATGTGTGAGTCATTGGATTTGATCTAATGACTCAAATCAAAAGAAAATCTTTTAATTTGAGCTGTTGGATCAAATTAAATAGCTTACACTTCCCCAACTTTACTAAATTTACTTTTGAGGATACTTGTATTTGCAATCTGGATACTTTAGAGAAGAATGAAATAAAGTTGCCCAAAAGCCCAAAACGCGTAAAACACATGACACATTAATCAAACCTGAATTTTCAGGAAGAATTTTTAAAATTTACACTAATAAAATTAACTTTAATTATAGGAAATTTACATTCCATCACATGTTTATTTGATTGCCATAATAAGATAAGATATTACAAATAAGAGGTCTTTATGATAACATTTTTAAATCCTCCTTCTTTATTCTTGCCAACTTGGTGTGACTTTTCCTTTATGATAAAAGTACTAGCAGGGTATCCACGCGTTGCAGCGTCGGGTATCGTGAAATAAAATTTTTTGATGGAATTAATAAAAATGTCACAGGAAGTCATTTCGACACCTAAATTTGCCTCGAGAACGAAATACTAAAAAATTTTGGTAAACTACACTTCCCACCCAAGCATATATTTACAATCTTAGTCTCTAAGGGTGCAATAGGATTCACACAAGGTTCAAAACACTTTCATATATAAACCTCATTATACCCTCACTTATGGTTTGACACCCATTCTCTCTTAAACCAGCCACACCCTATTTCTTCTTCTTTTCCAGTCGCTTTTCCGGCCAAACAAACACCACCGCCGGCGACTTAAACTCACCGCCACCACCACCACACTCCTTACAACCTCTCCATCATTTTGACGTACATCACACACCAAGAAATACCTCTCAACACGACGATTAACACCACTACAGCTCGAGTTCATCACCAAAACCATCTCTCTCTCTCTCGTTTTGTTGATACCGGCGGTCGAAGGTAGGAAAACCCACCACCCTTTTTGTCGTTCTAGTGACGGTGGGGATAAGTACATGAATTTTCAAGAGTTTTTGATTAAATAAAGATTAAAACTAATAAATATGAAGCTAAATAATTATTTGGTGTCGTTTTCTTTCTTTTTGTTGTTGTCATTGTTATTCAGTCACGATAACAAGGGATGTTGTAAGCTTGAGCTGACAGCCTTGTGTATCGAGTCGAGTCTTGGTCACAGGTTTGTGTCTAGGTTAAGATGGATGGTTGTACATTGTGTTTAAATGATTATAATATTTGGTGTATGGGTGTTTTTAATGCTATTAATGTAGAATGAGGGTTGTACATTGTGTTTAAATGATTGTAATATTAGGTGTAGGGGTGTTTTTAATGCTATTAATATAGAATGAGGGTTGTACATTGTGTTTAAATGATTGTAATATTAGGTGTAGGGGCATTTTTAATGCTATTAATGTAGAATGAGGGTTATACATTGTGTTTAAATGATTGTAATATTGGGTGTAGGGGTGTTTTTAATGCTATTAATGTAAAATGAGAGTTGTATATTGTGTTTAAATGATTGTAATATTGGATGTAGGGGTGTTTTTAATGCTATTAATTGATAAAGCGAAAAGTGTACCGCTTTTGGGGGGGTTATTTAAGCCCGAATTCGTGATTATTTGATCAATTATTACCCTAAATCGTTCCTTTTGTCATTATAGGTACTTTTGAGGAGAAATTTGGAAAAAGAAGCATTTTGGACGTTTTTGGAGCAATTAAGTGAAGAAAACGACAAAGTCTCAATCTTTGCTGGGAACAGTACCTGACGGCGTCAAGGCCATACAAGTGACGGCGTCAAGCTTGGCAAAAGAGGTGGATATGGAAAATACACATGACGGCCCAGAACAATTTCAAGGCAAAAACGCCTGACGGTGTCACCAAGGCCGTCAGGATTGATTTACAGGTGACGTCCCAAAGCTTATTCTCAACATGACGACGTCAAGATTGGATCTAGGCAATACGACCTTTAATTTGGCGGCGATTTGACGGCGTCACAAGCTATAACGTGACGCCGTCAAGGTGTAAAATCTATATAGAGTTTTCTAATTTTCATTCATTAAGTGTGGAACTTTTGGAGAACTTTTGTGTGCAAACCCTAGACAAATTTTCTGTAACAACAAGGGTTTCAACCCTTGTTCCATCCATGTTCAATTGAAGATAAGTTTCCCAATAATCATTCAATATGTTTATGTGTTGTTTGATTCTATCTTATGCTTGTCTTCTTTTTAACATGCTAGGCTAGGTTTTTCTTGTGTTTGCTTAGATGTAATGAAACCTAGATGTTGATTATTGGTTGATGATTTGTTTATAATTATTGTGGATGATTGAATTCGATGTGACAGACTTCCAATTGGTAACTTGCTTGAACGTCTTAAGAAACATGATCGGAGGTGTACTACGATTTATTGGTTGTATTTAATGCGTAGGCAACTGTTAGTGATACTACGTTAGGAGCTAGTAGTCGGCTCGACCTAGAATGAAGTAGAAGCCTATAGAATTAGGGAATATCGTACACGGCCCTACGACTAGTATTAAGGAATATAACCCGTCATCCATGCAATTGTAACAAGCTAATCAACCGGTAAAAGATATCTACGGAGTAATGAAATCTAAGTAAACACATTTTCTCTTATTATTGTTTCCACCACACATTTAGTTTAAGTTTATTTTATTTTTTTTTGCATCTTTAGTTAATTGGGTTAGTTGACTAGCAACTAATTCCGCCCGCTCCTTTAAAACCCGAGATTTTACTTGCTTTCTTTAAAATATAAAAATACAAAAAGAATCATCCCTCACCCTTAGACCTAGTTTAGTAGAATTTTAATCCTAGCGAATACTATTTCTGAGATGAACGATCAATCCCCCGGTACTTGACACTATACTATACTACAACATCGTAGGATCATGGAACTAAGGAACTTGAAGACCAAGTCAAGTTTCTCATGAAATCCTACGAAGCTCCTAAGCCTTCAAGCCAAGTGAACAAATTCACTTCTTCATGCGAATTATGTAGTGGTCCCCACGACACTC
Organism: Artemisia argyi; assembly: GCA_030686995.1. Classification (NCBI taxonomy): domain Eukaryota; kingdom Viridiplantae; phylum Streptophyta; class Magnoliopsida; order Asterales; family Asteraceae; genus Artemisia; species Artemisia argyi. Next base: position 73,785,302 of record CM060677.1, read on the forward strand.
GTGATTGCATGGAACTCCCCGAACAAGCTTTCGCGGACTACGCATCCTCACGTACCGACGGGGCGGGAGACAAGTGGTACACTTTCAAACCCGAGCAAAACCCTTACGGTGATTCATACAACCCCTCTTAAAAAAATCACCCGAACCTTAGGTGGAAGCAAAACCAAAACATGCCCCAAAACAATTCTTCCAATCCACCTAATCGTTACCAACCAAACGGTCCAACCTCTAACCGTACTTTTAACAACAATCCTTCCAGCAACTATGGTAGTACCTGTAGAATTTCAATCAAGTCACAAACATGATGGTTCTTGTGATTAGTGTGGCATTAGATATAAGAGAGAAAGAAGGATGAGAGAACTTGGAACCTTGAGAGAGAAAATATGATATTAGATTGAGGTTAGTGTAAAGGTCCAACCCTCTCCACATGTGGAGAGGGGTATTTATACTAAGCTACAAAGAAAGATAAAAATGCCCACACCCGGGCTGTGGATCAGGCATACAGTGGGTAAAGACCCGTCCTTCTTCCACGATGTTACTTAATCTAATACTAACTAACTAATAAATAAACTAACTACGAGCTAACTTAATGCTATTACAATAATTAGGTGACCGAGACTTTTACAGGAATATTTTATTCCTAACAATCTCCCCCTAAGCGAGGTCACCTTGGAAATTTAGCTCTTTGATCTTTAAGCATTCACAAGTCTTTGTAGCTCGTAGGTTCTGATTCTTCACTTTTCTGCACACTTTGTACTTCAAGCAAACGAACTTATGATTTGGATTCCTTTGTGATATGTGATCTTTGAGCTTCTTTGAGACCATCAGCCATAGTAAATCTCCAAGCTCATCCATAGTAGTATCGCCTTCATGTGATGTAGTGACTTAAGGACCATCATGCTCACAACCTTCTGGATCAGGAGACTTTACATTAGAGTTGTGGATCAGGAGGCTTTTTCATCAGATTTGCGGAAACGTTGTTGGTTGTCTCTTAACATTTGTTGTAGCAAGTCTCTCATCGTCATTGATAGTGAGTAGGATGTGTGAGCATGAGGTATGGAATGACCCGATTCAGCTGGAAATAGGAGCCATCAACGCCATCTTTATATGTGTCCCTGAAATAAAATAGTCAGCAATAAAGATAGAGAACGAATATGGCTTTGTCATTCGTTCTGCAAGGACAGACTACCCTCCGATTTTGTGAAAACCGACCTGTGATCAGGTAGAGTCTCTTTTAAAGAAGACTCTCCTTGACAGGAATTTCCAGCTTGTAGTAATGAATTTTCCAAAGAATCCACTTCGGAATCTTCATACTTAACATGTTCTCATACCGGAACGTCTCAAAGCAGACAGCACGATAGAGTGAATCGGTGAATAAATATTCACGGATTGATGAGAAATTGATTTATAGAAATCACTCGCGTGTCATATGATAAACATTTTGAGACACGACGAGAGTTTTAAGCTTTGAATCACATTTCCATAAAAAATACTTTTGTTTGAAATATTATATACAATCAATGTGCTCGAAAATTAGTAGGTTAGCACACTGAAAGGTTTTTGCAAAAGTATCCGTCAATCTATATCCTGGAACAAGTTTGATTCAATGTTGAATCGCACCATTGTTGCTTTCCAGTTGTCACTTGATCATTGATCCAAGATGGATCTCACATGTCACCAACCAAGAGCTTGAAAGATGTTCGCTCTAGAAGGATTTCCATCTTCATTGTGAATATTTTCATATCACTCGGATGTTCTGGCAATACCACAAGGATAATGCGTGGGACTCTAAATATTTTATCTTACTTTCCACATTGTGTGAAACAATAAGCATATTTGGAAGTGTGTCCTATTGAGATTTATCGATGATCTCTTTGGCTCTAGACTCAATAGTGCGTTTTGATCCACTCCTGGAGACCGGGGAGGCGTCTTCTGTTTAGGTATCAATATAGCTCGCAATGAGCGGTCGATACATTGCACAGGGTTCCCCGTGAGAATGAAACAAGCTCTTTTAAGAGAACTTGAGTGGTTGGGAAGTTTAGTGCAGTGCGTCACTGGGTCCATGAAGTCTTGTCTTCAGTACCGGTGTTACCTTAGTAACCACCAGTAGATTATGAATTGAACCCGGTTTCTGCCCTAAAGTTGAATATATGGAGGGCTATTTCTTTTCACCCTTTCTCATTACAATTCTTTTTAATTCTTTAACCCCTTCAGTGCTTACCGAGACTTCACCACTAGAACCTTGTTGGGTATGTTCCAGTCCTAGCTCTATCTCAGTCCGCACTATTCCCTTTCTCACTTTTCTCCTTTTTTTCAATCATTCCTAAGGACTTCTAATCTATCTAGAGGATTGTCCCTGGGAAGATCCTTCCGGTTCTAGTGGATCATGGGAATTCATACCTAACCTTAACCAACCTTATAACTCCATGCATAAAGATAAATGGTCGGTCTTTGGTATAACTTCCACAAGCGCCTTTTGCTCCCCCTCAATATGTGCATCGATATTCGAAAGAGCTTAGCACATATGTGGGAGCATATTTATTGAGTCCAAAAGATCACATTTGAATATCAGATTTCATATTTAAATCATATTCTCTCCCCCGATCAAAAATTTCAAATCTTTTGAGATTTTGGATCTCAATTGATTTAAATAAGTTAGAAAGCTTTTGGGAGAGAAATGCGGTCAATTTTAATATTTTATGATAAAAGGAACTTTTTCTTGCTCCCCCTCAATCTGTGAGGGAGGTTGTTATGTGTCAGATTTGAAGAGTTTACAAAAGATTTGACGTTTTACCGAAAACTCTTTGAAGAGGTTCTCATTCTGACACATAACCATCATAATCATTTTGTTGCACGGTTTTTGTACAAAGTGTGGAGAGTAATGATGATACATAAAATTTTGAGAAACCACTCTCTCCCTCAATCAATGACGGATGTTAAAGCTTTAAATAAATGATGTCATTGAATGAGTGAAAAATTTTATCAAAATTTTGAGTTCTATTTGATTTTCAATCAAAATCCCATGGTACCACCAAGTTTTGCACAAATACTTTCCGGAAAAATCATAGAAGGGAAAGTATTTGGCGATAAAAAGAAGATTTCTCTTCTTTATCAAGAAATAATGCACTGAAGCGTACATTAGATCGAGGAAACATGGATATAAAGTAATCCATGCCAGGTGAACTTCACCCGGTAAAAGGAACAACCGTCTTTTTGGTGACGTGTTTTCCTCATTTTGAAAAACGGGTTGCTATCTGAAGTAATAGCAAACCTTATTTTGAAGACCGGGTTACAGCCTAAAATGACTGCAAGCCATAGTTTTAAAGAATATTTTGAGATACGACATGTTTTAGAAAAAAAAAATTATTTGAAACCGAAAAACTCTTGCTCAAGCATATGTATGATTCCGTGTCATTATTGAATGACATTTCTTGAAACGTACATAATGTTGATTACACAAAAGACATGTCGCGAGAAGAATATTTTTGGATTTTTTATGATTTTTCAGATTTTTATGGTTTTTATAGGTTTTATATTTTTCTATTTTCTTTTTGATACATCTTGTATACAAAGGATATGTGAAACCAATCCTTCAATCATCATTCTATTCCTGGAGAGACTTAAGAGTTTCTGGAGTGAGGCTCTTCATCCCAAGGCGTGGGAGAATAAACTGAAACCTTTCCCGAGAAAGAGCCTTTGTGAATATATCAGCCAACTGAAACCCCGTTCTCACAAAGTAGAGTTCGACTATCCCTTTCTCCACTTGTTCTCTGATGAAGTGATGACGAATGTCTATATGTTTGGCTCTGGAGTGCTGGACATTCTTGCAACACAGGGCAATGGCACTTTTGTTATCACAATACATTGGGATTTTGTTGAAGTCATACCCATAATCTGATAATTGTGATCTCATCCACAAAATTTGAGCACAACACGAGGACATGGCAATGTATTCAGCTTCTGTGGATGATATTGAAGTGCACATCTGCTTTTTGGATGACCAGTTGACAAGTTTCTCACCCAAGAATTGAGCACCTCCAGAAGTACTTCTGCGAGTATCTTGACATCCCGCATGATCAGCACCTGAGTAGGCCGTGAGAGCCATTGCATTGTCTTTAGGGTACCAAAGACCATGTGAATTGTCCCTTGGAGATATCTGAAAATTCTCTTGACAGCCTCCAAGTGCTTTTTGGTAGGTTTGGATTGATATCTGGCACACGTGCATATGGCGAAAAGAAGGTCTGGCCTACTTGCTGTGAGGTACATGAGAGATCCAATCATGCTTCTGTATTTGGTCTGATCAATGGTTACTCCAGCAGAGTCATCATCGAGTTTGGATCGTTAAACCATGGGTGTATCAACTGTGTCACTTGAATCAAAGCCAAACTTCTTGAGGATGTCACTAGCATACTTGGCTTGATTTATGAAGATGCCGCTCGGGTTTTGTGAGATTTGTAATCCCAAGAAGAAAGACATTTGTCCCATCATAGACATTTGAAACTGGGAACTCATTTCTGTAGCAAAGCGATCACATTCCTTGGAATCAGACGATGCAAAGATGATATCATCAACATAGATTTGAACGTGAAGTAGGTTGTTCCCAGTCTTTCTAGTGAACAAGGTAGGATCAACTACACCCTTGGTGAATCGATTTGCAAGGAGAAATTTGAAAATCATGTCGTACAAGCTCTAGGAGCCTGTTTGAGACCATAGAGTGCCTTCTTTAAGCGATAAACATTATTTGGTCTTTCTGGGTCCACAAAACCTTCAGGTTGAGAAACATAAACCACCTCTTTTAAGTCCCCATTCAAGAAGGCAGTCTTAACATCCATTTGATAGACAGTCATGTTATTGCTGGCAGCATTAGCAAGAAAGATTCTAATGGCCTCGATACGAGCAACCGGTGCAAATGATTCTTCAAAGTCAATACCATCTTGTTGACTGTATCCTTTCGCAACTAATCGAGCCTTATTTTTCAACACATCCCCATGTTCATCAAGCTTAACTTTAAAGATCCATTTGAGAGCAATAATCATCGCACATTCAGGTGGTGGTACTAATTCCCATACATCAAGATGATCAAACTCATGGATTTCATCTCGCATTGCGGTGAACCAAGATGCCTTCGTAAGGGCATCCTTGAAGTCTTTGGGCTCGACTTTGGATGAGTTGAAGAAGCACCACAAAGCATCGGTAGCAAGCTGTTTTCTGGTGGACACTGGTCGTGAGGGATTACCTATGATGTTATCAATTGGGTGATCATTGGTCCATTTTCTGAGATGTTCATGAGGTTGTGGATAGTGAACATATATGGAAGAATCTGATTCTCCTGATGATGATGCTTCGGTGGACGGTTCGGGAGCGAATACATTGACAAATGGTTCATCTGCGGGAGGGGCAAAAGGGTTGTTTTCACATGAATTATTGGTTGTCACTTCTTGACTTTCAGAGGAAGAAATTGCATTTGACACATGTTGGGAGTTGCTAAATTCTAGAGCATCCTGATCAAGTGAAATGGAAGTGGATGGATCATTAGTGACACGAGAAGCATCAACAGCCATATCAATAGGTTTTTCGGCTTGTTGTTCAGGAGCTTGAAGTTGTTGCGACTCAAAGTACTCATCAAACGTGGGGTCAAATAACTTCTTCAATTCTTCACAAGTAGGCGGAACATAAGAAGTGGCGGGTTTGGAGGGCTGTACAAGTCCCGAACTTATTGGTCCAGGAGACAGAAGATTAGGTGAGGGTCCAGAACTGGTGTGTCCTGAAGCCATATGCTATGTCAGCTCATCAAACGTGACATGGATTGTTTCCATGATTTGTCGGGTTCTTTTGTTGTAGATTCGGTACCCTTTTCGATCTGCCGCATAACCGACGAATACCCCAATATCAGCCTTAGCTTTAAGCTTCCCTAAGTCTTCAATGTCGTTAGTTGGGTAGCACAGGGCACCAAATACATGAAGAAAGGAGAGATCAGGATTTTTGAGATACACCAGCTCATACGGTGTCTTGTTGTGGAGAGGATGAATTAATGACCGATTTTGACTGTAGCAAGCAGTGGCGATGGCTTCAGCCCATAGAAACATTGGTGTCTTTGAAAATATCAGCATGGTGCAAGCAGCTTCAACTAGTGTGTGATTCCTTCTTTCAACGACTCTAGTTGAGGAGTTCGAGGAATACTCTTCTGATGACTGATGCCGACACTTTCATAGAATTTAGTGAGTTGTTGGTTAACAAACTCACTTCCATTGTCTGTGCGAATGATCCTAACAGTTTTGTTGAGCCTTACTTGCAACTGCTTGATGATTTTGATAATAATATCGGGAGTTTCATCCAAAAAATTTCACCCATGTGAATCTTGAATAATCATCCACAATAACAAGATTATATCTTTTCCCATTGAAGCTTTGCACTCTCATGGGTCCACACAGATCCATGTGAAGGGTATGGAGTACTTCGGTGTTGGAGTTGGTGGGTTTTGGTTTATGAGTTTGTTTCTTGCTTTTACCCAATTGACGTGATGAGTAGAGATGATCCTTTTCATACTTTAGTCTGGGCATGCCTCGAACGAGATCTTTGCGAGAGAGATCGTTTATAGTGCCGAAGTTCAAGTGGTTCAAACGCTGGTGCCATAACCATGATTTGCTTTTTGAGGCCTTAGAAAGTAAGCAAATGGGAGAGGACCGCATCATGTCTTCAATAGAGATGGTATACAAGTTTGTACCACCACTTCCCTTAAGTAGATCAACTCCGTCCAATTCTCTAACAAAACATGTGTGTTTTCTGAAAGCCACTTCGAGATCAGAATTACAAAATTGACCAACAGAGAATAAGTTGTGCCCAAGTCCTTCCACGTAGTAAACTCTTGAAATCAAACTATCACCAAACACGTAATTACCATACCCCATAATGGCCCCAAAGTGGTCGTTTCCGAATCTAACTGTCCCGATAAACTTTTTCACGAAATTTCTGAGCCGAGAGCGATCCCCAGTCATATGTTTTGAGCAGCCTGAGTCCAAATACCACAGGACGATTTGTACGGCTTCCATTTGAAACCAGACAGATATGGATAACTGAAAAACATGGATCCCCAAGTGTAATTGGGATCCAATTGGGTAGCACATGCATACTTAAGAGATACAGGATCAGTATTTTCATTGGTTCTCACAGATGAACCGATACCAGTGGAAGTTGTTTCTTACTATCAAGGCATTGGGTCACTAAATGGAATCTTCTACCAGTAGCCTTCCATCTCTTAACCTCTAAAGACTTAGGGTCGGGTATAAAAGTTAATGGGCACTGATTTCCTAGAGTGAATTTTCTTCCAGTAGGTTTCCACTGATATCCTACAATGTTAAATACTTTTCCTGTAGCTTTCCAAGTATTATTATCCTTAGCAGATTTAACAGGGGATTTATAAGATGATTGCAAAAATGACACAACACATTCATCATGATTACCAGAAATTAAACAACCATTACAAGTCTTACAAGTCACATTAGAATTTGAATTAATTACAGTACGCTTAATGAAAGGGTTATTAGACACAAAGTTACTAAAGTTTGCCAAAAAGTGCGATTTGGTTACTAAAGTTTTTTTGGTTACAAAGAGGTAACTTAAGTAAACGGGTTTGTCATTTAGGTTACTCAAAGATTAAAAATGTTACATAAATGTTACTGCGAGGGTGGGCAACCGGCTAATTACCGGTTCCCCTTGTCCACGTCAGCACCAAAGTTTAAAATGTTACAAAGAAGTTACTATAGTTTACGGGTTTATTAAATAGGTTACTGAACTTTAACAAAAAGTTACTATGCGTTTGTTTTTTTTCTTTTCTTTTTTTTTTTTTTTTTTTTTTTTTTTTTTGTAATTTTTTTTATTATAATTTTTTTTTATTTTAACATTTTTCTCCTTCGTATATCTTTGTATATTTTTGTACATTTCTATCCGTTTTTATACGTTTATGTATGTTTTTCCCTCTTGTCGTACTATCTTTACATTGTTTTACGTTTATGTACGTTTTTCTCCCTTGTCGTACGTTTTTCTTTAGTTTCGTACGTTTTTTGTCCATTTTTGTACGTTATCATTTATTTTTCGTATATTTTCATAGGTTTTCATAGGTTTTCATAATTTTTTATTACATTTGTGTGCGCATTTATACGCTTGTGTACGTTTCATACATCTTTTTACATTTTCATACTAGTTTTACGTTTTTCTACACCTTTGTATGTTTTATACTTGTTATGTTTTATGCGTATGTAAAAATGTATATAAAAACGTGTATAAAAATGTGTGAAAATGTGTAAAAACAAACAAAAACGTATGAAAACGAAAAAAACGTAAGAAAAAATGTCTGAAAACAAAAAAAAGTAAGAAACGCAGATAAAAACGTAAGTAAAACATACGAAAACGTAATAAACTAGGCGAAAAGGTATAAAAACGGACAAAACGTAAGAAAAAAGGACAAAAACGTATGAAAACGGAAAAAAACGTAAGATAAACGGGCAAAACGTAAGAAAAACGGATGAAAGTGTAAGAAAATTGGCGAAAACGTATAAAAACGAACGAAAACATATGAAAACGGAAAACCCGTAAAAAAAGGATCAAAAAACGTAAGAAAAACGGACAAAAATGTATGAAAACCAAATTTTGAGTTAAGTATAAACGGTCATTAGGATAAAGGACTAACAGTGCAAATGTTTGTTGCAAACGACCGTTAGCTAACGAAAAAAAAAAAAAAAAAAAAAAAAAAAAAAAAAAAAACTCTGTAGTAGAAGGTTAAAACATACATAGTAACTTATATAACTGGTTACCAAACTTGAGTAACCTCTTTGTAACCAAAAAAACTTTAGTAACCAAATCGCACTTTTTGGCAAACTTTAGTAACATTTTTGTCTAATAACCCCCTAATGAAAATACTAGAATTAACACGATTCTTTTCATTCAAATCAATCTTATTGTTCCTAAGGTGGTCTTCTACTTTCTTCCCTTGATCACTCTTAGCAGGCGAAGTCCTATCATTCCTTGTATTTCCTTTAGGCTTTGACCCGCTAGCATTAGTGACATTGATTACTCCTGTAAAACTGACGATGGGTGATGCGTGGGAATCGCACCTTGCTTTACCTCTCGAGGGATCTCGCGAGGCTTACAACCCCCACCAGGCAGTGTACCTGATCGTTGTAGTATAGTATAGTGACAAGTACCGGGGGATTGATCGTTCAGCTTAGGAATAGTGTCGCTAGGATTAGAAAGCCTAATTAATAGTTCTAGAGATGGAAGATGATTATTTTTGTGTTTTTATATTTTATGAAAGCAAGTAAAATCTCGGGTTTTGAAGGAGTGGGCGGAATTAGTTGCTAATCAACTAACCCAAAAACTACTTTATAACTAATTAACTAATGAAAATGAAATTAAACTAATATTAAACTAAGGTTGTGAGCAGTGGTTGGAGAAATTGTGTTTACTTAGACTTCACTACTCCCTAGATATCTTTTACATGTTAATTACTTGTTACACTTGTATGAATGACGGGTTGTATTCCTTAATACCATTCGTGGAGTGGCATACATAACTCCCCAACTCTATGAGCTCTTATCTCCTCCTACACCATGACCCAGCACAACTATAGGGATTGTAAACAGTGGCTCATGCATTAAATACAACCAATAAAGACCTAGTACGCCTCGGTTCATGTTTCTTAAGACGTTCAAGCATGTTACCATTTGGAGATCTGCCAGTTTTCTTAAGCCTAACATATAATATCATTCATTCAAAACAAGAATAGACAAGTAATCAACACATAATCAACATCTAGGTTTCATTAGATCTAAGCAAGCGCAAAGGAAATTTAGCCTAGCATAGTAGAATTAAGATAAGAACAAAAGATAGACAACCAACACATAGACATATTGATTGAATTAAGAGTATACTTATCTCAATTACAATGCAAGGTCTCAAGGGTTTGGAACCCTTGAAAAACCTGTAAAAGAGGCACCAAAATCGTCTTTAGGGTTTCACCAAAACTTCTCTCTTTTTTATGAAAAAACTAGAAAACTATATATAGGAAAATCGTCCTGACGGCGTCAAGAGTAAAATCTGACGCCGTCAACTCGCCGCCATATATTTCCTCGGACGCCCTAGATCCAATCGTGACGGCCTATGTGACGCCGTCACCACCCTCGGTAAATTAATCTTGGTCATTTTGACGCCGTCATCTCTTCATCTGACGCCTTCACAACCTTCGGTAAAATATTCATCCTTTCTGACGCCGTCAAGAGTAAATCCTTGACGCCGTCACCTTGTAATTCCAGCTTGGATTTGGTACTTTGTTGTTTTCTTCACTTTATGCTCCAAAAACGTCCAAAATAGCCTCTTTTCCAGAATTCACTCTCCAAACACCTAAAATCACAAAAGGAACGATTTAGGGCAATATTTGATCAAATAAATTCGGATTCGGGCTTAAATGACCCCCTAAAAACGGATCATTTTTCGCCTCATCATATACCCTTACACTTGAGATTTGCTTGTCCTCAAGCAAATGAGCTTTTATTCTACTCAAAAGACAAGTTAGGGGTCATTTAACACTAATATAAAAGTAATTACAACAAATAATCGTTCCACTAAAGACCAATAGACAAGCACGAAGATCATACACAAGCACCTCACAAATAGTGTTTAGATACTCACATCTCTCGGGTGTAATAAAGTAATATAACATTATGGAAATGGAAGATATCTCTCACTACCTGTCATAGCAAAATAGATTACCATAGGCTTGGGAAAGGATCAAACCTCCACCACATGGCGTAAGCACCTAGGATAAACTATCAAAGAGGTCTTTTTAAAGGGTTATAACGTTAGGTGTAGGGATATGAATTACACGGTTTTGTTGGATAAAGGGGATTTTACTGGTGGCGAGTTAACAATCTTAGTTAATTACATGTACAAGATGGCGTTGCTAAGCCAAGACTAGACTCGACTTAAGCTAATAAATGAAAAATAACAAAAACATAAAATAAACATAGAATAAAAACGGGATGGTAGTCCGTATGTTTTTTTCTCTCTTTCTTTTCTATTTTTTTTTTCTTTTTCTATTTTTTTTTCTTTTTCTATTTTTTTTTTCTTTTTCTTGATTTTTTCGATTTTTTTTTTTTTTTTTTTTTTTTTTTTTTTTTTTTTTTTTTTCATACACTCTTACCCTACCATCCAAAATAATACATCATAGGGGTTTGAGCATTCCCCTTACACTTGAATCTTTACATACTTTACATTAAACTATTCTAATGACTTGAATTAAGAAAATCAAAACACTTGGAGCACTTTTAAGATTAACGTACATATGGGGGTAATAAATGTTGTTCTTCCCCATTACTCCATAAAATAAGTACTTACCCATGAGTCCCAATCGTCCCAAAACAATATGTACAAGGATATGACTCGACTTAGCAACCATGTAATCAATTAGAAAGTTAACTTAGGGTTTAACAAATAACAATAATGCACTAAAAATGAGCGCATACACGGAAGGCTAAGGCGATTTGGGTGTACATTTAAGTGGGGTGTAACAAATTCTTCCTTTAAGTAAGATGCTTAAAGTTAGAAACGAAAAGATAGGCTCGGAGGGGTGTACTAGGGGTATCGTGTACTAAAAATGAGTACAACGCTAAGGGTGTGGGAAAAATTAGTTGACTTAACTAGCCAAGTAATATGACTTAAATGGTCAAGTAATCGTAATACGGGTTTAACACAAGGGTGATCCTAATGCCTCTTATCATGTAGTAAATCCTACTACACGAATGTAGTCTCACTAGCGGTCTCGGGATGCATCACTAACGCAAGTTCTAGAATCTAAATGCTACCGGTACACTCATAAGCACCAATAATAAATGCTTTTCCTATCAAAACTAAAGGCGAACCTCACATTTTTGGGTGGAAAATTTTTCTGAATATACGGTTATGTGCTAGTCATACAACCTCCTATCCATGAGACGCTTGCTATGGCTAAAGTTTCACTCCTAAATGTTGTAAAAAATTTTAAATTTGGCGCTAAAATTACACTAACAAGTATTACTCGTAGTTTTATTACACATCTACTATCAAACAAAACAAACTCAAGCAAAAGTGCATATGTAAGGTATCATCTTTTTACCCTCCCCTTACACTTAAGATGAACATTGTCCCCAATGTTCAAGTAAAGAATGTAAAAGTGAAAAAGTAAAGAGAATGAAATCAAATACTCCCCTGATTCGCTCGGTATGGATTTTAGGTTGGCCAGATTAGATCTTCCTCCAAGAAAATGAACAATCAAAGCTTCCCTTCCAGAATATAAATCATCTCCTTGTCGAACATAACCTGTAAATCCTGACAGAACAACTACAAAAACCCAAAGCATCAAGCCGAACAAAGATAACTTACAACTAGATGTAATTCCAGACTTAGGAATAAAAACAAAACAATTAAAGATATAATGCTTGTGGAATGAATGTTTGCAGATTTCCTGGAGATTATAAAACTTAATAATTCACAAAAACCATAAGACTCCGTTAGAAAAACAAAACTGGTAAAATTTCCAGATTTTAACTCCTGACGCCGTCAAGAGTAAACTCTGACGCCGTCAGAATGGACCTGCAGAAATTCTTATGTTAAGTTTCCGGAAAATTTCTAGAAAAACTTGGTCCTACTTCCTGGAAAATCCTGCAAAACTTCATTATGACTCGATACAAGCATTTGACTCTAACAAGTACTAATACACATGTCCATTTAATATTGTTGTGGTTCATGCTCAATTTCGTTCTTATAAACAAATTTGGATCTCCCTTACACTTATCTTTTGCAAAATACCTTTATATGCAATTAAGACGAAGTTAAAAACAAAATAAAGCATTTTCACAATTTAATTTGAAACATGAGCCACAAACAATAAAAATAAAACATGCATACGGAAACAAATAAAATCAAACAAACAAACAAACAAATAAAAACACACAAAACATGGGTTGCCTCCCAAGAAGCGCTTGTTTTTGTTCGAGTCACGAGCCTGACTCTACCCTTATTTAATGGAAATAGGGGAGGTTCTCCCTACACTTAGGATTAAGTGTGGGTGAAAGTAGCGATACACACCCTTAGGGTGTGAATATGCCACGTGAGGTGAAGGGGGTGAGTGAATGGCTTCCTTCATCCTAAAACTACCCGGATAATATTGGTTGATGGGTGGGTCGGTTCCTCTTTTGTCTCCTAGAAATAAATCTAAGGATGGGAAGTTGTGTAAAGGTTGAGGTTCCGGTTCATCAACACTAGGAAATTCCCTAGAACTAGGAGTAAGGTTATCACTACAGGTGTTCAAACCTATATCCTCAAGTGGTGCCTGGTCCAAGGGTTCTACCTCCATAGGAATTCCTAAAGTTTCTTCTACTTCTTCCGGGTAAGTCACGGGCGGTGTATGTGCCTCAAATGATGGTTGAGTATTTTGTGGGCTTATGTTGTTCACCTCATCATTCCATGTGTCAGGATCTAGCCCTAACATTCTCCCAAGTATCTCACGTGCTTCTCTAGGCATCTCAACTTCTATGTCCAAATCATAAGGATCATCTTCAATTTTCTGACTGCTATATACAAATTGCCTAAGAGATTCATCATCTGTTTCTTGAGATTCATCATCATCAATCATAGAACCTAGGTCTTTTTGATCAATGTGATCATGCTCGGCTAAATCCTCCTCAATTGGTTTCTTAGGTAATGATAATAGCAAACCTAGTGCTTCATCCAACTTATGATTTGTTGCAATGGCTCTCTCCATAATTCCTTGGCAAACTAGGTCGCATTTCCAATTAGCCTCACTAAAACTAGATCTTAAACATGGAGATTGTTCATAAGAATCTATCCTAGGTGAAGGCTCATATGATTCATAGGTGTCTCTAAATGAGGTATTTTGAACTCTTTGGTATGTTAGCCGCTCAACCCTATCTTGCAATCTTAGAAGCCTAAGTGTAAGGTCCATTTGAAGCAAGTTACAAACAAAATCACAAAGAAAAGATAGACTACAAGAAAGCTACAAAATAAAAAGAAAAAATCTCACTTGATAGGAATCTAATGAGTAGACCTAATAAAAATCAAATTCAACCTAAACAATAACTATTCCCCGGCAGCGGCGCCAAAAACTTGATGCGTGGGAATCGCACCTTGCTTTACCTCTCGAGGGATCTCGCGAGGCTTACAACCCCCACCAGGCAGTGTACCTGATCGTTGTAGTATAGTATAGTGACAAGTACCGGGGGATTGATCGTTCAGCTTAGGAATAGTGTCGCTAGGATTAGAAAGCCTAATTAATAGTTCTAGAGATGGAAGATGATTATTTTTGTGTTTTTATATTTTATGAAAGCAAGTAAAATCTCGGGTTTTGAAGGAGTGGGCGGAATTAGTTGCTAATCAACTAACCCAAAAACTACTTTATAACTAATTAACTAATGAAAATGAAATTAAACTAATATTAAACTAAGGTTGTGAGCAGTGGTTGGAGAAATTGTGTTTACTTAGACTTCACTACTCCCTAGATATCTTTTACATGTTAATTACTTGTTACACTTGTATGAATGACGGGTTGTATTCCTTAATACCATTCGTGGAGTGGCATACATAACTCCCCAACTCTATGAGCTCTTATCTCCTCCTACACCATGACCCAGCACAACTATAGGGATTGTAAACAGTGGCTCATGCATTAAATACAACCAATAAAGACCTAGTACGCCTCGGTTCATGTTTCTTAAGACGTTCAAGCATGTTACCATTTGGAGATCTGCCAGTTTTCTTAAGCCTAACATATAATATCATTCATTCAAAACAAGAATAGACAAGTAATCAACACATAATCAACATCTAGGTTTCATTAGATCTAAGCAAACACAAAGGAAATTTAGCCTAGCATAGTAGAATTAAGATAAGAACTAAAGATAGACAACCAACACATAGACATATTGATTGAATTAAGAGTATACTTATCTCAATTACAATGCAAGGTCTCAAGGGTTTGGAACCCTTGAAAAACCTGTAAAAGAGGCACCAAAATCATCTTTAGGGTTTCACCAAAACTTCTCTCTTTTTTATGAAAAAACTAGAAAACTATACATAGGAAAATCGTCCTGACGGCGTCAAGAGTAAAATCTGACGCCGTCAACTCGCCGCCATATATTTCCTCGGACGCCCTAGATCCAATCGTGACGGCCTATGTGACGCCGTCACCACCCTCGGTAAATTAATCTTGGTCATTTTGACGTCGTCATCTCTTCATCTGACGCCTTCACAACCTTCGGTAAAATATTCATCCTTTCTGACGCCGTCAAGAGTAAATCCTTGACGCCGTCACCTTGTAATTCCAGCTTGGATTTGGTACTTTGTTGTTTTCTTCACTTTATGCTCCAAAAACGTCCAAAATAGCCTCTTTTCCAGAATTCACTCTCCAAACACCTAAAATCACAAAAGGAACGATTTAGGGCAATATTTGATCAAATAAATTCGGATTCGGGCTTAAATGACCCCCTAAAAACGGATCATTTTTCGCCTCATCAATGGGAACATTAGATTGTTGCACAGTTGTTTGGTTTCTAGGTGGTGATGTGCTATTGATGAGTGTCTAAATCAATGTTGCAAAAATCGTGAATCGGTACTGAGGCGGTCGGAGGCCTTGTAGCATTTTTTAGCCGATTAATCGGCCCAAAACCTTGTAATCGCCGATTAATCAGCCGATTACCTTGTAAAACTCACCAAGTTCCAGGGCCTTGTAGCTTGTAATCGCCGATTAATCGGCCTTGTAGGCCTTGTTTTGCAACATTGGTCTAAATACTCATCATTTTATACTAATCTGAACTGCCAAAACATCCAAAAACACTCAAATATGTATCAAAATACTTAAAATATCTTAAAAGAGTGTTTTATATGTTTCAAATGCAAAATATGCAAAAACAGATGAAAAACGTACAAAGTTTGCATAATTGGCAGTTTCAGTCCCTCAAGTTTCATAAATTGTCAAAACTAGTCCCTGGTTATTCTAAAAACATGAAAAAGTCATCAAAGGACCTTTTTAGTCATAAAGTTACATATTTAGTCCTTTGGTGCAAAGTTTCATAAAATTACAAGTTTAGTCCCTCAACTTTGGAAATTGACATAAATGGTCCCTGGGATGTAAAAACTTTGAGAAAATCAATTTTAGTCCTTGTACTAATCATCTTTTGTAGGAATGGTCCTTGGGTAAAAAGTTTGGAGAAATGGCAGAATTGGTCCCTGAAGTTTCACATTTGGCAAGATTAGTCCCTAGATGTAAAAAATAGAAAAATATCACATACAACCCTTGGGCTATTTACAATTGGCAATTTTAACCCTTTTAATAACTTTGAAAATTTGCCAAGTTGCACCCCTTAAACTTTTAGAATATTACAAATTTGGTCCTTGTGATTTTCCAAGTTAAAAACCAAACGGACCTTATTATTATTACAAAACAAATACCAATCCAATCCAAACTTAAATCCAGCCCACCCACTATCCCTTTGCCAGCCCAACACCCAGCCCAGTCCAACCCCACTTAAATAATAAAAACGGGTCAACTCCCCCGTTTGACCCTTCCCTCCCAAACCATACCACCACACAGACTCACAAACCACCCCTCCACCTCATCGGTTTCACTTCCACCTTGCTCCCCACTCATTCTACCCACTCCCCTCCACCTCCACAATACCCCAAACGCATTTAATGCCTAAAAAAGCTCTCCACGCAATCTACAGTGCCCCCTTGACCCTTTGGCGCAAAGTTACTAATTTAAACGGCCTGGATTGATTAGACCATATCAAGGGCTCACAATTGGTGGGAAATGACCCAGTGGGTCCCACAAACTCAGAAGATGGCTACAAAAGGGAAAAGAAGCAGAAGAGATAAGGTATTAGGGTAGCTTTAGTTTAATATAGTCGTAGGTAGTGTAAACTTTTAATTCAGTTGTAATTTCAACTAAAACAAGCTTGTACCAGTTAATCTCATGTATTTCAATCTTTAATTCAAGTCAAGTTCAAGTTTCATTTGCTGTCTCAGTTTATGCAATTTCATAAAATTCTCAAAAATCTCACAAAAGTTGTATGTTGTTAGTTGTTGTTGTTGTATGATCTCATAAGTCCATTTAAGCTCTGACAAAGTTTTTAAAAGCTTTTAGATATCTTATAACTCAGTTTAGTAGTTAAACTAAAAAAAATAGAAAAAATAGTGAAAAATAGAAAATCAAAGTAAGATCAAGAAGGAACTGAGCAGGGTGTGAAATTTGGATTGTTCATGGTTTAGAGTCCTATGGGGGATACTAGGTTGTGATTTTGTTCCTTGGTTCATCATATCTCAGTTGGCACAATTTGTAAGTCATTTCATAAATATTTGTAATTCTTAGTTTCTGTTGTTATTATTGTTAATTTAGTGTTCAATAAAGTTTATAATAGGCTAATAATTAGTTAGGAAGCTATAGTTTGGATTGAATTAGTGTTTTGTGGTGCAAAACATAAAACAAATATAGATATAGGAGTGTTTGGCACAGGGGAGCAACCTGTGCATTTGTGGTATTTAGTGATCAAATCTCACCTTGACATGTTTGATTAGGTTCTAGTACCACAGATTAGTCAAAAAAAGTAGAGGTCATAGCAAGAAAAAGTCAAAATCCAAAACCAAACCCCTTGACAGTTAACTGTCAAGGAATTTAGTTTCATAAACCCACCATTTAGCTTATATCTTTAAGCTTTAGCTTATTTTAGGTCTCTTGTAGCTTATTATAACTTAATTAATCAGTAAGATAGCTTAGAATCTCAAGAAAGTCAAAGTAGCTCAAGTTTCATAAAAAGTCAAATAGTCATTCTAAGATTTTTACAAAACTTCCAAGATTTGTTTAGAATTTAGGAGTAGGTTTTAAGACTTTAAATTTGTTCCTAATCTTAGTCTACCACCTCAACTTTAGTATCCCATCTTTGTTATAATTTTGTGAATTTTGTACTGGGCCCTACTCACCCTCAAACTCAACTGCAGGGAATAAGCTTCCCCTGTGCAGCAGTTATCTCACCCACACCACCACCTTTGGTGGTGATTTGTGGCCACCACAGTGGGTCCCACATAAGCTCATTTGAGCTTATTTGCCTTTTCAGTCAACAAAAGTCAACTGTGGAAGTAATAAGCTTCCACAGTGCTTATTAATAAGTTCTAAAATTATTGTTTTTACAAAAGTTAGTTATTTTAAAGTATAAAATAGATTTGCAAAAGAAAATTCCAGAAAAGACAACATAAAAATAAGTGATAGTTTCTATTTAATTTAATTTAATTTTAATTTTTGTTTTTAGATTTTTATTAAGAAAGTTGTGTTTTTATATTTTTAATAATTTCCTTTTAGGATAAAGTATTTTTAATAATTTTCTCAGATTTTTATTTTGTAATTTAGTATTTATTAGAATTAAAATTAGTTTAATTAATAATTAATCAATAAATAAGTTTTAAATAGCATAATTAATTTTTATTAAGCAAGACCTAGTTTTTATATTTTTTATAGCTTTTATAAGTCATAAAATAGTTTTATAAATTTTTTCATAATTTTCTAAGTCATTTTAGTATTATTTGTAATTTAAATTAGTTAAATTAGTTTAATTAATATAAATAGTTTCTAATTAATAGAAAATCCATAAAAAGACAAAAATATTTATTTTTATTTTTTATACTTTCTTCAAGTTCTAATTTAAGTTTAAAAATTATTTTTACAAGTTTTTAGTTTAATTTGTAGTATTTATAATTTTCTAATTAAATAGTTAAATAAGTTTTTAATTAAATAATTAATAATAAATAATAAAATAATCTAAAAAATAATTTTCTTTTCAATTTAATTTTATTTTAAGTTTAAGTTTATAGAATTTTCATTTTTAACCCCTGTAGTTTATTTTTCTTAAAACTCACGTTTTTCTCAGTACGCAGTCGCGTCTGATTTTTAAATTGGTGAACGTTTAAACGTTTTAGATACCTAGCTTTCACGTAATCATTCCATTAGCTTATTTAAGTCATTTTATTTTATAAAACCCTAGTTTAAACACATACACACACTTATACCCTTTCCTGTTCACTTTCACTCGATCACAAATTCGTTTATAATAAAACATCGCACACCTCGTTCGGACATTACGACCCGGGAAAACACTGTATTTCACGGAAGCATTTGCCTCATCTGTTTGACTATTATACTTGATCATTCACAAGTGGTTGACCAATAATTATCTGACCATTTGAGCCGAATCAAAATTTGGCGCCGCTGCCGGGGAGGTTGTGCGCTTATTTTAAACGATTTTGCGTATTAGTGAACCTGAATACACACTCATTGTATATTTACATTCTTTTATCCATATTTTTATAAAACAAAACACAAAAATATTCACCTTTACACCCCTACCTATTTGATTCTTCATTTCTTATCCCCAAAACCCTTTGATTCTACCTTCTTCCACTTATCCCATAATTGATTCTAATGACATCTCTCGATGACTATTTCTTTAAACAAAGGGCTTATAAAAGCAAAGTTGAAAAACTTATGGCCTTGTCAAAAATGTCGAGATGTCATGTTGATTATGATGGACCTTCGATTCCTATTCCCTCTCCGGTGAGGGAAAGAGATCATGAAACCAAGGTGACAAAGGACCCTGTACTTCCCTATGATTATGGAAGTGCTAAATACGTCCAACCTACGGTTATCCAAAAACCTGAGCTCACAAATGCTCCTAAACCTTCAAGAATCAATCCTGATCTTTCACGATTTACGGTTAAAAGTTTGTCAAGCAAACGTACAGAGCTTAGGGCAATTACTGAAAAGAACGATTTGCCTAATCTTCACAATTATCAAAAACAAAAACCCGAGACAATAATGGAAGTGGTGGAAATTGCTAGCTCTCAGAGCACACCATTTGTCCCACCTCCAGATTTTGTTCCTTGTGTCGGTTGTAGTGAGCCTCTTTTTGGTTTTCCATGTCGTTGGTGTACATGTGAACAATGTGGTAATGATATTCAAGATGGGAGTTGTTTGTTTTGTGGATCGAGTAATTCATTTGCTTATGATCCTAATCAAAACTCATTCAACGACTCCTCAAATTTTTCCAACTACCCATCACATTCATACGAGCAAGAGTCATATTATCCAAATCTCAATGATGCTTCGTATCAAAATACACCAAGCCAGACTCAACAGTTTTACTGTTGTGAGTACTGTGGAGGTCCACACTTTAGCTCTGATTGTCAAACAAGGAATCCATTTCCTTGTAAAAATTACGACTATTCGTTTCAAGACCCACCTCCACAGTACCAAATGAACAAAGCAACTCCTCATATCCAGCAAGACCCTTATATAGAGGTTCTTGAGATAATCAAAGATATTAAGGAGGAGTTGGCTAATGTTTCGCTTCGTCATGATCCAAGTTCTTCTTGTGTATATTGTGGGGGTCCTCATAATGATGATCAATGTCAACCTTCCGGTTTTGACACATCCACACCCCCACAATTTCCACTCATTCAAAATTCTCGTGATAAATCTATCGCAGAATTACTTGCTGAAGAACGAGATTCTGGGAAAAGCATGGAAGATTTAATTGCTGAGCAAAGAGTAGCCAAAATACGTGCCAATATTCGCTATGCTGCTTTTTATGATGAGGATGATGAAAGTGATGATACCTCATCATGTTCATCAGTTGAGACTTCTTCCATGGATATACAGGGAGAAAAGAATATAACTGAATCACCAGCAGTAGAAATAATGGAACTTGTAGAATCCATTACTGCTAGTCCTTCTCAGCTCCCTCTGTATGATGTTATCACACCCGAGGTTCCCACTCACTCTCTGAACATGGGGGACAAGCATCTTGACACAATTCCTGCAAAGGAATCTGACGAATTTATAAAGTCTAGTGTTGAGAACCTTGTCCCAATCCCAAGTGAGTCACAGGGAATTTTTGATCTTAAGTGTGATATTCCTTCCACCCATGATAATCCAAATGATCAAATTGAGACTGTCTCTGATTCCAGTAATGATTGTTTATCTTATGGAGACATCGAATTTGTTGAGGCATCACTTCCCGAGTCTAATGCTGACTATCTTCTTGAAGAGTTCGCTGATGAACTCTCTTATATGGATCCCATCCCACCAAAGGATGAAAATGAAGTCTTTGACTTTGTAGTGGATTTGAGAGAGTTAGAATTATTACCTACTCATGATCCTGCGTTTGAACTCATTCAGATCAATCTACTTCATCCGGAAAGTGAAAATGATTTGGATGAATTCGAAGCTTTTATGACTGAAGATAGTTCAATTTCATACGAAGTTGATGATAATTATCTTGATCCCGAGGGGGACATTATTTTTCTAGAAAGTTTGTTAAACGAAGATACATTTCCCCCTCTTCCACCCAAACAACTTCATAATGAGGAAATCAAATCAGTTGAGGAAACTGATAAATTTCCTGAGATCAAGTTTAAGGACTTGCCTCCTACACTTAATTATGCATTTCTTGAGGAGGAAGTTCTTATCTTAATTGTTATTCAGATCTCCCTACTTTCCTTCACCTACCAGGTGATTTCTCCTATTCTTCACTCCTTCGGGAATGAGGACACTATCTTTGACCCTGGCATTTTCATTTATAAATTTTGAGCCGGATGTCATTATATCTCATCGGAGTGGAACTTTCACGTGCTTCAAATGTTTATCCAAACATCTTGAATGAAAGTCCGATTGAGATTGTCTCTTCCACTTACTTCCCCATGGGCAAATAAATTCGGGGTCGAGTCAAGCTAGCGACTCGGAAATCAAAAATAGTAGCATGTACATAGGTTTTCACCCATGTTTCACCCTAGTGTGGGGGAGATGCCCCACATGTTGTATATATATATATATATATATATATATATATATATATATATATATATATATATATATATATATATATATATATATATATATATCCTCTAAAAAAAATGTAAATATAGTGATAGCTTCTATTTAAGAAGTTTTATCTAAAAAATAATTGTATGTATATACATCTTAAATAAAGGCTATGGAATATTTTTCTTCTTACATTCTAAGTGTTGGTTTAACACCCGATACTTTGAATATTGAGGACAATATTCAGTTCTAAGTGTGGGGGGAGATTCGTTATTCTAACGAATTTAAACACATGTTCCATCAAGAACCCCCATTTTAGCCCAAATTTTAAAATTTTTTCTCACTTAGAACGCAATAAATGGTTATCAGTCCGCCATGTCTAACCCACATAAGGATTGGCTAATCCAGGAGCAAACGGTTCTTGGTAAAGATAACTCAAACCCGTTTATGGCTTGCAATTTGCCAAAAATTGTATGGTTCCTCAGCTCCCCATATCCCATAAAGCGAATGAGTTGGCTAGCCCGCAAGATTATGGCTTGTGGTAAAGGCAGTGGAAAACCATAATTGGTAATCAGCTCACCAAGATGTTGACTATTCCATCAAGAGTTGGCAAGTCCAGAAGCAAACGGCTTTTGGTAAAGACAAATCAAATCCGTTGACAGCTGGTGATTTGCTCAAAATCACACGGTTATCAGGTGTGCCACAGTTCTTACACCTGGCTACTCTAGAAGTGATGGCTTTTGGTAAAGAGTTTTTTCAAATCCATTAAGTTTTTCTCAAAAGATTGCTAGGGACTAGCAATAGTTTAATGTGGGGGATTGATGAGTGTCTAAATACTCATCATTTTATACTAATCTGAACTGCCAAAACATCCAAAAACACTCAAATATGTATCAAAATACTTAAAATATCTTAAAAGAGTGTTTTATATGTTTCAAATGCAAAATATGCAAAAACAGATGAAAAACGTACAAAGTTTGCATAATTGGCAGTTTCAGTCCCTCAAGTTTCATAAATTGTCAAAACTAGTCCCTGGTTATTCTAAAAACATGAAAAAGTCATCAAAGGACCTTTTTAATCATAAAGTTACATATTTAGTCCTTTGGTGCAAAGTTTCATAAAATTACAAGTTTAGTCCCTCAACTTTAGAAATTGACATAAATGGTCCCTGGGATGTAAAAACTTTGAGAAAATCAATTTTAGTCCTTGTACTAATCATATTTTGCAGGAATGGTCCTTGGGTAAAAAGTTTGGAGAAATGGCAGAATTGGTCCCTGAAGTTTCACATTTGGCAAGATTAGTCCCTGGATGTAAAAAATAGAAAAATATCACATACAACCCTTGGACTATTTACAATTGGTAATTTTAACCCTTTTAATAACTTTGAAAAGTTGCCAAGTTGCATCCCTTAAACTTTTAGAATATTACAAATTTGGTCCTTGTGATTTTCCAAGTTAAAAACCAAACGGACCTTATTATTATTACAAAACAAATACCAATCCAATCCAAACTTAAATCCAGCCCACCCACTATCCCTTTGCCAGCCCAACACCCAGCCCAGTCCAACCCCACTTAAATAATAAAAACGGGTCAACTCCCCCGTTTGACCCTTCCCTCCCAAACCATACCACCACACAGACTCACAAACCACCCCTCCACCTCACCAGTTTCACTTCCACCTTGCTCCCCACTCATTCTACCCACTCCCCTCCACCTCCACAATACCCCAAACGCATTTAATGCCTAAAAAAGCTCTCCACGCAATCTACAGTGCCCCCTTGACCCTTTGGCGCCAAGTTACTAATTTAAATGGCCTGGATTGATTAGACCATATCAAGGGCTCACAATTGGTGGGAAATGACCCAGTGGGTCCCACAAACTCAGAAGATGGCTACAAAAGGGAAAAGAAGCAGAAGAGATAAGGTATTAGGGTAGCTTTAGTTTAATATAGTCGTAGGTAGTGTAAACTTTTAATTCAGTTGTAATTTCAACTAAAACAAGCTTGTACCAGTTAATCTCATGTATTTCAATCTTTAATTCAAGTCAAGTTCAAGTTTCATTTGCTGTCTCAGTTTATGCAATTTCATAAAATTCTCAAAAATCTCACAAAAGTTGTATGTTGTTAGTTGTTGTTGTTGTATGATCTCATAAGTCCATTTAAGCTCTGACAAAGTTTTTAAAAGCTTTTAGATATCTTATAACTCAGTTTAGTAGTTAAACTAAAAAAAATAGAAAAAATAGTGAAAAATAGAAAATCAAAGTAAGATCAAGAAGGAACTGAGCAGGGTGTGAAATTTGGATTGTTCATGGTTTAGAGTCCTATGGGGGATACTAGGTTGTGATTTTGTTCCTTGGTTCATCATATCTCAGTTGGCACAATTTGTAAGTCATTTCATAAATATTTGTAATTCTTAGTTTCTGTTGTTATTATTGTTAATTTAGTGTTCAATAAAGTTTATAATAGGCTAATAATTAGTTAGGAAGCTATAGTTTGGATTGAATTAGTGTTTTGTGGTGCAAAACATAAAACAAATATAGATATAGGAGTGTTTGGCACAGGGGAGCAACCTGTGCATTTGTGGTATTTAGTGATCAAATCTCACCTTGACATGTTTGATTAGGTTCTAGTACCACAGATTAG
The DNA here is from genome assembly GCA_030686995.1 of Artemisia argyi. Classification (NCBI taxonomy): domain Eukaryota; kingdom Viridiplantae; phylum Streptophyta; class Magnoliopsida; order Asterales; family Asteraceae; genus Artemisia; species Artemisia argyi. The sequence continues at coordinate 73,809,853 of CM060677.1, forward strand.
TCAAAAAAAGTAGAGGTCATAGCAAGAAAAAGTCAAAATCCAAAACCAAACCCCTTGACAGTTAACTGTCAAGGAATTTAGTTTCATAAACCCACCATTTAGCTTATATCTTTAAGATTTAGCTTATTTTAGGTCTCTTGTAGCTTATTATAACTTAATTAATCAGTAAGATAGCTTAGAATCTCAAGAAAGTCAAAGTAGCTCAAGTTTCATAAAAAGTCAAATAGTCATTCTAAGATTTTTACAAAACTTCCAAGATTTGTTTAGAATTTAGGAGTAGGTTTTAAGACTTTAAATTTGTTCCTAATCTTAGTCTACCACCTCAACTTTAGTATCCCATCTTTGTTATAATTTTGTGAATTTTGTACTGGGCCCTACTCACCCTCAAACTCAACTGCAGGGAATAAGCTTCCCCTGTGCAGCAGTTATCTCACCCACACCACCACCTTTGGTGGTGATTTGTGGCCACCACAGTGGGTCCCACATAAGCTCATTTGAGCTTATTTGCCTTTTCAGTCAACAAAAGTCAACTGTGGAAGTAATAAGCTTCCACAGTGCTTATTAATAAGTTCTAAAATTATTGTTTTTACAAAAGTTAGTTATTTTAAAGTATAAAATAGATTTGCAAAAGAAAATTCCAGAAAAGACAACATAAAAATAAGTGATAGTTTCTATTTAATTTAATTTAATTTTAATTTTTGTTTTTAGATTTTTATTAAGAAAGTTGTGTTTTTATATTTTTAATAATTTCCTTTTAGGATAAAGTATTTTTAATAATTTTCTCAGATTTTTATTTTGTAATTTAGTATTTATTAGAATTAAAATTAGTTTAATTAATAATTAATCAATAAATAAGTTTTAAATAGCATAATTAATTTTTATTAAGCAAGACCTAGTTTTTATATTTTTTATAGCTTTTATAAGTCATAAAATAGTTTTATAAATTTTTTCATAATTTTCTAAGTCATTTTAGTATTATTTGTAATTTAAATTAGTTAAATTAGTTTAATTAATATAAATAGTTTCTAATTAATAGAAAATCCATAAAAAGACAAAAATATTTATTTTTATTTTTTATACTTTCTTCAAGTTCTAATTTAAGTTTAAAAATTATTTTTACAAGTTTTTAGTTTAATTTGTAGTATTTATAATTTTCTAATTAAATAGTTAAATAAGTTTTTAATTAAATAATTAATAATAAATAATAAAATAATCTAAAAAATAATTTTCTTTTCAATTTAATTTTATTTTAAGTTTAAGTTTATAGAATTTTCATTTTTAACCCCTGTAGTTTATTTTTCTTAAAACTCACGTTTTTCTCAGTACGCAGTCGCGTCTGATTTTTAAATTGGTGAACGTTTAAACGTTTTAGATACCTAGCTTTCACGTAATCATTCCATTAGCTTATTTAAGTCATTTTATTTTATAAAACCCTAGTTTAAACACATACACACACTTATACCCTTTCCTGTTCACTTTCACTCGATCACAAATTCGTTTATAATAAAACATCGCACACCTCGTTGGGACATTACGACCCGGGAAAACACTGTATTTCACGGATACATTTGCCTCATCTGTTTGACTATTATACTTGACCATTCACAAGTGGTTGACCAATAATTATCTGACCGTTTGAGCCGAATCAGCTATGCACAGAACTAGCCAAGGGTTTATCAAAAGTAACATGCTTCTTCAAGTTCCTAGATGAGGATGTCCCATTTTTATCACGCATGTTGGGAATCTTGGGACATGTACCTATGGCATATTCTAACAGCTCTTGTGACCGCTTGGTAAGAAAGCAAACATCCGATAGGGAGTTATCAGATGGTCTTACCATTCTATCTTCTTCTATGGTTTCATGGGTCATGTCAAGGCAGTTCTTAAGATGTCTAAGGTAATCACTATGGACTAGCTCATTGTTCTTAAGGGGAAGAGGAATAAAAACAGCCTCACATGCATACTTTTTACAATTACAAACCACAGAATTGATATTGTCACTTACATTCAACGACAATTCCCTTTCATTTTTGTCTTTAGATTCTCAATTTCATTAAGCAAATAAGTTATTTTTTCATTGGTTTTATCACGAGTGATCTTGATAGAATCATATAACTCTTTGTAATGTTGTTTAACTTTAGAATTTTCAGCTTGAAAACAATCATTTTCATGTTTAAGTAAGTTGATTGTGTTTTGAAGTTGAAAAATTTGAGAATCTATAGACATTGGTTTATGGGAGTTGATCATAGCATTCATGGGAGATCTCAATTGGGCAATTTGAGCCCTCAATAACCTGATCGTGTTCGTGTGAGCTTGAATTTTTTCACCCCTTTTTGCTAATTCAAAATATGCATCAAATTCCGGAGCATCAGAAGATGCCTTGGCCTTTGATATTTTCATTTTTTCTTCTAAATGTTGATATTTTAATTCTAAATTAAGATTCTGAACTTCTAGTTTAGAAACATGCTTGACCATGTTGTCATGATCATCATTTTGAATTTTTTCAAGCAATTTCAATTTCTCCCCCTCAAGCTCACCAACACGATTGTGAAGGTTATTTACAACAATAGACATTTCATGAAACTGACAAGCATTAACAGAAGAGTCTGTAGCCGTGTAAAACACATCTTGCGAAATACATTTAGCAATCAAGTTGTCATTCATGATGAGAATATTTTTTCTGGTAATTTCACTATGCTGAAGATCTATTGCTTTTTGCTTACGCTCGTTTTCCACATTTTTAAACACTTCTTTCATTTCCTTAAGCTCAATGTCAAGGGATTGTCGTAAACCCTCAAAATGTTCTTTGATTAGTTTAAAAAATGGGATGACTTCAGTTAAGTAACACTCTTTGGTTAGCTCAAATCCCCGTTCACCCTCAGTGATTCCCGTTGGTGTGATTCTCCTTTTGCATGTTTTATCAAAATCAGTGAACATTTGACACAGTACATAAATGTTAATAAGAGTTTTACATTGCGTGGGAAGTGACAATCGAACTAAGTGCATCGGTGTATTGGGGGGATACATTGTTGGGGCAGCTAACTTTAGGGATATTTTGGCCTTAATTTCCTCAGCTTTTATTTTCTCAATGTCTAAGGGCCAAAATACCTATTCTGGTGTTAACTTAGTTTGTGGTGCAAAAACAGTCACTCGATTTTGTTCATAATAATCATGGGGCTTAACAATGACTCGGTGTTTAATGCACTTTGGATCCTTCATTTTTTTTTTATCAAATCTCTCTCTATTGGCAGAATCAAGTTCGTCTAATTCTTTATCGGACGATCTATTTGGGGGATCATGATTGGGTGTAAGCATAACCTTAGCATCATAGAGGGCAGGTTGAGAGTCTCTAACGCTCTTAAGAAAATTTGTTTAAATCCTTATCACTATGCTTATCCCGCAGTTTCATGTGCTTTTCCACCATTTGAGCTGTTTGAGGTGTTTGGCCTAGAACATACAACTTGTTTTCAAGTTTGTTTTTCAACTGCTTAAGGTTGGAAAATTCGTTTAACAGTTTAGTTTCCTTTTGTTGAAATTAACTTTTTAGGAGATTTACACTATCCTGAATTTCCTGTTTTTCCTTAAAAGCACGTTCAAGTTGATTTTGAAAAGATTTAATCTCTTGTTTAAAGGCCATTTCCTTCAAATTTTGTTCAGTGATGTAGGCATGCATTTGCAATTCCAATTTTTGTTCATGTTCTGTAAGCTCAAATTTAGCACGTTGTTCACAGAACCTTACTTGATCCCTAAGAGTATTTATCCTAGTGGTTAGGGTGTCATCTGGTGCAACAGGAGTATAATCATCTAGTTCACACATTTCTTCATCAACAGAGGATATATTACTTGATACAACAGACTCGACGTTGTGCTTTACATATTGTTCATATGGAACAATATTGCTATTTCCCAAATTTGCACTATTTAATTCAGCAACGTCTGTTTGTTGTACTTCGATATATCGTTTGTTCATGCATCACATCATTATCACTTATAACAGAAGACTTTCCACAAGATGCGTCAGAATTACTGTCGTGATCCAAATGTTGCTCAGTTGGGAACTCATTAGTGGTTTCCAATTCAGCCTCATTTGAGTCACGAGCATTATTTTGTCGTATATCATTGATGGTCTTTTGTTCATCGTTGTTAGCATATATATCATATAATTTTAGTACATCAGATATGATGGATGAGTTGGATCGATTAGATTGTTGTGTGGGTGAGACAACAGATGATAGATTAGCCATGAAGATTGTCTGAGCAGTGGGTTCGTCATCAACATCTGAGTCGAAAGCATCACAATCTTCTGCTTGGAAGATGTTTAGATCATTAAGGGCTAAATCCTGAACTGGCTGTTCATCCACATCATCATCGAATGTCTTTCCATCATCCCCAGCAAGAAATGCCAATTCATCCTCATTAAGGGCCACCCTATTCTCTTGAGCTTGCATGAGCAACATTTTGTCCTTAAAGTAATCTGAGTTTTGAGGACGTTTTGGTTGAGTGCAGTTTCTGGCAAGGTGACCTAAACCCCCACAGTTGTAACATTTTGGTTGCCTTCCTTGTCCCTGATTCACATTTGCACCTTTGTTCTGAAAGTTACCCCTCACGGAATTCCTTTGATTCACATTCTGTCTTCCCTAAACGTTTTGAACCATAACTTTTCCATCTTCCACAATAGCCTGATTAAGTGGATTGGAAGAAGTTCTGAGTTGATTGTTGGAAGATGGGAGTGCAGCCCTGAAATGTTGAACTAGCAGAGACACTTGATTGGAAAGATTGTCAATCATCTTGTCGGTATGAGAGTATCCTGAATCGAGATGAGTATTCATGGCAGCCGATGATTGTAGTGATGAGTGATCCATTGATGATACAGGTTGATTAGTTAGCACGATGCTACTCATGAAAGCAAGTGAATCATTGGTGACAGTTGGATTGAGCTTCTCTCTTAGTTGATGATCATAAGCAGCGTGCTTCTCATGTTGTTGCAAATAAGCAAACAATTGCTCATAATTCGTATTTCTCAATCCTTTGTTGAGCTTGACAGCAATGACAAAACGATCCCACTCAGGTGACATGTTGTTCACAAACTTAGAGTTGAGTTGAATGTTGGGCATTGTCATTCTGATCATTCTCATGTCATTAACCAGCTTGTGAAATCTGACATAGTAATCGGTAAGGTTTTCACCAGGATTCATTTTGAAGTGCTCAAACTCATCATATAATTGAGATTCACGGTCTTCTTTGGTCAGCTCTGAACCAGACAGAAGCATTTTGACATTGTCCCACACTGCTTTGGCTTCAGTGTTGAAGTTGATTAGCTTGTACACATCTTTGGGTAACCCTTGTATTACTATGTTGGAGGCACGAATGTCAGCATCATAGCGCTTCTTTTCAACATCAGTGAGATCATTGTAGGTGCGTGGTCTATCAATTCCCTGAACAACAGATCCATCCTCAGCCGTGGAGATAGGATCTCTGGTTATACCCATCTGCATAGGACCTTCATCGATAGATCGTAGAATGTTCTCACCATTTTCTTTACCCAAGCAGTACAATCTGATTCTTTGTGCCCATGATTCATAATCTGTCCTGTCTAGCATCAGAGGTCGGGTGTCGGATCCAACAGCTTGAATGTCATCTGATACTGTCGACATCTCAAAATCTTCAAACGGGATTTTACAGCTTTAGTGACTTAAACCGAGAAATGATTCTTTCTAGGGATTTTACTAAAGTCAACAAAAGAAACAGGAAGATATATTCAGCGGATTAAACTAATAGAGAGATACCAGATGAGTCACAGTTTGCATCAAGTGTTAAGTAGAGACAAGTCAAGTTGTGATGCGTGGGAATCGCACCTTGCTTTACCTCTCGAGGGATCTCGAGAAGCTTACAACCCCCACCAGGCAGTGTACCTGATCGTTGTAGTATAGTATAGTGACAAGTACCGGGGGATTGATCGTTCAGCTTAGGAATAGTGTCGCTAGGATTAGAAAACCTAATTAATAGTTCTAGAGGTGAAAAATGATTATTTTTGTATTTTTATATTTTTATGAAAGCAAATAAAATCTCGGGTTTTGAAGGAGTGGGCGGAATTAGTTGCTAATCAACTAACCCAAAACTAAGATGCAATCAAAATAAAATAATAAAAATGAAATTAAACTAATTAAACTAAGGTTGTGAGCAGTAATTGGAGAAATTGTGTTTACTTAGACTTCATTACTCCCTAGATATCTTTTACATGTTAATTACTTGTTACACTTGTATGAATGACAGATTGTATTCCTTAATACCATTCGTGGGGTGGCATACATAACTCCCCAACTCTATGAGCTCTTATCTCCTCCTACACCATGACCCAGCACAACTATAGGGATTGTAAACAGTGGCTCATGCATTAAATACAACCAATAAAGACCTAGTACGCCTCGGTTCATGTTTCTTAAGACGTTCAAGCATGTTACCATTTGGAGATCTGCCAGTTTTCTTAAGCCTAACATATAAATCATTCATTCAAAACAAGAATAGACAAGTAATCAACACATAATCAACATCTAGGTTTCATTAGATCTAAGCAAACACAAGAGAGATCTAGCCTAGCATAGTAGAATTGAGACAAGAACAAGAGATAAACAACCAACACATAGACATATTGATTGAATTGAAAGTACACTTATCTCAATTACAATGCAAGGTCTCAAGGGTTTGGAACCCTTGAAAAACCTGTAAAAGAGGCACCAAAATCGTCTTTAGGGTTTCACCAAAACTTCTCCTTTTTTTTAATGAAAAAACTAGAAAACTATATATAGGAAAAACAGTCTGACGGCGTCAAGAGTAACTTCTGACGCCGTCACCTCGCTGCCATATACTTCCTCGGACGGCCTTGATCCACTTATGACGGCCTATGTGACGCCGTCACCACCCACGGTATATTAACTTTGCCACTTTGACGCCGTCACGAGTCCTTCTGACGCCGTCACCACCTTCGATATTTAATTCTTCATGTCTGACGCCGTCAAGCTGATGGTCTTGACGCCGTCACCTTGTATTTTCAGCATGCAAATTAGGTACTTAGCCGTTTTCTTCACTTTTATGCTCAAAAAACGTCCAAAATAGCTTCTTTTCCAGAATTCACTCTCCAAACACCTAAAATCACAAAAGGAACGATTTAGGGCAATATTTGATCAAATAAAGTCGGATTCGGGCTTAAATGACCCCCTAAAAACGGATCATTTTTCGCCTCATCATATACCCTTACACTTGAGATTTGCTTGTCCTCAAGCAAATGAGCTTTTATTCTACTCAAAAGACAAGTTAGGGGTCATTTAACACTAATATAAAAGTAATTACAACAAATAATCGTTCCACTAAAGACCAATAGACAAGCACGGAGGTCACATACAAGTACCTCACTAATAGTGTTTAGATACTCACATCTCTCGGGTGTAATAAAGTAATATAACATTATGGAAATGGAAGATATCTCTCACTACCTGTCATAGCAAAATAGATTACCATAGGCTTGGGAAAGGATCAAACCTCCACCACATGGCGTAAGCACCTAGGATAAACTATCAAAGAGGTCTTTTTTAAAGGGTTATAACGTTAGGTGTAGGGATATGAATTACACGGTTTTGTTGGATAAAGGAAGTTTTACTGGTGGCGAGTTAACAATCTTAGTTAATTACATGTATAATATGGCGTTGCTAAGCCAAGACTAGACTCGACTTAAGCTAATAAATGAAAAATAACAAAAACATAAAATAAACATAGAATGAAAACGGGATGGTAGTCCGTATGTTTTTTTCTCTTTTTATTTATTTATTTATTTATTTATTTTTTTGCATACACTCTTACCCTACCATCCAAAATAATACATCATAGGGGTTTGAGCATTCCCCTTACACTTGAATCTTTACATACTTTACATTAAACTATTCTAATGACTCGAATTAAGAAAATTAAAACACTTGGAGCACTTTTAAGATTAACGTACATATGGGGGTAATATATTATGTTCTTCCCCATTACTCCATAAAATAAGTACTTACCCATGAGTCCCAATCGTTCCAAAACAATATGTACAAGGATATGACTCGACTTAGCAACCATGTAATCAATTAGAAAGTTAACTTAGGGTTTAACAAATAACAATAATGCACTAAAAATGAGCGCATACATGGAAGGCTAAGGCGATTTGGGTGTACATTTAAGTGGGGTGTAACAAATTCTTCCTTTAAGTAAAATGCTTAAAGTTAGAAACGAAAAGATAGGCTCGGAGGGGTGTACTAGGGGTATCGTGTACTAAAAATGAGTACAACGCTAAGGGTGTGGGAAAAATTAGTTGACTTAACTAGCCAAGTAATATGACTTAAATGGTCAAGTAATAATACGGGTTTAACACAAGGGTGATCCTAATGCCTCTTATCATGTAGTAAATCCTACCACACGAATGTAGTCTCACTAGCGGTCTCGGGATGCATCACTAACGCAAGTTCTAGAATCTAAATGCTACCGGTACACTCATAAGCACCAATAATAAATGCTTTTCCTATCAAATCTAAAGGCGAACCTCACATTTTTGGGTGGAAAATTTTTCTGAATATACGGTTATGTGCTAGTCATACAACCTCCTATCCATGAGACGCTTGCTATGGCTAAAGTTTCACTCCTAAATGTTGTAAAAAATTTTAAATTTGGCGCTAAAATTACACTAACAAGTATTTCTCGTAGTTTTATTACTCATCTACTATCAAACAAAACAAACTCAAGCGAAAGTGCATATGTAAGGTATCATCTTTTTACCCTCCCCTTACACTTAGGATGAACATTGTCCCCAATGTTCAAGTAAAGAATGTAAAAGTGAAAAAGTAAAGAGAATGAAATCAAATACTCCCCTGATTCGCTCGGTATGGATTATAGGTTGGCCAGGTCAAATCTTCCTCCAAGAAAACGAACAATCAAAGCTTCCCTTCCAGAATATAAATCATCTTCTTGTCATAAATAACCTGTAAATCCTGACAACAATAGACAAGGCAACCTCGCGTAAAATCGGCGGCATCCTATATAAGTTACTAAATCCTAGAAAGCAAAGTAAGATATAATGCTTGTGGAATGAAGTTTGCAGATTTCCTGGAGATTATAAAACTTAATAATTCACAAAAACCATAAGACTCCGTTAGAAAAACAAAACCGGTAAAATTTCCAGATTTTAACTCCTGACGCCGTCAAGAGCAATACTATGACGCCGTCAGAATGGACCTGCAGAAATTCTTATGTTTAAGTTTCCGGAAAATTTCTGGAAAAACTTTGTCCTACTTCCTGGAAAATCCTGCAAAACCGCATTATGACTCAATACAAGCATTTGACTCTAACAAATACGAATATACATGTTCATTTAATATTGTGGAGAATCATGATCGGTTTGTTTCTTAAAAACATATTTGGGGTTTCCCCTTACACTTATCTTTTGCAAAAATACCTTTAGGTTGAAGTTAGGACTAGGCCAAACAACATAATAAAGTATTTCCACATTTTAATTGAGAAACATGATCATCCAACAATAAAAATAAAACATGCATACGGAAGCAAATAACTATCAAACAAATAAAATCACACAAAACATGGGTTGCCTCCCAAGAAGCGCTTGTTTTTGTTCGAGTCACGAGCCTGACTCTATCCTTATTTCACGGATAAAGGTGAGGTTTTCCCTACACTTATGATTAAGTGCGGGTGATAGTAGCGATACACACCATCTCGGTAGGAGTATGCCACGTGAGGAAAGAGTGGTGGATGAATTATATGCTCAAAGGGTTGTGCTCCTATCATCATAACCTTACCTAATTCAATCGGGTTAATGGATGGATTAAGATTTTCTCCTAGAAATGGATCATTTTCTATCAACTTTGAAAGACTCCTAGTTAGGGATCCATCTTGACCTAATAAACCCGGTTTAAACCCATAATGTTTCTTGTGATCAATCATAAATGGGTGATGTAAGCGTGTAAGGTCATTTTCCACTCCTATATTGGCTTCCTCTCTACAAGGCTTAGAGTCCAATACCTTTGTCCTAAGACTACCCGGACTATATGGTCTGATGGGTGGATCGGAACCTATTTCAATTCCTAAATTTTCATCCAAGGATGGAAGATTAGGTAATGGTTTTGGTTGAGGCTCCGGTTCATCAAAACTAGGAACTTCCCTAGAACTAAGAGTAAGGTTATCATTATAAGTATTCAAACCTATATCCTCTAGTTGTGTTTGGTCCAAGGGTTCTACCTCAATTGGGGTTCCTATAGTCTCTTCTACTTCATCCGAATAAGTCACGGGCGGTGTGTGTGCCTCAGATGATGCTAGGACTTGTGGGGTACTTGGTGGGCTTAGATTTTCTACTTCATCATTCCTTGTGTCAGGATCACCAATATCCTCAACATGTCTTTTATTATAATCTAACCCTAACATTTTCCCAAGTATCTCAAGTGCTTCTTTAGGCATCTCAACTTCTATATCCGAATCATAAGGATCATCCTCAATATTATGACTACTATATACAAATTGCCCAAAAGATTCATCATCTGTTTCTTGAGATTCATCATCATCGATCATAAAACCTGGGTCTTTTTGATCAATGTGATCATGTTCGGCTACATCCTCCATCACATCAAGGTCACCTATGTGTTTGTTTTGTACTATGGCTTTAGGTGACATCCACACAGGTATCCCTGAGTAATCATCCCCAGACAAGCTTCCTGTTTGCTCCTTCAAACTTGTTTTTGATTGATTTGTAATGTTGTTTGTTGGGTTGTCTACTCTATAATAATATTGGGCATAGTTTTCTATGGTATCCCATGCTTCTTCATCACTTAATTCCCTAGGGCCCCCATTGGCAAAATCATCAATGCACATTTGGTCACATCGGCTGATACGATAGTAAAAGGTTTCGGTTAGGGATGCTAAAGAGAAACTATGATGAGGGAATTTTTGAACTAAAATTTTAAAACGAGTCCATGCATCATATATGGGTTCATCTCGATATTGTTTGAAATTCGAGATGTCAATAGGGTAGAATGGCCTTTGTGGTTGGTGGTATGGTGGATTCGCGTACTCCATAATGGTGAACGGAAGAGTCAATGGAAATTACGAACAAACACACAAAGAAAAAGATAGACTAAAGAAAACCTAGAAAATAAAAATAAAATCTTACTAGAAAGGAATCTAGCAAGTAGACCTAATAAAAAGAAATCCTAACCTAGACAATAACTATTCCCCGGCAGCGGCGCCAAAAACTTGATGCGTGGGAATCGCACCTTGCTTTACCTCTCGAGGGATCTCGAGAAGCTTACAACCCCCACCAGGCAGTGTACCTGATCGTTGTAGTATAGTATAGTGACAAGTACCGGGGGATTGATCGTTCAGCTTAGGAATAGTGTCGCTAGGATTAGAAAACCTAATTAATAGTTCTAGAGGTGAAAGATGATTATTTTTGTATTTTTATATTTTTATGAAAGCAAATAAAATCTCGGGTTTTGAAGGAGTGGGCGGAATTAGTTGCTAATCAACTAACCCAAAACTAAGAAGCAATCAAAATAAAATAATAAAAATGAAATTAAACTAATTAAACTAAGGTTGTGAGCAGTAATTGGAGAAATTGTGTTTACTTAGACTTCATTACTCCCTAGATATCTTTTACATGTTAATTACTTGTTACACTTGTATGAATGACGGATTGTATTCCTTAATACCATTCGTGGGGTGGCATACATAACTCCCCAACTCTATGAGCTCTTATCTCCTCCTACACCATGACCCAGCACAACTATAGGGATTGTAAACAGTGGCTCATGCATTAAATACAACCAATAAAGACCTAGTACGCCTCGGTTCATGTTTCTTAAGACGTTCAAGCATGTTACCATTTGGAGATCTGCCAGTTTTCTTAAGCCTAACATATAAATCATTCATTCAAAACAAGAATAGACAAGTAATCAACACATAATCAACATCTAGGTTTCATTAGATCTAAGCAAACACAAGAGAGATCTAGCCTAGCATAGTAGAATTGAGACAAGAACAAGAGATAAACAACCAACACATAGACATATTGATTGAATTGAAAGTACACTTATCTCAATTACAATGCAAGGTCTCAAGGGTTTGGAACCCTTGAAAAACCTGTAAAAGAGGCACCAAAATCGTCTTTAGGGTTTCACCAAAACTTCTCCTTTTTTTTAATGAAAAAACTAGAAAACTATATATAGGAAAAACAGTCTGACGGCGTCAAGAGTAACTTCTGACGCCGTCACCTCGCCGCCATATACTTCCTCGGACGGCCTTGATCCACTTATGACGGCCTATGTGACGCCGTCACCACCCACGGTATATTAACTTTGCTACTTTGACGCCGTCACGAGTCCTTCTGACGCCGTCACCACCTTCGATATTTAATTCTTCATGTCTGACGCCGTCAAGCTGATGGTCTTGACGCCGTCACCTTGTATTTTCAGCATGCAAATTAGGTACTTAGCCGTTTTCTTCACTTTTATGCTCAAAAAACGTCCAAAATAGCTTCTTTTCCAGAATTCACTCTCCAAACACCTAAAATCACAAAAGGAACGATTTAGGGCAATATTTGATCAAATAAAGTCGGATTCGGGCTTAAATGACCCCCTAAAAACGGATCATTTTTCGCCTCATCATATACCCTTACACTTGAGATTTGCTTGTCCTCAAGCAAATGAGCTTTTATTCTACTCAAAAGACAAGTTAGGGGTCATTTAACACTAATATAAAAGTAATTACAACAAATAATCGTTCCACTAAAGACCAATAGACAAGCACGGAGGTCACATACAAGTACCTCACTAATAGTGTTTAGATACTCACATCTCTCGGGTGTAATAAAGTAATATAACATTATGGAAATGGAAGATATCTCTCACTACCTGTCATAGCAAAATAGATTACCATAGGCTTGGGAAAGGATCAAACCTCCACCACATGGCGTAAGCACCTAGGATAAACTATCAAAGAGGTCTTTTTTAAAGGGTTATAACGTTAGGTGTAGGGATATGAATTACACGGTTTTGTTGGATAAAGGGAGTTTTACTGGTGGCGAGTTAACAATCTTAGTTAATTACATGTATAATATGGCGTTGCTAAGCCAAGACTAGACTCGACTTAAGCTAATAAATGAAAAATAACAAAAACATAAAATAAACATAGAATGAAAACGGGATGGTAGTCCGTATGTTTTTTTCTCTTTTTTTTTTATTTATTTATTTATTTACTTTTTTGCATACACTCTTACCCTACCATCCAAAATAATACATCATAGGGGTTTGAGCATTCCCCTTACACTTGAATCTTTACATACTTTACATTAAACTATGGAAGGTAACCGCAAGGTAGGTAACCACAAAAAAAGGTAAACGCAAGGTAGGTAACCACAGAATAGTAATCGCAGACTACTAACCACAGAAATCTGGAGCAAACCGCAACTAAGCAATGAAACAGTAGAGGTAATTGCAACAAGGAAATTCGATCCAAACACACTCCAATCTTCAAGAATACGTGTGAAATGACAAAACCAACTAAGAAATAATGTAACCCTAACACAAAAGATCATAGAAGTACACCTCTAACATGTCAACTAACACTAGATAGATCAAACTAAGATGTTTTCAAGAAAACTCTTCTAACTCACAGAAACTACACACAACCACACCAAATCCGATTCTACAAGGCCCTAAGATGAAACCTTGGCTCTTGATACCAATTGTAGAATATCTGTCAAGTCACAAACATGATGGTTCTTGTGATTAGTGTGGCGTTAGATATAAGAGAGAAAGAAGGATGAGAGAACTTGGAACCTTGAGAGAGAAAATATGATATTAGATTGAGATTAGTGTAAAGGTCCAACCCTCTCCACATGTGGAGAGGGGTATTTATACTAAGCTACAAAGAAAGATAAAAACGCCCACACCCGGGCTGTGGATCAGGCATACAGTAGGTAAAGACCCGTCCTTCTTCCACGATGTTACTTAATCTAATACTAACTAACTATTAAATAAACTAACTACGAGCTAACTTAATGCTATTATAATAATTAGGTGACCGAGACTTTTACAGGAATATTTGTATTCCTAACAGTACCAATAATCTTGAAGGATTGATGCCCAAATTTATGGCATCGCAAGAGGCCTGCATAGCTAAGTTTGAATCCGAATTCAATCAACAACAAGCGGAGATGACCAATAAAATTGACAACTTGTTGAAAGCTCTCAACAACCAAGTGCTAAATACACCAAAGAAGGAAGGGAAACTAGTAGCGGAACCCAAATTAAGGACCCTTCATCGTCTAAACACGTTCACTTTGTCAATGTAGTTACTATTAAGCCGGTCGACAATAATAAGGAAGAAGGTGACACGGATGAGATTAAGGAAGTTGTAGAGAAAAAGGAAGAGAAAGTTGAGGAAGTAGAAAATGTAGAGGAATACTTCGATAGGTTACCTACCAAGGAAGAACGGGAATACCATACGGATCTATTCGATGACCCAGAGACACCATACGTCCTTGGTTCACCACTCATCAAAGCGGGTGATCCCTCTAACATCAACATACCATGCAACATTGGGCATATGCATGTGTGGAAAGCCTACATCGATCTTAGATCTCTCATAAACATTATGACTAGGACTCATTACAATTGGGTAATGAAGAAGCAACTTGGATATAGGATGATGCCCAACACGAGTTGGATGAGTAACTTTGTGGGAAGAGTGAAGGGATTGCACGTCTTTATAGGAAATTTCACTTATGTTACCGATTTTGTGATTGTAGAGGATATTAGTCCGGTAATAGATGGTTGCCTAAGTTAAGTAGTGTTCGGAAAACCATTTGTTGAGGCTTCTAAGATGAATTATGACCAATCTCTAGGGATAGTTAGGTTTAAGGATGAGAACGATGAGATAGCTTACCAAATGCCCTATAAGATTGAACAATTTCGTCTTTTTAAAAACATCAAAAAGGAACAAAAACAAGCAGTCTACTATAGGAGTGACGAGGATAGATGTAGAGGTGTAGACTATGTTATGAATAAGATATTTGGTTTCTACAAGGTATGCTTGCAACTAGGTCCGGAATACAAAACCAAGATCGAGGATGACCTAGAGACCGTGACCGATGACGAGGTCACGTAATAGCCCGTGACCTTGAGTCTAGCTACAAGACTCGTTAATAAAGAAAAGTGCTTCTTGGGAGGCAACCCATGTTTTATTTGTTTTGTTTGTTTGATTTTATTTGTTTCCGTATGCATGTTTTATTTTTATTGTTTGTAGATCATGGTTCAAAGTAAATTGTGAAAATGCTTTATTTTGTTTTTAACTTTGTCTTAATTACATATAAAGGTATTTTGCAAAAGCTAAGTGTAAGGGAGACCTAAATTTGTTTATAAGAACGAAATTGAGCATGAACCACAACAACATTAAATGAACATGTATAGTAGTAATTGTTTGAGTCAAATGCTTGTATCGAGTCATGATGATGTTTTGCAGGATTTTCCAGGAAGTAAGGCATAAGTTTTTCCAGAAATTTTTCGGAAACTTAACATGAGATTTTTGCAGGAACATTCTAACGGCGTCAGGAGTTATAACTTGACGGCGTCAGGAGTTATAACCTGACGGCGTCAGGTACTAAAAATTCTGAAGATATAATTACTTGACCATTTAAGTCAATTACCTTGACTAACAAAGTCAACTAATTTTTCCCACACCTTTGCGTTGTACTCATTTTTAGTACACGATACCCCTAGTACACCCCACCGAGCTTATCTTTTCGTTTCTAACTTTAAGCATTTTACTTAAAGGAAGAATTTGTTAACAATCCACCCCAAATGTGCAACAAAATCGCCTTAGCCTTCCTTTTATGCACTCATCTTTAGTGCATTATTGTTATTTGTTTAAACCCTTAGTTAATTATCTAATTGATTACATGGTTATTAAGTCGAGTCATATCTTGTACATATTGTTTTGGGACGATTGGGACTCATGGGTAAAATACTTGTGTTATGAAGTAATGGGGAAGAACATTATATATTACCCCCATATGTGCGTTAATTTTAAAAGTACTCCAGGTGTTTTGATTATCTTAATTCGAGTCATTAGAATATTTGATTGTAAGGTATGTAAAATTTCAAGTGTAAGGGGAATGAAAATTCCCTATGATGTATTATTTTGGATGGTAGGGTAAAAGTGTATGCAAAATAATAATAATAATAATAAAAAATAAAAAATAAAAAAATCGAAAAATCTAGAAAAAGAAAAAAAAAATAGAAAAAGAAAAAGAGAAAAATATACGGACTACCATCCCGTTTCCTTTATGTTTATTTAAGTTTTTGTTATTTCGGCTTTATTAGCTTAAGTCGAGTCGAGTCTTGGCTTAGCAACGCCACATTGTACATGTAATTAACCAAGATGATTAACTCGCCATTAGTAAATATTGCCTTTATCCAACAAAACCGTGTTTATCCTATCCCTACACCTAACGTTATAACCCTTTAAAAGACCTCTTTGATAGTGTATCCTAGGTGCTTACACCAAGTGGTGGAGGTTTGATCCTTTCCCAAGCCTATGGTAATCTATTTGCTATGACAGGTAGTGAGAGATATTTTCCATTTCCTTATTGTCATATATACTTTATTACACCCGAGAGATGTGAGTATCTAAACACTATTTGTGAGGTGCTAGTGTATAACCTCCGTGCTTGTTTTTGGTTTTAAGTGGAACGATTATTTGTTGTAATTACTTTTATATTAGTGTTAAATGACCCCTAACTTGTATTTTGATTAGAATAAAAGCGCATTTGCTTGAGGACAAGCAAATCTCAAGTGTAAGGGTATTTGATAAGGCGAAACGTTTACCGCTTTTAGGGGGTCATTTAAGTCCGAATTCGTGATTATTTGATCAATTATTACCCTAAATCGTTCCTTTTGTCATTTTAGGTACTTTTGAGGAGAAATCTGGAAAAGGAAGTATTTTGGACGTTTTTGGAGCAATTAAGTGAAGAAAACGACAAAGTCTCAAAATCCTTGCTGGGAACAGTACCTGACGGCGTCAAGGCCATACAAGTGACGGCGTTAAGCTTGGCAAAAGAGGTGGATATGGAAAATACACATGACGGCCTAGAACAATTTCAAGGCAAAAACGCCTGACGGTGTCACTAAGGCCGTCAGGATTGTTTTACAAGTGACGGCCCAGAGCTTATTCTCAACATGAAGGCATCAAGATTGGATCTAGGCAATACGACCTTTAATTTGGCGGCGAGTTGACGGCGTCACAAGCTATAACGTGACGCCGTCAAGGTGTAAAATCTATATATAGTTTTCTAACTTTCATTCATTTAGTGTGGATCTTTTGGAGAACTTTTGTGTGCAAACCCTAGACGAATTTTCTGTAACAACAAGGGTTTCAACCCTTGTTCCATCCATGTTCAATTGAAGATAAGTTTTTCAATAATCATTCCATATGTCTATGTGTTGTTTGATTCTATCTTATGCTTTTCTTCTTTTTAACATGCTAGGCTAGGTTTTTCTTGTGTTTGCTTAGATGTAATAAAACCTAGATGTTGATTATTGGTTGATTGTTTGTTTATAATTGTTGTGGATGATTGAATTCGATGTTATGCTTAAGAAAACTGGCAGACTTCCAATTGGTAATTTGCTTGAACGTCTTAAGAAACATGATCGGAGGTATACTAAGATTTATTGGTTGTATTTAATGCGTAGGCAACTGCTAGTGATACTACGTTAGGAGCTAGTAGTCGGCTTGACCTAGAATGAAGTAGAAGCCTATAGAGTTAGGGAATATTGTACACGGCCCTACGACAAGTATTAAGGAATATAACCCGTCATACATGCAATTGTAAGAAGCTAATCAACCGGTAAAAGATATCTAGGGAGTAATGAAATCTAAGTAAACACATTTTCTCTTATTATTGTTTCCACCACACATTTAGTTTAAATTTATTTTATTTTGTTTGCATCTTTAGTTAATTGGGTTAGTTGACTAGCAACTAATTCCGCACACTCCTTCAAAACCCGAGATTTTACTTGCTTTCTTTAAAATATAAAAATACAAAAAGAATCATCCCTCACCCATATACCTAGTTTAGTAGAATTTTAATCCTAGCGAACACTATTCCTGAGTTGAACGATCAATCCCCCGGTACTTGTCACTATACTATGCTACAACGAACAGGTGCACTACCTGGTGGGGGTTGCAAGCTTCTCAAGATCCCTTGAGAGGCAAAACCTTTTGCGAGGGTGCAATTTCACGCATCAAGTTTTTTGGCGCCGCAACCCGGGGAATAGTTATTGTCTAGGTTAAATTTCTTTTTATTAGGTCTACTTGCTAGATTCCTTTCTTGTAAGATTTTTATTTTTAGGTCTTCTTTAGTCTATCTCACTCATTTGTTCCTTTGTTCGTAACCTTTGCCATCCGCCATCATGGAAGGTGGTAATCTATTTGATCCCATCAACCCACCACAACAAAACCACCCACAAAACCCACCACTACCAAACCAACCTGCTAGACCCCGAACCTTAGGAGAGTACTCCCGTTCTAGCCACCAAGGCTATCGAAACACCATTGAGCTCACTCAATGAGCCAATGTGTCTCCCTTGCGATCCGACACCATCCGGTTGGTGCAAAGTGGATGTGCATTCCATGGACTTCGTTCCGAAGATCCTAATCAACATCTCAAGGATTTCCTTAAAATCCTTGACTCTATAGACCTTGATGTTGTAACTCGAGAGACGACCCGATTGCGTTTATTCCAATTCTCTCTATGTGACCAAGCTAGTCAGTGGCTTGAGCGTTTACCCGCGGGATCCATCACCTCTTGGGATGATCTCACAACTCGTTTCCTTGCTCAATTTTTCCCACCGGGGAGAACTACTAAGCTCAGAAATGATATCTTGATGTTCCAACAACGTCAAGGTGAAACTCTCTATTAAGCATGTACTCGTTTCAACGACTTACTCCAAAAATTCCCTCATCATGGCATAGATATTTGGCTTCAAGTCCAAATTTTCTACGACCATATCGATCTCTCCACAAGGCGAACCATTGACCAATCGGCCGGTGGCAAGCTTCGTGATCTAAGTGCGGAAGAATCATGGGAACTCATAGAAGATCTTGCTCTCTATGACAACGAAAGTTGGAATGATCCTCGTGATTTGAACAAAACGGTCAAGGCAATATCTTTGCCTTTGAACAATTCAAGCACTCCCGACCGTAGGATCATGGAACTAAGGAACTTGAAGACCAAGTCAAGTTTCTCATGAAATCCTACGAAGCTCCTAAGCCTTCAAGTCAAGTGAACAAAATCACTTCTTTATGCGAATTATGTAGTGGTCCCCACGACACTCGTGATCGCAATCTGAATGATTTAGAGAAGAATGAAATAAAGTTGCCCAAAACCCAAAAAACGTAAAACACATGACACATTAATCAAACCTGATTTTCAGGAAGAATTATTAAAATTTACACTAATAAAATTAACTTTAATTATAGTAAATTTACATTCCATCACATGTTTATTTGATTGCCATAATAAGATAAGATATTACAAATAAGTCTTTAAGATAACATTTTTAAATCCTCCTTCCTTATTCTTGCCAACTTGGTGTGACTTTGCCTTTATGATAAAACTATAAAAGGGATGTTCCGGAGACAGGTATTATGACCCACATAATCAAATGCATTCCATTCAACTTTAGCAAATACAGGGATCTTAGCACACAAGTTGCTTAATACTTAAACATCACATCAGTCAACCACAAACCTAGTTTCCTAGAAACAACGTACGTACTCCAACAACTAAACTATCATGTTCTTCCTTACTATATAACCACCATTTACAAACACAACATATCCACAATTCAACACATGCTCTATTAATTCATCAAACACACAACTCATCAAGAAACCTTGAAAAATATCCTTAACATGGCCACCACCTTTAACATGTTGCCAGAAGATTGTGTTTCAACTATTATATCTCTTACATCACCACCGGATGCATGCAGAATAATGCATGCATCCGCTTCTTTGAGATCGGCTGCTGAATCCGACAATGTCTGGAGTCGATTCTTGCCATCCGACCTCCCTCGTATTCTTTCAAGATCACACACTCAACTCCAATTTTCTTCAAGGAAAGATTTGTATTTCCAGCTTTGTGATTCCATTCTCATAGATGATGGAATTAGGGTATGTTCCAAATCACTTTTATATCTTCTTTTCTTTTTGAAGAACTGAAGTCCCTTTTTGTTTCTTTGATTAAAGTATTAATCCTTTATTTTTTTAAAACATGCAGAGCTTTTCACTAAACAAAGTTAGTGGGAAAAAGTGTTGTGTTTTATCCGCAAGAGCACTTACTATCTCTTTAAGTAATGAGCCAAATCATTGGAAGTGGACTACCAATTCTACCTCAAGGTTTGTTACTTGTCACCTAATTGTTATAAGTTAATTACCAAAATACAATTGACTCATAAAAGTCAATAGTGAGTTTTTTTCTTTTTCATAGTCGAAGAGAATAGTGTTATTTTTGCTATACTACGGAGTACTATGATACAAAGAAACATTATGAAAGTTTACTAAGTCATTTACTCTATATTGTACAGATTTCAAGAGGTGATCGAGCTTAAAACAATATCCAACATAGAAATCGAAGGAAGAATAAACACCGAAGATTTATCTCTTAACACGACATACGGTGCTTATCTCATAATCAAAGTTTCTGATCATGCATTCGGGTTGGATTCTATTCCATCTGAGATATCAGTATCAAAGGGCGAATGCTCCGCTACCAACACTGCGTATTTGTGCCCTCTAGATGAAAACAAGAAACACCTTGGATCATTGTTTTTCACAAACCGGACACAAATGATGGAGAAACGGGTTGTGGATGGAGAAGGACGACGTCCGAGCAAAAGAGAAGATGGATGGATGGAAGTTGAACTTGGAGAATTCTTTGTTGGAGAAAATAGTGAAGAAGTAAAAATGAATTTGATGGAAGTTAAGGGTCATCAACTAAAGGGAGGACTCATCATTGAGGGAATTGAACTAAGGCCTACTAGCTAAATGCTAACATATTTGATCCTAATTAACTAAATAACATGGACATTCTTATAAAACAGCCTAAAAGTATACTTATAACAATTTGAAAGATCGAACGCTAAAAAAGTACGTGAGAGAGATAATTCAATTCTTTATTTTTTGTATGTTTATGTAATCGTTTTATAGTTTTATTGTATTCTGAAAGTTTTGTACATATTATACTGTTTTTAGATATAAATACCATTGTTAAAATCCCGATTCTGATATTAGAATTTTACGGTTTTACAATACTACAAACTAATAACGATCCGCATCCTATGTAAGATCTTAGAAAGCTTAAGATCTTATAAGATCTTGATATTAACCATAGGATCTTAATATATAAGCCGATCCGATCTTACTTTTTTTCAACCGCAAACTAAAACTACAAAATTATGGATTATGTTTTATAGAATTTTAAAAATAACATGTTAATCTTATTAAACATTAAATATTCATAATTTAGAAAAACATTTTCATAAAATATTCAAATAATTTTGTGTTTACTGTATGATATATACTTGTAGACATAGATAATATTACAAAAACTATTAAAGAAATAACATTATAGTAAGATCTTAGAATACTGATCCGATCTTATGATTTTGATCTTGCACAAAAAAAAAAAAAAAAAAAAAAAAAAAAAATCTTGAGTAGTATCCCGATCTTCAAAACTTTGATAAATACTATGGGAGTAACGTTCTAATATTGATGCAGTTGTTCGAGAATTTAAGTTCATGTAAAAATTAACAACCAAATTTCTTAATACAACAAACCATCTCTTTACTTTTATTACATTCTCAATAAAAATGGTCTTCAAACGAGTGCGATTCAAAGATACAAAGAAAAAGAGATCTTCCCCAACACGGATGCGATCTAAGAGTACAATACTCACACTACAAAACACTTTAATAACCAAACGACAACCACGACTGCGACTGAAAGCGATAGATATATGAAAACTGGATAAAATATGAAACTTACACGGGAGGGTAAGGTATTAATTACATACATCACTCATTTCTTTGTATTCCATTTCCTCTTTTCCACTTTAAACCAAGCGGACCCTGTGACTCCTAATGATAAAGCAGCAAGGACGACATTTGTATCAAATTTAATTACTTGCTTTAGTTATTTTTCCATTAAAGTGTATAGCTAATTAGTTAAATAGTATTTCTTCCGTCCTAAAAGGGAATTCACAAAACAAAAAATTAAGAAATTATGATATGTATAATTAATGCAACTTTTGATTAACAAAAAGTTAATTTTACCTTCATAGTTACAGTAAAGTTGAAATGCTTACTCTTATTTTGGTGCTTACCAGGAACAAATTCTCACTTTAAACCAAGCGGACCCTGTGACTCCTAATGATAAAGCAGCAAGGACGACATTTGTATCAAATTTAATTACTTGCTTTAGTTATTTTTCCATTAAAGTGTATAGCTAATTAGTTAAATAGTATTTCTTCCGTCCTAAAAGGGAATTTACAAAACAAAAAATTAAGAAATTATGATATGTATAATTAATGCAACTTTTGATTAACAAAAAGTTAATTTTACCTTCATAGTTACAGAAAAGTTGAAATGCTTACTCTTATTTTGGTGCTTACCAGGAACAAATTCTCACTATCCATCTAGTTTGATCTAATAATGTGTATTAACCTACGATTAAATACGGAAACCTAAGTGAATGTTTTTTTTATTTTTTATTTATTTATTTTTTTTCTTTCTTATTATTCTTTTCTTTTCAATTTTTTTCCTTTTTTTTTTCTAATTCACGTTTCTTTTTTCTTTTTACTATTTTCTAATTCACGTTTTTTTTTTAATTTACGTTTTTTCGCTTTCATACGTTTTCGTATGTTTTAATATGTTTTCGTCTCTTTTCAAACGTTTTCATCTATTTTCGTCCGTTTTTATACTTTTTCATCCGTTTTAAAACATTTTCATTTGTTTTTATACGTTTTCGTCCGTTTTCATACGTTTATATACGTTTTTGTCTGTTTTCATCTGTTTTTTACGTTTTCGTCCATTTTTAGACATTTTCGTCTATTTTCATACGTTTTCGTCCGTTTTTATACTTTCTCATTCGTTTTCATACGCTTTCATCCGTTTTATTTTTGCTCGTCTATGTCCATTTTCATACGTTTTCGTCTGTTTTCGTCTGTTTTCATACGTTTTCGTCCATTTTCGTCCGTTTTCTTTCGTTTTCGTCCGTTTTTGACGTGTTTTTACATTTTCGTCTGTTTTCTTGCTCTTTCGTCCGTTTTCTTAGGTTTTCATATGTTTTCGCCCATTTTCATACGTTTTCGTCCGATTTCTTACGTTTTCATTCGTTTTCATACGTTTCGTCTATTTTTCATATGTTATTGTCCGTTTTCATACGTGTTTTTACGCTTTCATACATTTTTATCTATTTTCATACGTATTCGTCCGTTTTCGTCTATTTTCTTACGTTTCTAAATATTACAAGTGATATTCAGAATATCACTTGTGATTTTCTTATGTTTTCGTGCATTTTCCTATGTATTCGTCCGTTCTCTTACATTTTTGTCCGTTTTTATACGTTTTTGAATATCACAATTGATATTCACAATATTACTTGTGATTTTCTGAATATCACTGGTGATATTCTGAATTTAACTTGTGATTTTCTGAATATCTATCACTTGTAATTTTTTGAATATCACTTGTGATTTTCATGTTACAAAACATTAGTTGAAAATCGCTTATGATATTCAGAATATCAGTTTGTGGTACTCAGAATATCACTTGTGATATTATGTAAATCACAGAATATCACTTGTGATATTCAGAAAATCACAGAATATCACATGTGATATTCAGAAAATCACAAAATGTCACATGTGATATTCAGAAAATCATTTGTGATATTCATAATATCACAAAATATCACTTGTGATATTCAGAACATCACTAGTTACATTCTGAATATCATAGAATATCACTTGTGTTATATTCAGAAACGTATGAAAACGTCTGAAAACGGCCAAAAACATTTAAAACGGACGAAAACAAATGAAAACAGACGAATATGTATTAAAATAGACGAAAGTGCATGAAAGCGTAAAAACATGTATGAAAAAGGACGAAAACGGATGAAAATGTATGAAAACGAACAAAAACGGGCGAAAACGTATGAAAACAGACGAAAGCATAAGAAAACGGACGAATATGTATGAAAACGGACAAAAACGTATGAAAGCATAAAAACACGTCTGAAAACGGATGAAAATGGAGGTAAACGAAAGAAAACAGATGAAAACGTATTAAAACTAATGAAAACAGACGAAAACGTATGAAAACGAATGAAAGCGTATGAAAACAAATGAAAACGTAAGAAAACAGGCGAAAACAAAGGTAAACGGGCGAAAACGTAAAAAAAACGAACAAAAACGTATGAAAACGGACAAAACGTATGAAAACGGGCAAAAATGTATGAAAGCAGAAAAAAAGAAAAAAAAAACGTCAATTAGAAAGAAAGACAAAAAAAAAAAAAAAAAAAAAAAAAAAAAAAAAAAAAAATCTAAATTACAAAAAAAGAAAAACGTGGATCAGAAAAAAAGACAAAAAAAATTAATGATAATAATATTAAGAAAGACAAAAGACAAAGAAAAGGGGGAAAAATGGATTTAAGTTTTCATAGTTAATCTTAGGTTAATCCTCACCATTAAATTAAACTAGATGGATGATGGGAATTTGTTCCTTAGTAAACGTCAAAATAAGAGTATGCAAAATAAAGTACCTCAATTGGTTAATATAGAAATAAAAAATGCGTAATTAATGCAAGTTTTGATTATAAGAGTAAAGTAGGAAAAATAGTTATAACTACTATTCATATATGAAAACTAGACACTTATTTTAAACAAAAATAAATAGTAATGTGAACATTTTTTTAAACGAAGAGAGTAATAAATACTGTATGAAAGTTATTATAACATATATACATTTATTGGGCTATTTTGCCAAACCTCACATGCCCCCACTGTAGAAACCACCACTGTAGAAACCATTTAGGCCGGGTCGGGTTTGGACGGGGCGGGTCGGGACTAACGACCGTTAGATATTTAACGACTGTTAACTAACGATCGTTATCTTTAACTTTTTCTTTAAAAATTCATACGAAATTGGTCATTCATCTCAGAAGTTCGTTGCATATTTAGTCCTCTCATCATTTACATGATTGGTCCTTCATGTTATACGTCCATTGCAAAGTCAATCCTTAGTCACTAAATTGATGTTAAGTAACTACCGGCCGTTATTACACTTTCCCTATTCGGAAAACCCCCTGCGGCAACGCGCGATTTTCCAACTAGTTAACTACAAAGAATGATCATTTACTTCTGATTGAACTTTTCTACTTGTACACTTTTTTAGTAATTATGCTTGGACCATTACAGTTATTATAAATGATGTAGCCATAAAATGCTGCTCACAGCTACACTCATTTTTATAAGAGCACTTGGTATCATGACATTGAGTTATGCCATAACTCAGCGCCACATCAATGACACATCAGCTTTAGCATTTTAGCCTTAACACTTAAAAAACACCCCTTATCATAACTTAACCATAACACCACATTTTGAGCCCACTTAAAAAAAAAAAAAAAAAAAAAAAAAAAAAAGGGCCGGATATGAATTCCTCCTAACCTAGTCGGTCAACATAAGGAAGGGTCTTAAACATCATTCCAATTGCTTTGTTTATCAATTTATCACACAATTCCACAAGCATGATATTGTACCATTATAGAAAGATGTTCCAAACTAATCATAACAACTAACCCTTTCGACCTATGATAGTTGCAATAATCAATCAAAGGATAAACAAGATCCAAGCAAAAGTAATATCGAATTCATACATACACATATTCACAAGTAATACTAATATCGTCCAAGTAAGCGAGAGTCAACCATATCACAACCAAGCCAATAACCAACATCACAAACATATAAGACTCAGCAACAAGTTCAATATTATTAGTAAAGAAATGTACCAAATCCGTTTATGCGAGTAATACGAATACAAAGAGCCAAAAACGAATATATCGACTACCACAAGCACTAGTCCAACAACCCAAGTATCCATTATCAACCAAAAACCTATGCTACTGAATATACCCGAGGGAATGTCACGTTCACCTCTGCAAATCCGCAACGTATCACCAAATAGAGTGTTTGGTAATAAGGTTAATGGTTGAGACTTGAAAGGATTTGGTGTGAATGCTCCAAGTATTATGTTTAGGTTCTGTAAAAGTGATGAATGGTGATCTATAAATGATGTTGGACCTCTGGGAATTCGTGGTTAGGGAGGATAGTGATGGTAGTTGTGGCTCGATAGTGATAAAGGGGTGTTTGGATCATTGGATATGATGAGGCGAAATTTGTTACGCTTTTAAGGGGTCATTTAAGCCTTAAGTCGTGATAATATGATCAATCATTACCCTAAATCATTCCTTTTGTCATTTTAGGTACTTTTGGAAAGAATTCTGAAAAACATAGCATTTTAGACGTTTTTGGAGTATAAAGTGGAGAAAACAACAAGGTCAATTAATCTAATACCCGGATGGTCACTACCTTATTCATAAATTTTTTTTGAGTGGTACCCTTTTTTTGTGCTAGTCATAGAACTCCTATCCATGAGACGCTTGTTAAGACTAAAGTTTCACTCCTATATGTTGCAAAATTTTTTAAATTTGGTGCTAAAATTGCCCTAACAAATATTTCTCTCAGTTTTATTATGCATCTACTATTAAACAAACAAAAATCAAGTGTCATGGTATTCTCTAAGGTATCTTCATTTACCCCCCCCCCCCCCCCCTTACACTTAAGCTGTACATTGTCCCCAATGTTCATTTAAAAGATGTAAAAGTAAAGTAAATGAAAGAATGAAACAAATACTCCGCTGATTTGTTCGGTGTGGATAATGCGGTAACATGGTTAAATCCCCCTCCAAGAGAATGTAACAACTTCAAGATTAAAGCAATGCCAAAAACTTGAAACTTTGATGCTCAAAGACTTGACCATCCATGTGCATCTTCTTGTCCAATATAACCTATTAAACCTGAGAAAACAAACAAGAAAACCTAGCGTAACATTGGCGGTAAAATCTATATAAAATAAAATCCTAAAAATCAAATAAAGATATAATGCTTGAGGAATGAATGTTTGCAGGTTCTTGGAGTTTATAAGTTAAAGATTTAACAAAACTTTACAATTCCGACAGAAAAACAAACTTGCAAAATTTTTCAGAAAATTTGTACATGACATCGTCAGGCTTTAATTGCTGACGCCGTCAGAATTGATCTGACATAAATTTTATGTTGAGTTTCCGGAAAATTTCTAGAAAAACCTATACCTCATTGTTATCGTTCATGTTCAATTCGTTCTTTGAAAACAAATTTGGATTTCCCTTACACTTATCTTTTGCAAAATACATTTATATGTAATTAAGACGAAGTTAAAAACAAAATAAAGCATTTTCACAATTTCATTTGAAACATGAATTATAAACAATAGAAATAAGAACACACATACGAAAGCAAATAAAACAAATAAATGAACAAGCAAACAAATAAGAAGGTTGGGTTGGCTCCCAAGAAGCGCTTTTCTTTATTAACGAGTCTTGTAGCTAGACTCAAAGTCACGTCTATTACGTTTTCCTTTCCCACTTTTTAATCGATTCTCTTAACCTTTGAAATATTCCATGTCAACTTTATACTTGGGTCCGAGGGTTAAGCAATCTTTATAGTAAAAGCTCCTCTTTCCCTGACAAAATTCATTCCCTTTTTCTTATCTTCTTCGTTAATGTCCTCAATTGCACTAATGTTATCCTTTTCTAATTGAGAAAGATAACGGAATTCTCTCATCTTATTAGGCATCTTGTATGTGATTTTATTGGTTTCACTAGAGAATTGGACCGTTCCCTTTAACCGATCGTATTTTAACTTGGACTCCTAAACAAATGGCTTACCTAATACAACATGGGATAAGCAACAATCTATAACACTAGCCAAGTCTTCAACAACCATAAAGTCAGTGACATAAGTGAAGTCTCCGACTAAAATGTAAAGATCCTTAATTCTCCCAACAAAATTACAAATCCCACCAGGATAATTGGGATCTCTCATAGGTGCAAGTCGAGTTTTCCTGATATCGTTGTATACACTTGAAGACATGATGTTTATTGGGTATTCAAAGTCGATGTAAGCTTGCTTAATGTATTTATACCCAATCATACATCCTATCTTCACATTCCTAGGGCTACCTCTCTTTATCTTAGGGTCAATTTTAACAAAAGGGAGCCGAGGATTATCGACAAGATTGTTATAGTAAGTGATTTCCTCCTTAGTAGGATATAGATTGAAATAATATTCAAGTTTTGGGTCTATCTCCCCTTCCTCAAGTCCTTTTACATTATCAACAACCACAAAATCATCAGGTCCTAAGTCCTCATTTGAATACAAGGCGATTGCTAACTCATTAAGTGTATTCTCAAGCTCAATATCAATTAACCTATTAAGCTCCCTAAGTTCTCTAAATTTGCTTTCAAGCTGATCACGCAACACTATCATTTCCTCAGGTGAAAGGGGCGGATTCGCATTGTCCATAATGGCAAACGGAATAGTCAAAGAACTTAATTTACTTTCAAAGGCACAAAGAAAAAAGATAGACTAAAGAAAACCTATAAAAATAAAAATAAAAATCTCACTAGAAAGGAATTTAATGAGTAGACATAATAAAAATAAAATTCAACCTAAACAATAACTATTCCCTGGCAGCGGCGCCAAAAACTTTGAAGTGATTTGGATTGTTACACAAAAGTTTTACTTTTCAAGTGATCTTGAGAAGCTTATTATCCCCGCCAGGCAAGTGTACCTGACCGATGTAGTATAGTGTAGTGGTAAGAACCAAGGGATTGATCATTCTCCACAAAGAATAGTGTTCGTTAGGATTGAAAATGATCTAAACTAGGTCTAGAGGTGAGGGATAATTCTTTTTGTATTTTTATATTTAAAGGAAAGCAAGTAAAATTCTCGGTTTTTTGGAAGAGTGGGCAAAATTAGTTGCTAGTACTAACCCAATTAACTACAAATGCAATAAAAATAAAATGACAAAAAGATAAATATGTGTAAAACTAATATGGAGAAAAACTTGTTTACTTAGGTTTCACTACTACCTAGCTATCTTTCATTGATTGATTAGTTTGTTACAATTACGTGAATGATGGGTTGTATTCCTTAATACCATTCGTGGGGGCGTGTATGTCGTTCCCCAACTCTATAAGATCACGTCTCTTCCTATGACGACATGTTTAGTATCCTATCATGGCCACATTAATATTCTCTTATGCATTAAACACAACCAATTAATCGTAGTACACATCCGATTCATGTTTCTTAAGACATCAAGCAAGTTACCTATAGGAGATTAGCCAGCTTTCTTAAGCCTAACGTTGAAATCATTCATCGAACAACAATGAATAACAGACCATCAATCAATAATCAATAGCTAGGTTTAATTACATCTAAGCAAACACAAACAAACCTAGCCTAGCATGTTAAAAGAAAGATAAGCGTAAGATAGAATTAAACAATACATAGACATATTGAATGATTGATAGAATAATTATCTTCAATTAATGATGGAAAAAAAGGTTTGGAAACCTCAAAATAGCTGCAAAAGTCGACTAGGGTTTGTACCCTAAGTTTCTCCAAAGTTCCACACTAATCAATGATCAAAAGATGATAAAGTAATGATACAAGCATTCTAATCTACTGGAAAATCAACTACCCTAACCCTAAAATTGTACTTAGGGTTGGGGGCCTACAAAAAGTGAAGTTATGAGGTTGTATTTATAGGCTATTTTTTGTCCGGCCCGATCTGACGGCGTCAGGCTAAGGAATGATGAAGTCAGCACCATTTTTTCACTAAATTTTAGATCTTTTCGTCCTCTTCGCGTGGGCTTTTGAATCACGTAAATCCGAGTTCGTATGCAAAAGATATGGCCAAAACAGTAACAGCTACCGCACGCGCAAGTTGTGATTGTCTTGATCAACATGTGACGGTTTCACTAGGGTTTCCTCTTATGCAAGTCGTTGTTCTGACGTTGTCACTCAATATCTTCTAACATCGTCAGGTTGAATCCTGATGCCGTCACCTTTAAAGTCTTTTGGGCCGTCTCTCTGTACGATAACACGTGACGTCCTTGATGCATTATAATGTGACGCCATCATGTTTAAACTCCAAAATTCCTTTCTGGCCCGTCAAGTGTAAACTTCATATCCACCCCTTTGGCAACAAGTGACGCCGTCAGGTACTGCTTCCTTTTTCATAATTACTCTCAAAAGTACCTAAAATGACAAAAGGAACGATTTAAGGAAATATTTGATCATATAATCACGATTTAAGGCTTAAATGACCCCTTAAAAGCGTAACACTTTTCGTCTCATCAACCACTCAAAAATTTCCACCCCAAATATGTGAGGTTCGCCCCTAGATTTGTTAGGAAAAGCCTTAGTGCTTATGAGTGTACCGGTAGCATTTAGATTCTAGAACTTGCGTTAGTGATTCATTCTGAGACTACATTCGTGTAGTTAGATTTACTACATGATAAGAGGCATTAGGATAACCCATGTTTTAAGCCTGTTTATATAATTACATTGACTTCATTGGTCAAGTAATTCTCCCACACCTTTGCGATGTACTCATTTTTAGTTCACGATACCCCTAGTATACCCCTCAGAGCCTATCTTTTTTATTTCTGACTTTAAGCATCTTACTTAAATGAAGAATTTGTTCACAATCCACCTCCAAATGTACACCCAAATCGCCTTGGCCTTCCTTGTATGCACTCATCTTTAGTGCATTATTGTTACAACATTTATGTTTAAACCCTTAGTTAATTGTCTAATTGATTACATGGTTGCTAAGTCGAGTCATATCTTGTACATATTGTTTTGGAATGATTGGGACTCATGGGTAAAGTACTATTGTTATGGAGTAACGGGGAAGAACATCATTTATTACCCCCATATGTGTGTTAATATTTTAAAGTACTCAAAGTGTTTTGATTATCTTGATTCGAGTTATTAGATTGGTTATATGTAAAGTATGTAAAAGTTCAAGTGTAAGGGGAGAACCGAGCCCCCTTGATGTATTATTTTGTATGGTAGGGTAAGAATGTATGAAAACAAAATCGAAAAATTCAAGAAAAACGAAAAAAAATAGAAAAAGAAAAAAAAAATATGGAAAACCATCCCGTTTCCTTTTGTTTTCATTCGAGTTTAAGTTATTTATTTATTAGCCTAAGTTGAGTCGAGTCTTGCCTTAGCAACGCCACATTGTACATGTAATTAACTAAGATAATTGACTTGCCACCAGAAAAATATCCCTTTATCCAACAAACCGTGTTTTCCATATCCCTACACCCAATGTTATAACCCTTTAAAAAGACCTCTTTGATAGTTTTCCTAGGTGCTTATGCCAAGTGGTGGAGGTTTTTTATCATTTCCCAAGCCTATGATAATCTATTTGCTATGATAGGTAGTGAGTGATATTTTTCCATTTCCATTAGTTATAGTTTGTTTTATGGCACCTGAGAGATGAGAGTATCCAAACACTATATGTGAGGTGCTAGTGTATAATCTCCATGCTTGTTTTGATTAAGGTGGAACGATCATGTGTTGTAATTACTTTTATATTAATGTTAAATGATCCCTAACTTGTATTTTGATTAGAATAAAAGCCCATTTGCTTGAGGACAAGCAGATCTCAAGTGTAAGGGTATTTGAAGAGGCGAAATATGTTATGCTTTTAAGGGGTCATTTAAGCCTTAAGTCGTGATAATATGATCAATTATTACCCTAAATCTTTCCTTTTGTCATTTTAGGTGCTTTAGGAGAGAATTCTGAAAAACATAGCATTTTAGATGTTTTTGGAGCATAAAGTGAAGAAAATGACAAAGTCAAGAATCCAAGCTGGAAATTACACCTAACGGCGTCACCTACTCCTAAGGGACGGCGTCAGCCTTTGTGACAAGAGGTGCAAATTACTTTTACACTTGACGCGCCAGAAGACTATTTGGGCAATAACACATGATGGCGCCACCCTTTACCAGAAGAAAGCCATCACGTGTAACTCTAAAGCGTGACGGCCCAGAACCCTTATAAAGTGATGGCGACAAGAAGTTGGATTGGGCGACAAGAAACCCTAGCTGCAGCGAGATGACGGCCTCAACCATCAAAAGGTGACGCCGTCATCCTTGTAAATCTATATATAGTTTTTGATTTTTTCATTCACTAGTGTGCAACTTTGGAGAGGAACTTTGTCACACAAACCCTAGGTCGAATTTTAAAAGTTTTTAAGGGTTTCATACCCTTGTCTCTTCCATGTTTAATTGAAGATAAGTAATCTATCAATCATTCAATATGTCTATGTGTTGTTTGATTCTATCTTGCGCTTGTCTTTCTTTTAACATGCTAGGCTAGGTTTATTTGTGTTTGCTTAGGTGTAGTTGATGAGGCGAAAAATGATCCGTTTTTAGAGGGTCATTTAAGCCGGAATTTGAATTTATTTGATCAAATATTGCCCTAAATCGTTCCTTTTGTGATTTTAGGTACTTTGGGAGTGAATTCTGGAAAAGGAAGCATTTTGGACGTTTTGGGAGCATAAAAGTGAAGAAAACGGCAAAGTCTTGATTTTCCTTGTTGGGAACAGTACCTGATGGCGTCAAGAAGGATTTGATGACGACATCAAGAGTAATTTTGGTGACGGCCCAGAGAAAACGTGACGGCGTCAGAACATGGCCGTCAAGAGTAAATGTGGTGACGGCCCAGAACAAGATTACACATGACGGCGTCTGATCTGGATCTAGGCAATCCGAGAATATTTTTGGCGGCGAGATGACGGCGTCAGAACTTTCCTCTTGACGCCGTCACCTCATGAAATCTATATATACTTTTCTAATTTTCATTCATTAGTGTGTAACTTGAGAGGAGAATTTTAGGGTCGAACTTAATAAACCCTAACACGACTTTTACAGTATTTTCAAGGGTTTTCACCCCTTGAAACCCTTCATGTTCAATTGAGATAAGTATCCTTTCAATTCATTCAATATGTCTATGTGTTGTTTGAATATATCTTACGTTTGCCTTAATTTTAACATGCTAGGCTAGATCTCTTGTGTGTTTGCTTAGATGTAATGAAACCTAGATGTTGATTATAGGTTGATTGCTTGTTTATAGTTGTAATGGATGAATGATTTCAATGTTAGGCTTAAGAAAACTGGCAGATCTCCATTGTGTAACTTGCTTGAACGTCTTAAGAAACATGAACCGATGTGTACTAGGTTTTTATGGTTGTATTTAATGCATGAGCGAATTCTAGTGATCCCATGTTAGGAGCTTCTTGCAGGCTCGACATAGGAGTGAAGTAGGAGCTTATAGAATTGGGGAAGTAAGTATGCCACCCCATGAATGGTATTAAGGAATATAACCTGTCATCCACGCAACTGTAACAAGTAATTAACCTGTAAAAGATATATAGGGAGTAGTGAAATCTAAGTAAACACAATTCTCCCATCTATTGTTCACACCACATTAGTTTAATTAGCTTTATTTTCATTTCTGTTATTTTATTTTGATTGCATCTTAGTTATTGGGTTAGTTGACTAGCAACTAATTCCGCCTACTCTTCCAAAAGCCGAGATTTTAATTGCTTTTATAAAAACATAAAAAAATACAAAAAGAATCATCCCTCACCTCTAGACCTAGTTTTTAGGCTTTCTAATCCTAGCGACACTATTCCTGAGTTGAACGATCAATCCCCCGGTACTTGTCACTATACTATACTACAACGATCAGGTACACTGCCTGGTGGGGGTTGTAAGCTTCTCGAGATCCCTCGAGAGGTAAAGCCTGGTGCAATTCCCACGCATCAGTAGTGAAACCTAGTTATTGATTATTCGTTGATGGTTTGTTGTTAATTGTTGTTTGGTGATTGTTAATCAATGTTAGGCTTAAGAAAACTAGCTAATCTCCTATTCGGTAACTTGCTTGAACATCTTAAGAAACATGAATCGGATGTGTACTACAATTTTAATGGTTGTATTTAATGTATAAGTGACTATTAAGGAGGCCATGGTAAGGATACTTAACGTGTCGCCATAGGAAGAGATAGAAGCTTATAGAGTTGGGGAAGATCGTACATGGCCCCACAAATGGTATTAAGGAATGCAACCCGTCACCCACGCAATTGTAACAAGCTTATCAATAAATAAAAGATAAGTTGGGAGTAATGAAATCTATGTAAACACGTTTTCTCCATTTATAGTTTCACATTTTATTTTATTTTCTTGTCATTTTATTTTTATTGCATTATTAGTTATTTGGGTTAGTTGACTAGCAACTAATTCCACCCACTCTTCCAAAACACGAGATTTTTACTTGCTTTCTATAAAATATAAAAATACAAAAAGAATCATCCCTCACCTCTAGACCTAGTTAGATCAATTTCAATCCTAACGAACACTATTCCCTGTGGAGAATGATCAATCCCCCGGTACTTGCCACTTCACTATACTACATCGGTCAGGTACACAGCATGGTGGGGATTGTAAGCTTCTCAAGATCCCTTGAGAAGTAAAACTTTTGTGTAGACCAAAATCCGCACATCAGGATACAATGATCCTCACCAATCCTCCTCTTCTCCAGTTGATATATGTATTAGCCCTTGATTCTCCTGCATTTGTGTGGTTCATATAGGCTTTAGGAACATTTGGGGGCGAAGTTGAAGGGCAAATGATCAGTCATATAGTACATTATAGCCAAATAAATAATGCTGATTTTGTCAGAATCAGAAGTATGCCATTTTTCATTGTCGTTTCAGCAGTTGGCACCAAATGAAGGTTTTAGACAATTCTCTTAGCTTTCCGTGGCCGCTTGAATCAACTAAATCTGAGTCCGTGTGCTCAACTTATGGCCAAAATAGTGGATAGGTGTCGGGAGATTATTAACTTGAGTTTATTTCTTTGTTTTAGCTTCATTTCTTCGTGTTTTCTTCCATTTCTTCCACAACAACCTACAATACAAAGTATAGTCTATTAATTATCAAAAGTTCATATAATTCACCAAAACATATACATAAAAGCACGGATAATGCATCAAAAAATATGTATAATTTGAGCGTTATCACTTCTCGAATCCATTCGCTATAACAGGCCGGATCCCTTCTAAAAAGAATCCGGCAGAACCGGTACATCAGGCATCAGCTCAATAATTTTTGAACTTAAACAATCAAACTTTTTTCCCTCTCCTCATTCCAAAACGACCAAAAGCAAATATTCTCTCATTCTAGGGTTCATCTTCTTCAATCTATACACCCTAATCATCTTTGTAAGTAGGTATACAAATCCTTTTAATTTTTATTTAAGTTAATTCTAGAGCTTTGTTTATAAAGAATTGATTCAAATGGGTT
This sequence comes from Artemisia argyi, assembly GCA_030686995.1. Classification (NCBI taxonomy): domain Eukaryota; kingdom Viridiplantae; phylum Streptophyta; class Magnoliopsida; order Asterales; family Asteraceae; genus Artemisia; species Artemisia argyi. The sequence goes on from CM060677.1 coordinate 73,845,494, forward strand.
TATGCTAATTGAACCATTCAAATGATTTTCTTTTAATTAGATATCTATTGAGGATTTTACTTAAGGATTGCATCCTCCTATAAACATCTAAATTAGTTTACACTAAAAAATCTCATGTGAATAATTTTTGTTATAAGAAAGATGTTTGTCATTGTTAATAAAATAAAAACACAACGTATCTTATGATTTTCTCAAAATTCCATTTGGTAAAGTTTTGGTAACAAGCATAGAAAACATCTCTAACTAAAAACACTCGCCTTACTAGTGTTTTCCTAACTTGTACACATTCTCATATGATTCACTTTTTAATCAAGTATCTTAATTCTCTAAATTATGTAATATTGTTTTCTAGAATAAAAAAATGCCCAACTCCACCCAACAAGACATCATGACACCGTTCATTACATCCTAGATACCACCGCAAAGACGGTCTCTCTTCCAATGACCGAAAAATATTTAAAATGCTCCAAAAGCGTCTTATTCATGAGGGACGTGTCATTGATAATTCTTTACTTGAGGATACCGACATTCCTCAAGTCTTCTCTGCAATTAACTTTGATTGCCTTCTCAAAGTTAATTAACAAATTTGTCCGCTGTTCATTTTTGAACTTTACAAAAGTGTTCGGATTATCCGAAACAATGGTGAAACTATTTCTATCTCTTTCAGCATAAACGACCAAAACATTGTTTTGCCTCTCACCACATTTTCTGAAATTCTTCAAATTCCATGCCATGGAATTTGCATGTACTCTAACGATTGGTCCATCGCTAATCAACACCTCGCCTTAGATCCTCACCATACCAATCGTACTCCTCTTGATGATCCCATTCTAGTGTGAGACTCTGTTTTTATCAAAAGAGTCGAACCCTCTCGAATGACCCACAACAAAGAACTCATCAACCGTGATCCCTTCCAAATGGAACTCTTTGAAATACTTCCATCTTACAAAAAGTGGGAGAAAATTATTAGGGAGAATGTCATTTGCTAGGTCGGAAACAAAGACCATCAAAATACCACTTCTACTATGAGTAGCACTTTTAGTGCTAGCTGAACGTAAAGTAATGGCTTTTGTGGTCGGAAACAAAGACCATACAAATGCTTGTTTTGTCTAAATGATTTTTTGCCTCATCTATCAAAAGCCATTCTTCAATCTCGCATACTACATCTACAAAAGGATGGTTGGTGTTTTCAAAACCGACAAAATGGTTCTTCCCTATGGTATGCTCCTCACACGTCTCTTTAGGTATGTTAGTACAATGCAACCTTCTCCAATCACAGATGACCATTTTATTGCAAACCATTTCATGGTGCCCCTCGTCGAAGGTCATGCCAAAAGATTTATGATCAAAGGACAAAGACCTCGTCCTGTTTCAGACTCCTCAGATGAAGTTGAAGCCGATGAAGATGATCCCATCTCAAACTACCGTCTTGATCCCATCTCATATCTAGAACAACTTCCCAAACTTCCCGAAGAAACCAAGGAATTCAAGCAAACAAAAGGAATGTTCAAGTGTCTCGCTCACTTCCTCACAAACATGGGAAAAAAGAAAAAGTGAAGAGATTGACATTGGAAGTTGTGCTTTGGTCACATATGAGTCTCTTGAAAACATTTGTGGTTATTTATCTTTTCTGTTTGCAAATTATGATACTTTGAACATTTTATGAATGAATGTAGTCATGTTTATTATGTCTATGAATGTTTATCATATTTGTCCATATATCAAATATTGAACTTGATTTCATTTGAGTGCGTATTTGTATATCTTACATGCTCTATTTGCTATACTAGTCTTGTATCTATGTATGTTTGTAACAACCCACAAAATCTCATCACTATCATTCCTATTACAAATACCTATAGTAGGTGTTGGGAATTCTGCTAAGTGAGAATTCTACTGATGGTTACTGCTGAAGGATACTGCTGAAGAGCTGGTTCCTGCTGAAGCAGTGTATCTGCTGAATACTAGTTTCAGCATTATTAGTTTATGCGGAAATAGATATTCCGTATAATATGTAATATAGTTAGGATATGCATGAGTTTATTTAAGAAGTGATAATGCATATATTTTAAAGTTTTTGATGATACGTTTCTTGTGAAACGGTTTAGGGTTCCTTGTGTATAAAAGGAACACACGACTATGTATTAGATATACGTTTTTAGAAAATGCTTTCAGTATTATTAAAAGATCCATAGAGGATCAAGTGTTCTTAGTATTCAGTTGTTCATACTTGTGTTTGTTTCCGCTTTAGAGTACAAGTTTTAGAAATTTTCTTTTAGTGTGGTAGTGATTACATTAATATAACTAACGATCCACGAGTGCTCAAAGATCTATCAAGGTCTTAGGTTCAACAAGTGGTATCAGAGCCTCGAGATAGTCTCTGTGATACTAAGAAACATCAATCTTACACCCTCTCAATCAAAAACAACAAAAAACAATGCCTGGAACAGATGATGAATCTGATGCAACTCAGAACCAAAATACCACTTCTCTCCAACAACTCACTCTCTCAAACAGTAATGACAAATTCCCATACCTTAAGAATGCATAGGAGTATGAATTATGGTCCATGAAGATGCAAAATTGGATCACAAACATTGACTGGAATCTTTGGGAAGTTGTCTGTAAGGGTAACAGCTTGAAGAAACATGTCAAAGATGCTGATGGGGTGGTTACCATCGTGGGTCCTAAAACTGCTGAAGAAGTTCTAGCCGTTCAGAGGGAGAATAAAGTCAGAACCATTCTCCTTCAGGATATACCAGATGACCACATGGGTGACTTTCACTTCATGGAAGATGCTAAGGACATTTGGATGGCAATCAAGGCTAGATTTGGTGGGAATGAGGAGTCAAGGAGGATGAAGAAATCGATGCTGAAACAACAGTTTCAAGAGTTTCAGATATCTGAGGAAGAAGGAATCCACAAGGGCTATGACCGGTTCCATAGGATCTTGAGTCAACTCAATCAGATGAAGGCTAGACCAGATAATGAGGACTGCAATGCTAAGTTCCTAAGATCTTTGCCACCATCTTGGTTGCAAGTAAGCATTGCTCTCAAAGCTAAAGGAGGATTGGATATCATCTCTTTTGATGACCTCTACAATAGACTTAAATCTCTTGAGCCTGATGTTAGAAGTCCCATTCGTACATCCACTCACTCAGCCTTTGTCAGCACCACATCCAATCAGGTGCATCATGCCTCAAGTACATATTCCTCAGCATCAACTCCTCACATCAACACTAAATCAACTCCTCAACCAAAATCCAGTAATATAATGGAGGAAGTTCTTCACTCTTTTGTTGCTGAATATGAACATCAGCAGCATCTAGCTTATGAGGATTTTGAACAGTTGGATCCCCTTGATATGGAAGAGATGAATTTGAAGTGGCAGTTGGCAATGATCTTAGTGAACATCAAGAGGTTTGAGAATAAGTCTGGCAGAAAGTTTGGCTTCAAGGGAAGAGATCTTGCTAGATTTGACAGAAGGAAGGTCAAGTGCTTTACTTGTGGTCAGATGGGTTACTTCTCATGGGAATGCAAAGATAGGAAGACTGGTGATGAGGTGAGATATACTACCTATCAGCAGAATCAGAAGGAAGCTGGAACCTCTAAAGCTGGAACTTATAAAGCTTTGGTCACTGTGGATGAACATATCAACTGGACTGCTCATGAGCCTGCTGTAGAAGAAGTTTCTAGTTCTGAGCAAGTGAATATGCTGGCATACTGCTCTACAGAGGATAAGAATGATCAAGTTTCCTTAATGGGCATCTCTCAGGTACATAACTGTGTTTTTAGCTGTAGTGTAAGATATAATGAACTTAAAGAAGCATATGATGAATTGAAACCTAAATATAATGAATGCTATGTAGAAGTTGAGGCTTATAAAAAGGCTTTAAAAACTTTAGAAAGACAAAAAGTATGGTTTCAAAAGAATCAGCTTAAATATGAAGAAAAGATAAGAGTGTTAGAAAGTGATTTAGAATGTGCTAAGATTGATTTAAGGCGTACTGAGAAAGAGAAAGCTGATGTAGTTTCAGAAAATCTAGTGCTTAAAGAAAAACTAGAAGAAGAGGTAGCTAGACATAAACAATGGTTCATATGAGGTGATAATCTAGCTAGCTTAATCTATGGTAGTCAGGCCGTTAACTCTGGAATAGGTTTGGGTTTTAAGAAGTATGTTGGTTTAGAAGCTAGGGATGACCTAGGTAAATCTACACCAGCAGGATTAGCTAATTATGTAAAAGAAGGTAATTTACATGCTGTAGCTGGACCTATTAGATGAGAACACATGCCTACTGACCTTTCCATTACTGTTGACTTTGATGGATCACACCATCTTTATGGCAAAAAGTCAAGTGACTTGCCAGACCCTAATTCTAAATCTACTGACTATGTCTCTTGTTCTGACGGTGACAAGTCCTCTGACCAAGGGTCTACTTCATATACCAGTTGTGATTCAAGTGAAAAGTCAGACCTTCCCAAGACCACACCCAAGACATCACCCAAGACTCCCCACAAGCCTGTTAGAGTTACTGCTGATACCAAGATAGTTTCTTCTGAAGACTTGTTATTTAATTCTTTGCAAAACAATGTTTTTAGTTCTGTTAAAAACAATGCTGTTAATGTTTGTGGTTTGAATTCTTTTTCATGTTATGGAACATCTTTCACTTTGAATAAATGTTCTAAAAAGAAGAAATGTTTTGTGTGTGGAAGTAAATTTCATTTAATTAAGGATTGTACTTTTCATGAGCAAAGAATGGGTGTATGTGCTAGTCAAAGGAAACCTAGGCAAATGTGGAAAAATGTTAATGACATACCATCTTTTGTTCCACATCAGCAGAAACACAATTCTGATGAACAACATTCTTCATGGAGAAGAACTGGTACTAGACCATATGTGCGACCCACTAGTTCTTACTTTCATAATGGTTATTGGCCTAGAAATTTTGACTCGATGTATGTTGGTGGAGGGTATTGGGGTACTGCTGTAAAGCCCTCAGCAGGTTGTTCTTGGACAAAGAAAGGACCTAATTTTCAATACAGGCCCAAGAACAATGGTGGATCTAATACATCTACATGGCCTAACTCTTATGATCCACAAGGCAGGCTCAAGTCAGCTATGACTTGAGTCTCCAAAGTGTACTAATTTTTGTATATTATTTTGTTATTGTTGTAGGATCATCCCCTGAAGAGTCCAGAAGTAGGCATAGTAGATAGTGGTTGTTCCAGAAGTATGTCAGGGAACAAGGATAAGATGCATGACTTTGTACCTATAAAAGGAGGAGGCAATGTGACTTTTGGTGGAGGAGATGGCAAAATCATTGGGAAAGGCACAATTAAAACACCTCTGTTGGATTTTGAGAATGTATATTATGTGAAGGAACTTCAGCACTTTAATCTGTTCTCAGTATCACAAATCTGTGACACCAAGAATAAAGTTTTCTTCTCAGAGGATAAATGTCTTATGCTCTCAAAGGACTTCAAACTTCCAGAAGATACAACCATTTTGCTAAGAGTTCCTATAACCTTCAATTTGTACACATTCAATCTGAATGATGTCCAACCTGAAGGTGATCTAACATGTTTGGTGGCTAAAGCTTCCCTGGATGAATCTACAAGATGGCATAGGAGGATGGCTCATGTGAATTTCAAGACCATTAACAAGCTTTCTATACTTGGTCTGGTTCAGGGACTTCCTTCAAAAGTCTTCACCAATGAACATAATTGTGTTGCCTGCAACAAAGGAAAGCAACACAGAGCCTCATACAAAGCCATAACAGCTGTGAGCACCATCTCAGAACCTCTTAAGTTGCTGCACATGGATCTATTTGGTCCAACTCCTATCAGAAGTATTGATCATAAGTACTTCTGCCTGGTTATCACTGATGATTATAGCAGGTTTTGCTGGGTATTCTTTTTGAAAACTAAAGATGAAACAACTCCTATTTTAAAAGAATTCATTACCCTGATTGAAAACCAGCTAAATATAAAGGTTAAAGGCATTAGGTGTGACAATGGGACAGAGTTCAAAAATGTAATATTAATAGAACTTTGTAAGTCTAAAGGAATAAAATAGGACTACAGCACTACAAGTACCCCACAACAAAATGGGGTTGCTGAAAGGAAGAATATGACCTTAATAGAGGCAGCAAGATCCATGCTTGCAGACTCTAAGTTACCCACTATGTTCTGGACTGAAGAAGTAAGTACAGCTTGTTATGTTTTGAACAGGGTATCCATCACTAGAACTCATGTCAAGACACCTTATGAACTTCTCACTAGGAAAGTTCCTGATATTCATTACCTTAAACCTTTTGGTTGTAAAGTGACCATTTTGATTACTGGTGATACACTGGGAAAGTTTGATGGGAAAGCTGATGAGGGATATATTTTGGGTTATTCAGCTCATAGCAAGGCCTATAGGGTGTACAATTTAAATGCTAAGAGGATAGAGGAGACCCTTAACCTAAGATTCCTAGAAGATCAGCCTAATGTTCAAGGACAAGGTCATACTTGGTATTTTGACCTGGATTACTTAACTGATCACTTGGGTTATACTAGACATGTTTCTAACCAATTTGTAGGTACCAAAGAGTCTCCTACTAACCCTGCAGGTACCCTGTATGATGACTCAGAGAGTGACTCTGAGAAAGATGAACAAACCATTGTTGTACCTTATTTTCCCCCTAACCATTTTGCAGGTGATCATTCTGCTGATGAGCATGAAGATGAGTCACACTATGCAGAGGATCTTGCTAGACTCAAGAAGCAAGAACATGCAGCTACTCAGGAAGCTAAGTGGCTCAGTGAAAAGTTTGCAAAAGAGACTGAGGCTTTACTCCAACAATCAGCACAAGCAGTCAGTGGAAACCAGGATAATGCTGACAGTTCTACTGAAGGCTCTCCTGTTACTTCTGATGTGATCAAAACTGTTGATAGTCCTGCTGCACAATCTCCCATTTCCACTGAAGTGTCTACAGACTTTGGGAAACCATTTATAAGATTTACAAGTCCTTCTGATCTTGGTAATTACCAACCCAAAGCTGGCATCTTCAACTCCTCTTCCTATGACAGTGACTTTGGACCCACTGTGATCAACCTTGACACCACCATCAATGTCAACCCCACAGCAACAAAGAGGATCAATATTGCTCATCCCCTATCAAAGGTTATTGGAGATCCTCAAGCACCTGTTAGAACTAGAAGTACTGTGAAGAACACTAAATATGGTGAGGTTGCTTTTATTTCCTATGTCTACAATCAACAAAGGGACAATCATACAGACTTTAAACATTGTCTGTTTGCTTGCTTCCATTCTCAAATGGAGCCAACCAGTGTTCCTCAAGCACTTGCTGATTCAAGTTGGCTTGAAGCAATGCAAGAAGAGATGCTGCAATTTAAGAATCAGCAGGTTTGGATACTGGTACCTCTCCCTAAGGGTAAATTTGCAATTGGGACAAAATGGATTTTGAAGAATAAAAGAGATGAAAGGGGTATTGTGGTGAAAAACAAAGCAAGATTAGTGGCTCAGGGGTTCAGGCAAGAGGAAGGCATAGACTATGATGAAGTCTTTGCACCAGTGGCTAGAGTTGAAGCAATCAGGATCTTCTTGGCCTATGCATCTTATATGGGTTTTATGGTATATCAGATGGATGTAAAAGGTGCTTTTCTGTATGGTGAGATTGAAGAGGAGGTTTATGTGACTCAACCTAAGGGTTTTGAAGACCCAGATCATCCTGATTATGTTTACAAGTTTGTAAAAGCTCTCTATGGACTACATCAGGTACCAAGAGCTTGGTATACTAGGCTTTCTGCATTTCTGCTGAAGCATGGTTACAGAATAGGTGCCATTGACAAGACCCTTTTTCTTAAGAAAGACTCCAAGGTATCATTCTAGTGCAAGTTTATGTGGATGACATCATATTTGGTTCCACTAAAGAAGCATGGTGTAGGGAGTTTGAGGACTTGATGAAGGGAGAATTTCAGATGAGTGCTATGGGGGAGCTCACTTTCTTTTTGGGTTTACAAGTTCAGCAGAAACCTAATGGTATCTTTATCAGTCAGAATAAGTATGTAAGAGATATGTTGAAGAAATTTGATATGGAAAATGCCAGAACTGCCACTACACCATATGAAGCTCCCAAACTAAAGAACAATCTTGAACCGGATCTTCCTGTGAATGTCCATTTGTACAGGTCCATGATTGGTTCTTTGATGTATTTAACTGCTTCTAGACCTGACATTACATTTGCTGTGAGTGCTTGTTCTAGGCACCAGGTTACTCCACTTACTTCTCACTTGAATGTTGTAAAAAGATCTTCAAGTACCTGAAAGGCCAACCCAAATTAGGACTTTGGTACCCAAAAGAGTCTCCTTTTAGGTTGGAAGCATTTAGTGATAGTGACTATGTTGGTGCCAATATGGATAGAAGATCCACAACTGGAGGTTGCCAATTTCTTGGAAGAAGATTGATTTCTTGGCAATGCAAGAAATAGACCATTTTTGCTACCTCTACTACTGAAGCAGAGTATGTTGCTGCTGCCAATTGTTGTGGATAGGTTCTATGGATTCAGAATCAATTACTGGATTATGGGTTTAATTTCATGAATACAACCATTTTTATTGACAATCAAAGTACCATTTGCATTGTTACAAATCCAGTTTTTCATAATAGAACCAAACATATTAAAATCAGGCACCACTTTATCATGGATGCATATGAAAAACATTTGATTAAAGTGGTTAAAATTCACACAGATGATAATGTGGCAGATCTGCTAACTAAAGCTTTTGATGGACCTAGTTTTTAACACTTAGTGGTCCATATTGGTATGCTTAACCCTTGATTGCAAAGTTTGAGGGGAGGCATAAGCCTCAGGGGAGGCATATGCCTTAGGGGAGGATTGTCATTGTAAACTTTGTATACTTTATGTATATTATTTTTTGGCTAACACTAACCAACTAATGTTTCTGTAAGATTTGTTTGTTTTGTTTGTTACTTTGTGTCTGTTTTGCAGAATTTCCTTATGTGATGTTGCTGATCTTTATTTGAAATTCACCAAGAGCTATTTCAAAGGGAATGTGGTCATGTATGCTGAGTATTGTTTCTCCTGAAGAGTCAAATATGTTGAGATTCATTGCTTCTACTGAAGTAAAATTCAAAAATTGTCAAATAAGGAAAGTTGTTCATTCATTCAAGAAACAAGTTACAGCTTACAATCAATTTCAAAGTGGAATACAAAGATCATTCCTAAGCTAAGTCTACCAAACCAATACTAAGCTTCTATCATATATTACAAAAGGGCTGGTGGATATGCATGACCAGTACGATGAAGAAGCTGAAGGTGAAAATGGAAAGGAGAGATTGATGGTGATGACAACAAAGATGCTCAAGAACTGAGTTTTATATCTTTAGTTCAAGGCAAGAAGATGCTCAAGAACCTAGTTTTACATCTTTTGTCCTTGGCAACATCCCATCATCAACTACTCCACTTTCCTTTTCCCCTTACCCACCACCTCTGCCTTCTTGCCCTTTCCCCTGTGTCCATGGAATGAAGCACCAGATCCTGGAGCAGGAAGACCCAACACCACATCCCGTGATGTTGGAAGAGATGGATTACTCTTCCTTGGCCTTGGTTGGGATCTCTCTGGTGTGGAAGGAGGAAGAAATGATGGATCTTCGTCTTTTTCCTCTGAAGAGTCTTCATCAGAAGTAAAGATGAAGGGAGAGACATACTGTCTCTCAGCAGGAATGGGGGTATTGCTTGGTTCACCCCTCTCCAATGCATTCCATCGTCTCTCTAGCTCTCTAGCTGCATCTGAATCATCTAAATCAGAAGGATAAGGTGGAAGATCCTCTGATGATGATGAGGAGGAAGTGGAGGAGGTTAGGTCGATGATTTCTGGTTTGGAAGACATTATTTGGTGAAGAATATGGGTTAATTGAGAAATTAGGGTTTTGAGAAGAATTAGGGGTAATTGATGTCTGTAAAAGTGTGATTTGGGGGTTATTAAATAGGCGAAGACAAGGCTTTATGATAATTAATGCGAGTTGGGTAACACAGTAAAAATCAAGATATTTACTGAAGATATTTTTACTCTTGAGTGGTTTCTACTGATTGACCATTCATCAGCAGATTGACTTTCATTTCTGATGAAGGGTAATTTTGAATTGGATGGAACCGCTTTACACGTCAGATATGGTCAACGATTTGTTCCGATATTTTTTGACCATGATTGGGGAACTTCCAGTTATAACCTACTTTGCATATTTTCACCAAAACTAAATTATTCCCCCATCACTCAATTTAAACCCATCATTCATTTGCATAATTCATAACCGTCTCTCACAAATCCTTCAAATGGCAAGACTTCAATTCAAGAAAGATCATAACAAGTTTGCTATTCTGAAAAAGACTAAAGGTCATGAACTGTATGATTCAATGGTGGATTTTCTACAGCGTTCAAAGATTCATTATGCTTTAACACATTCTCCAAATGTAATATATGAATCTATGGTGAAGCAATTTTGGGCATCTGCTAGGAAAAGATCTGACACAGAGATTGTGGCTACGATTGATGGAACTGAGTATGTGGTGACTGAAAGTTTGATAAGGACGAAGCTTCAGCTGGATGATGAGAATGGAGTTTTTCACTCCAACACTGAAGAAATTCTTGTTGGGTTGGGGAAGCTGGTTACTAAAGCACTGACACCATCAAGTGGCTTAAGAATCAGTTCTGTCCCAAGTAGAGGTTTTTGGTGCATTTACTGCTCCAATGTATCAGTAATAAGTCTGGTGGCTGTGATCAGTTCTCTACCCAATTGGGTTGTGGTATTGTCTGTCTTTCTAAAGGGTTAACTTATAACTTCTCAAATTTTATTTTTGATAATATGATAGAAACTATTGAGAAGCAAAAGCATAAGTTTTTAATGTACCCTAGGTTTCTACAAATTATTTTAGACATAACCACAGAAGACAGAATTCATGTGCCCATTAAGTGTCTTGGTTCTAAGTTATTTGCCTTTATGCAAACTAACTATGATGGAGTACATCGCCCTCTGTTAGCTGCTATGTTGCCACATGGCAATGATGATGCAGGTGAGGGTGATGCTACTGATAATATGCCCTCTCCAAATGCTGTTGATGATGGTAATCCATCATCTTCTGGTGTTGCTGCTTATGGTAATCCTTCAGTGGTAAATGTGGGAGAGCCATCTACAACTGTTGAACCATTGCATGTTTCTATTGACCAGTCTCCACCTTCCCCTTTAACTCTGTCACCTAGTCCTGCTCCATCACCTTCTCAGGTTGCTCCTGATGAGCTTGCTTCTAGGGTTGAAGAGACAATTCAGTCTCTTGGTACCCAAGTACCTACACCTATTGAGCCTGAGATTACTAGACTACCTATACCTAGTCCTGTGAGAGAGCCATATGATGCAGGCTCTCCCAATGTTGTACATATGTCTGATTCTCCAGATAGGTTCAATGAAGCTCCTATGACCAATGAGCAATCTGTTGGTGGAGCAGAGGACCCTGTTACTCTCACCTCTGTACATGATTTGCTTTGCAGGTATATTAAAAAGACCGATGATCTTCAAAAGGAGCTTGCAGATACCAAATCTACTCTTGGTGGTGAGATTGAATTGCTGAAAAGAAAGGTTCAGGATTTGGAAGCACAACTTGATTAGCAAAAGAAAAGAAAGGTTGTAATTGATGCTGATGAAGTACATGAGGAGGGAAATTTGGACTCCCTTGAGATCTTGGCTGAAGTTGCTAGACAGACTCATGCTTGTACTCCCAAAGTAGCTGAAGTTTCCAAACTTAAGAAGCCAATTCAGTTTAGTAGAAGAAGTAGAAGACAATATTTGGCAAGGAAAGCTGCTGCATCTTCTAAGGTGTCTAGTAGTGATGAAATTCTTATGACAGATGCTGGTGATACTATTCAGGAGAATGAACCAACTAGTGATATTGCTGCTGACAAGACTTCTGATGGGGTTCATGCATCAGTAGATACCTTCTTTGTAGCTGGTAAAGAGTATACGGATTCACCTAACAATGATCCATCTGTTCCTAAGCAAGTTTCTCCTGAAGACACCACTGCAACTATTCATACTACAGGATCTGCTAATACTCTACTTCATTCAGATGTTCAAGATATTCCTGCTGATCCTATGGAAGAGTTAGTCATTCCTCATGATGATTATGCTGAAGTTGCTGAAGTATGTGCTGATGATCTTATTTCAGAAGAGGAAAGACTTGAACAAGAAAGACTTTTGAAAGAATGGGAAGATCACAAGAACAACACAGATTTAGCATAGCAAGAGCAAACTAAATATGACAAAGAGTTTCAATCTGCTCAAAACAAGTATATCTCTACTCGGCCACTTGAAAGACAGAGAGAATTGGATGCTGCTGTTTCAAACTTTGATGAATCAGACTGGCAGCATATTGGTGCACAAGTGATTGCTACTCCTGGTTTGGCAACAAGTATTCTTGGAAAGGATGTGAGTCAAGATAATTGGCCTTCTGAAATTGTTAAGCTTATGAAGCAGAGGAAGAAAGAAGCAGATGAGCAAATTGCCAAAGCAAAAAAGGGATAAACCAATGACTCAAGCACAACAAAGGGATTTTATGAGAACTTATGTGAAAAGTCAAAGCAGTGCTCTCTATAATAATGCTTGGACTAGGAAACAAGATTGGGCTCTTTCAGATGAACAATTGGTTCTTCAGTGTAATAAAATCAAGTCTAGATGTGAAAAGGATGGAATGAGTGCTCCTAAGCTTGTTCCTACTATTCTTGCTGATGATGCAGAACCATATTCTCAGAAGGTCCAAATTGATGAAGCTGTTTCTACTAATGTGCCTGCTATGTCTCTATCTATTTCTGTTGATGCTGGTTCTACTATGGATGTGGATGTTCCTGTTGTTGATCAGGTACCTTTACCTGATACTTCTGCTGATGTGACAACTATTGCTTCTTCATCTGTTGTTGATAAAGGTAAAGCCAAAGTTGTAGTAGAAGCTCTTCCTTCTAGAAAAAGAACCAGAAAACAAATGGAGGAGGAGAGGTTGGGTGAAGAGGCTGCAAAAAGGTTATATGATGATCAACAAGCTGAAATGGCAAGATTTCATGAGCTTAAAGAGAGAGAAGTAGAGCTTGCGGCTGCTAGGGCTAAACGGATAAGGAAGGCCATGGATGAACAATATGAATCTGCTGCACTTGCTTCTATTCAGGATTCTACTGATGATCACTTGGATATTCCATCAGTGGAAACTGATGCTGCAGAAGATATATCTGCTGAGGATGTAGCTCCTGAGGAACCTTCTTCACCTCATGATGCTATTTATATTCTTGGAAGAAGGGCTAAGAGAATGGAAAAAGTAAGGACTTCCCATTCAGCACATAGAGTAGTAGATATTAATGCTCCTGATGCTTCCTTTATCAAAGAAGGATCCCCTGATGATTGGCCAGAGGGTGTTAGAGATGTTTTGGTTCATTGGGAATTATGTAAGAATAGTCAAATCAACACCATTTATAGACTTGATAAAACTTCTCTGTTATTCACATTTCTACAAGAAATACTACATCTTGTGGATCATCAGGACTTGGTCACTCTCAATGAGCTGGTCCAAAAGTATTATGCTACTCATACTCCTACAGGTGCAGGATTGTATCTTTTGGGAGATCTTAAAGTGCTTATGGATTCTTCTACTCCTACTGGTACTGGTTATGATGTGTGGAAAAACAATTAGAGGTGGAAAGTTCAGAGTTGGAAGTTTTATCCTATGCCCTATGTTCATGTTTTGGAGACCACATCTGGACTCAGGGCTATCATGTTTCTTGGGAAGAGGTATCCTCTGACACTGCCTCTCATGGAGAAAATGCTTCAACAGAAGTTGGAGATTCCTCCTGATCTAGTTGGGAATGCTAGGTTGTTTGCGGAATCTCTGGTTAAATTGTTCAAAATCAGGATCAGGAATTCCAGAGCTGCATCTACTTGATGGTATTGTGTTATATATTTCTTTATTTCTTATTAGTTAAAAAAAACACTAATAGATTTGTATAGTATTATGTATGTTGTATGCAGGTTATGGTGTTGGTTCATATCACACCTTCTCTGGTTATCAACTTACCTGATGTTGACTATTTCATCAAAAAGTTGGCTAGTCCAAAGGGTACAGCTTTGGTAAAGACATGTCAAATATGTTGATAGCTGTAATAGTTTGCTCAAAACTATTGGGTACTCAACTCACCAATGCTTAACAGCTGAGAGTTGGATGGTTGTCAATTGACATGGATTTTTCCTTTATGGATTCCGAATAATTGGCTAGCCCATAAGTGTATGGCTTGTGGTAAAGGCAGTGGAAAACCATATTTGGTATTCAATTTACCAAGGTGATTAAATCAACCAAATAATTGACTAGTCCTTAGCAAACGACTACTGGTAAAGACAACTCAAATCCGTTTATAGCTGATGATTTGCTAAAAATCATATGGTCATTAGTGTACCATCGTTTTCGAACTTAAACATTTGGCTACTCCAGTAGTGATGGCTATTGGTAAAGAGACATCAAATCTATTATTTTCAATGATTCACCTCTCACAGGAGTTAACACACCTGGATGTGATGAGAATAGTATGAAACTAATCTGTTTTGATGTACATTTGGTCATTTGTTGCTGCAAAGAATGGAGTTTTCAAGTTTGTGCTGATCATAGAGATCCTGCTGCTGATGATTCTTTGTTGATGATGTTTTACTTCAATCCTCTTGGTTTGTAACTTTAAAGATCTATCAAGAATCTTGAACTTAACCATGTCAAATTCAAGATTAGGGGAGGATTGTTGGGAATTCTGCTAAGTGAGAATTCTACTGATGGTTACTGCTGACGGATACTGCTGAAGAGTTGGTTCCTGCTGAAGCAGTGTATCTGCTGAAGACTAGTTTCAGTATTATTAGTTTCTGCGGAAATAGATATTCCGTATAATATGTAATATAGTTAGGATATGCATGAGTTTATTTAGGAAGTGATAATGCATATCTTTTAAAGTTTTAGATGATACGTTTCTTGTGAAACGGTTTAGGATTCCTTGTGTATAAAAGGAACACACGACTATGTATTAGATATACGTTTTTAGAAAGCGTTTTCAGTATTATTAAAAGATCCATAGAGGATCAAGTGTTCTTATTATTCAGTTGTTCATACTTGTGTTTGTTTTCCGGTTTAGAATACAAGTTTCAGAGATTTTCTTTTAGTGTGGTAGTGATTACGTTAACATAACTAACGATCCACAAGTGCTCAAAGATCTATCAAGGTCTTAGGTTCAACAGTAGGTATTTCACAAGTAAATTTTTTCTTTTTATGTGCATTCATTACCTGCATGACTCTCTAGACATGCTCACATATCCACATAAGCCAAATAACTCAACACTCACATCCTATAAACCCCTGGTATGTCAAGCATAAGATCACAACAATACCATAATAAGTAATCTACCAATCTAACACACTAAACATATCGTAAAACCCTAATGAACCCTAATTAAGCCCTAATTAGGTCTATGTGCTTACTAAACCCTATATGCTTAACTAAACTAGTTTGAAAGTGTCCAAGGCTTAAGTATGAGTTACCTTAGGAACATTAGGATACCTTAGGACCCTTAGGCACTAGTATAACCCATTAGAGCTTAGGTACAAGTCCTTTAAGCACAAAACCATAATTAGGTCATAACTTCCCAGAATTAGGTCTAAATTATCCCAAATCTTTCCCATAAGCTACCACCACTTAGTATAACCCTTAAGTAAAACTCTACCCTCTCACTAAGTAAGACTTGGACTAAACTAAACATAAACTAGTTCAAACCTAAACCTAAGCACCTCTAAACTAACAACCAAGCACCCTAGCACCTCCCCTAACCTACCTAGCACCCTAGCACCTCCCCTAACCTACCTAGCACCCTAGCACCTTACAAGCACCCGCACAAGTAGGTGCATCACCTACTTGTCACCACCTTTGACCAAAACCACCACACGGCATCCTTTATCACCACAAACCACTTTAAACAGCCTCATCACCACCCTATACCCCCTAAGCAGCTTACAAGAACCTCCCTACCACCTTGTGGCCATAAAACCTCCACAAGGAGGCCTCGTCACCTCCTTGTCACCGCAAAACCAACCAACGACCATAAACCCACCACACCACCCTACGTCCCCTCCTAGCTTCCATTAGTCATCATGTAGCTTGCATTAGTCATATAGTAGCTTGTCCTAGTCATCTCCCCCCCTTGACAATTCCTTCTTGTTTTGCTTGCTCGCTACTTCTCACGCACTCTATAAATAGCTCGACACCCTTTCATTTCAAAACCACTCCTTCTATTCTTTATCCACCTTAAACTTCTGTATCTAGTAGTTGTACTCGAGCTATAGTAGGCCAAGGAGTCGAGCAAAGAAAGCCAAGGACCCTTGTCGAGTTGTTTTCCCAACGCTAAAACCCTAAACCAAGGAATACCCCACGTTAAACCCTAAATAGTCAAGTAAGCCTTTCATTTTAAATCTATTAGCATTATATCATTACTAGGTTAGTTATAGGATGCCTTAGAACCCTTGCCTAATCCTTGAACACTAGAACTAGTTAGTTTTCTTTATAAAACACTAAATAGAGTCGAATTGCCTTTAACATGCTAGAAGCCCTTTACACAAGCTATAATCTGGTTTAGGTAACTTAGATAAGCTAATATTAGTTAAACATAATCTAGGAAACTTAGTTGTTACATAAAAATATAGTTTACTTGAAATTAGGACTAGTTTTGCAAAGTTTTCCATGCATAGGGGTATATATGTAAGTTTCTAAAAATATTAAGTCTAGGGACTATTTTTGACATTTCTTAAAATTTATAAGTATAAGGACCCTTTTTGCAAAGTTAATAAACCCTAGGATAGAAAGTAAAATAGTTATAAACTAATAAGGACTAGTTTTGCAAAAGTTATAAAGTTAAAGGTATAAATGGTAAATATAGAAAACTTATAAGTCCAAGGGTTAATTCTATCATTTTCTCAAAATACAAAAGTTTAGGGACTAATTGTGTCAAGTATAGATAGTTATAAATATAATAATATAACTATTATAAGTTTAGGGTAGATTTTGTAAATATATAAAACTATAATGGTATAAAGTGAAAATATTATATAAATATAAAACTTAATTAAAGTAAGAAGCATAACACAATACTAGGGAGCTTCATGTGAGGAGTACCATGTGGATATTTCGTTTTGACGAGTTTGCTGGGTTTATGAATTAAAGTGTCCTGGCTCCTTAAACGATTATTGCATGTACTTCTGAATTATGATGACCTGAACGGTGTCATGTTATAATTAAACTTAATAACAACATAGTTCAATAGTAGGGAGCTTCACGTGAGGAGTATTAACTTCTGAATTATGATGGCCCGAATGGTATTATGTTGATAACATAATACAATAGTAGGGAGTTTCATGTGAGGAGTTTTATACTTCTGGATTGTGATGGCCCGAACGGTGTTATGTTATATCTAAAACATTAACAAACCTAAGAATGATTCCTTAAGAAACTTAAACAAGATAACTAAAGCTTGACATGTATCCAAACCCACAACACACCAGGATACGTGAATAAGGCAGTCTAGTTCCTGAGTCACTTTTTGCATCAATTAGATTTCCCTAAGCCCAGGTGAGTTTCGTAGCCTTACATCTTTTTAAACTTTCACTCTAAATTCTTTAAAAACCCTGTGAGGTGGATACATGCTACCTGCTTTACTTAAAACTGAATACAAGTCTTTTTCTTTGGTTGTTGCACGAGTAAACTATCTACCACCACTACCTAACTAAAATTCATGAATCTAATCGTTTGGGATATTTTACCCACGCGAACGCGAATATAGTTGATAGATCTATTGGAGTTTTACAACTCCCGTTGATACTACATCTTTCTGGATGATATCAATAAGTACAATATTTGAACCTACTGAAGGATTAACTTTGGAAAATTATCCTTCCCATCCCCTCATGGTTGGGTCTGCAGCCCCCATGACCCGGATTGTTAACGTGTGGTTCATGTGTTTAGTGCAACACACCCCCTCTGGATAATTGTGCATGCATCACAATTATCACACATACATAACATTTTCCCAAATGGGTGTAACAACGGAACCCAGGGAACTTGTATTCACTAACACTTAAACCTATGACTCTCACTCAACACCTAGTGTTGACTTTTAAGCGTGTATTCTTGGTATATCACTTCTACGGAAATATGGGCAGAAGGAGGCACTGAACTCGGAGGACTTTAAAACCTGTTATCATTCAAACATAACTTAACACCTTGACTTTGGGACCTCATCAATAGTAAAAGTATATCTTTTACTATAAAAACTCTGATAATTAAATGAATGATAACTAAATTTCTAAAAACGTTTCTTTTCGAGTCGTTTTCTATTACTGTAACTGTGATTCCATGAAGTAATACCCCAACCCTAAATCTGCTACGAACCTTGAAAATGAGGGTGTTACAGATTGGTATTAGAGCTTCAGTTGTAGAGAACAAGGTCAAAACATAAACTACAAATATTTTTCCTAAACCCGAGAAACTCCTCGGTGGCCTTGCCATTCTCCGTAATCATACGTGCTAAGGTTAGTATAGTAATTTCATGCTTAACTGCTAAATGATTTATAGTATTTTTACTATTATATAGTTATGTCTACTCCCCGCTATTCTACCCCCGTCTCATCTAGTTTACATCCAGAGAATGATCTTTCCTCTCCGAATGTACTAGATTATTCCCCTAAACCCTATTTTCCCGATCACTTAGAGACTCTAGGAATAGTTTAGATACATCTTCACCCATAGGTTATACACCTTTCTTAGATAACCCACATTTAAAACACTTAAGAGATTTCTATGCTAAGGCATCACATACTCCTCCCCTAAACCCTATTTTACACCCACCATTCCCCACACCTAGATTAGAACCACATGGTTTCTTTCTCCCTAGAGAACCATGTATACCTAGAAACCCTATCCCTACTTATACCCCTAGATATGACCCTAGGCAACCCTATACTTTAGGACCTACACCTTAGTTAGTAAACCCTCCCATTTCATCTTGGAAAGATGAATTTGGAGAAAACCCCACTAGGACAACTTTAGACAATTAGGAAAATCAGTTAGAGGATATTTTAAATAATTTAGATGAAATTTTCCTTGACCTTCTTAAGAAGATAGAAAAAGGTCATGATAATAACCTAGGTAATCAACCTGACTATAGTAGTTTAAGAAATACCCAACAAGAAACCCGTTTTAAGGTAGCTAAAATACAGAAAAACCAAATGAGACACAACCATAAAATAGCCTTTGCCCGCTTTAGGATTTGTACCTTATAAAAGATAATTGATGACGATGAAGAAAATCATCAATCAAACCTAGAAAACACAAACTCTTGGAACTAGGAAAAACCTTAGAAACCCCTAAGTAATATGCCTTTTATAGCCTTAAGAGTTATGCCCTAGAATAATTAGTGCCTATAGGATATGTAAGATAGGAAATCAATAAAATAAGTTAAGTTTTAGAAACTACCTAGTGCCCCTCACTTAGGATTATTTAGATAAACTAGATTTAGGTATGCCTATCCCATATTACCCTAGGTCATCCTTAACCCAATAGTAACCCCTAAGAGAATAAATATAACTCGTAGAACATGACAAGTTAGGTACTTGTTATAACCTACCCCAAACCCTTACCTATAGGAATTTAGGAAAACTACCCTGGTGCCTTAGATACATAGATTCTCTAAACTGTTTTAAACTCCCCTCGTACTTTCTCCTTTCCTAAAACCCAATCCTTTCAAACACTCTCCCTTATCAATGGTGATAATTCTTATTCTAAACATTAGAGATCTGAATTCTTTCTCCTATGATCTCTAAATCCTTACTACTTCCTTAGATTTCTTAAGCTATCTTTTCCTAGTTAGAGAATCTACCCCTAACTATCACATATGCAAATATATTATAGTCATATACAAGCATATTCCTATCCTTTCCCTCTTTATTTCCTTAGATTACTATGATTCCCGAGTTAGTTTTCCACATCCCCTTAGTAAAACCCAAACCATATTCTTTAGGATTCCTGTACTTGAGGTTAGAAATAACTTTAGGATATCCCTAGAAAACATAAGCTTAAGTATAGAATACCTTAGATCACTAAGATAGGCTATCTAAGAAACCCTTGAGAAAATAGAAAAATAAGATTAGGAATCTTTAAGGTTTTATAGGTTAGAAACCAAATTAAAATCCCTACCCCAATAGATAGAAAAATTAGCAAGACATCCCTATAAGATAGAATTCAGCCTAGCATAGGAATTCATTTATCAAGGATATTAGAACTAGAACACAGATTAGATATAAGGAATATTAGGATTAAATAGTAAAACTTACACCTTAAGCCTATAAACCCCTAGATTAGGATAGACACATTAGCAAGATTTTACCATATAGGAACATTAGCAAGCTTTTACCATATAGAAATAAGTCATTTTTTTGGGTCATAAATTGCCCCTACCTAGTCCGGTACACACATATATAGGATATTAGATTACATCTTAGGATTTGATGTTTCTCAGAATACACATTAGGAAATTCCACTTAGAAGATACTATGGATACTACCCTAGCTGGTTTCAAGTACCTAGGAATAGTAATACTTATAATAATAGTAATAATGGTAGTAATAGATAACTTAAAACAAAACAGAAAACCTGAAACTATGCATAAGAATAAGGATACTCCTAATAAACCCTTAGGAAAGAAAACACCTAAACCTACTCCCTCTTTAGAACCCTCTACTTCAATAGAACTAAACACATCACCCTTAGAAGTTTAGGATTAGTTAGGAAAACTAGAAGAACCTTAGGGGGAAAACAAATTTTGAGAAGGAATCTAGTTAATCTAAAAATCTATTAGGATATTATCTTTCAGGTATCGTATACTCTTACTCTTCTGTTTAATCATATTCTTCCATTTCCTCTCATTTTACCGTTTAGATCCCGTTTGAATCTCCTTCTCCCGCCTTTTTCTCACTCTTCCATTTAAAATCCCATTTTCCTGCCTTTTTCTCGCTCTCCTATTTAAATCCTACTCTCTCGCTTTTCTACTCTACCGTTTAATCCTATAATCCTATTCTTTTCCAATTCATCTATTCCTACTCCTCAATCCTTTCATTATCTCCCACTCCTTCATACCTTCATATTTCATCCCTTTCCTTCTTTCTTCCCCTTCACTCCTTCCTATAAAAAAAATCCCTCTTTCCATTTCCTTCCATCTTTTTATCCCTCCATCATTTTACACTTTCTTTTCTTCGCTCTAAACTCTCTCCCTACCTCATCCTACAATGTTCTAAAATTAGAACTTGTATTTCTCGTCATATCACAAGATTTTATTAGTTAGAATTCGTAAGAATATCTACATCGAACCTAATCCTCATTATGTTCGACTATGATATTAAATCTTGCTTTGCAAGAGTTGCAAAAATGAGATCTTCAACGCCTGTCATTCTAAGTCATAACATGGGAAGTTACCATGTGGCAAGTTGCTAAACAGGGAGACTATAGAACTTGTCCCCTACCATGACTAAAACTTGTCTATATCATGACTAGAACTTGTCTCTACCATGACTAGAACTTGTATCTATCGTGACTAGAATTTACCTCCACCGTAGCTAGAACTTGTCTCCACCATGACTAGAACTAGTCTTTATCATGGTTGAAACTTGTCTCTTTCCCGTACCACATTTCCTTAAGTGTGGTAAACTCTCTTCGTTTTCCGCCAATACTACTTAAGGATGATTTATAATGACTATCCTATTAAAATGAACTAGGACGCTCCTTCATTTTAATGAGAAAATTATAAATCAAATGGATTATGAATTTATAAGCTCTTGTTTACAAATATTGGGACGCCTTTATTTGTAAGTAATGAGATATAAATGAATAAGCCTAAGTATCTGGCATTGGTGCAAGCATTTCCTACTCCGCTTGTGCAAACCTTTCCTTCTTTTCGCACCATTCCTCTTTGGTATCAGAAATTCTTCCCCACAACTTCTATGTCTAATTAAATCTTGGGACGAGATTTCTTATAAAGGGGTAAGCCTATAACAACCCACAAAATCTCATCACTATCATACCCATTACAAATACCTATAGTAGGTATTTCACAGGTAAAATTTGCTTTTTATGTGCATTCATTACCTGCATGACTCTCTAGACTTGCTCACGTATCCACACAAGCCAAATAACTCAACACTCACATCCTATAAACCCCTGGTATGTCGAGCATAAGATCACAACAATACCATAATAAGTAATCCACTAATCTAACACACTAAACATATCACAAAACCCTAATGAACCCTAATTAAGCCCTAATTAGGTCTATGTGCTTACTAAACCCTATATTCTTAACTAAACTAGTTTGAAAGTGTCCAAGGCTTAAGTATGAGTTACCTTAGGAACATTAGGATACCTTAGGACCCTTAGGCACTAGTACAACCCATTATAGCTTAGGTACAAGTCCCTTAAGCACAAAATCATAATTAGGTCATAACTTCCCAGAATTAGGTCTAAACTATTCCAAATCTTTCCCATAAGCTACCACCACTTAGTATGAGCCTCTTAGGACTTAGTATTTGTCACTAAACACTCATAGGACCCTAACCTAGGCACTAAACCTTAGGTAAAACCCTAAACTCTCACTAAGTAAAACTAGGACTAAACTAAACCTAACCTAGTTCAAACCTAAACCTAAGCACCTATAAACTAACAACAAAGCACCCTAGCACCTCCCCCTAACCTACCTAGCACCCTAGCACCTTACAAGCACCCAGACAAGTAGGTGCATCACCTACTTGTCACCACCTTTGACCAAGACCACCACACGACACCCTTTACCACCACAAACCACCTTAAACCGCCTCATCACCACCCTATACCCCATAAGCATCTTACAAGCACCTCCCTACCACCTTGTGGCCATAAAACCTCCACAAGGAGGCCTCGTCACCTCCTTGTCACCCCAAAACCAACCCACGACCATAAAACTGCCACACCACCCTACGCCCCCTCCTAGCTTCCATTAGTCAGCATGTAGCTTGCATTAGTCATATAGTAGCTTGTCCTAGTCATCTCCCCTCCCCCCAACACCTCATTATTGCTTTGCTTGCTTGCTACTCCTCGCACACCCTATAAATAGCTCGACACCCACTCATTTTAAAACTACACCTTCTATTCTTTATCCACCTTAAACTTCTATGTCTAGTAGTATTACTCGAGCTATAGTAGGCCTAGGAGTCCAGCAAAGCAAGCCAAGGACCCTTATCAAGTTGTTTTCCCATCGATAAAACCAAAAACCTAGGAATACCCCATGTTAAACTCTAACTAGTCAAGTAAGCCTTCCATTTTGAATCTATTAGCTTTATATCAGTACTAGGTTAGTTATAGGATGTCTTAGAATGCTTGCCTAAGCCTTGAACACTAGAACTAGTTAGTTTTCTTTTTAAAACCCAAAATAGAGTCGAATTGCCTTTAACATGTTATAAGCCCTTCATATAAGCTATAATCTGGTTTAGGTAACTTATATAAGCTAATATTAGTTAAACATAAGCTAGGAAACTTAGTTGTTACATAAAAATATAGTTTAATTGAAATTAGGACTAGTTTTGCAAAGTTTTCCATGCATAGGGGTATATATGGTAACTTTTTAAAAATATTAAGTCTAGGGACTATTTTTGACATTTCATAAAAGTTATAAGTATAAGGACCCTTTTTGCAAAGTTATAAAACCCTAGGATAGAAAATTAAATAGTTATATATAAATAAGGACTAGTTTTGTAAAAGTTATAAAGTTAAAGGTATAAATGGTAAATATAGAAAACTTATAAGTCCAAGGGTTATTTCTGTCATTTTCTCAAAATATAGAAGTTTAGTGACTAATTGTGTCAAGTATAGATAGTTATAAGTATAATAATATAACTATTATAAGTTTAAGGTAGATTTTGTACATATATAAAACTATAAGGGTATAAAATGAAAATATTATATAAATATAAAACTTAATTAAAGTTAGAAGCATAACACAATACTAGGGAGCTTCATGTGAGGAGTACCATGTGGATATTTCGTTTTGACGTGAGGAGTATTAACTTCTGAATTATGTTATAACTAAAATTAATAACAACATAGCTCAATTGTAGGGAGCTTCACGTGAGGAGTATTAACTTCTCAATTATGATGGCCCGAATGGTATTATGTTGATAACATAATACAATATTAGGGAGCTTCATGTGAGGAGTCTTATACTTCTGGATTGTGATGGGCCGAACGGTGTTATGTTATATCTAAAACATTAACAAACCTTAAGTGGCCACGCAAACCTCCTAAAAAGGGAGGGCTTCACCTGGTTTGAGTCTGTGTAGTGGTGGGTTCAAACCCCGTGGATTAGTCGGCCAAAAGGTCGGAAACCATGGTTATAATATATATATATATATATATATATATATATATATATATATATATATATATATATATATATATATATATATATATATATATATATATATATATATTAACAAACCTAAGAATAATTACTTAAGAAACTTAAACAAGATAACTAAAGCTTGACATACATCCAAACCCAAAACACACCAGGATACATGAGTAAGGCAGTCTAGTTCCTGAGTCACTTTTTGCATCAATTAGATTTCCCTAAGCCCAGGTGAGTTTCGTAGCCTCACATCTTTTTAAACTTTCACTCTAAATGCTTTATAAACCCTGTGAGGGGGATACATGCTACTTGCTTTACTTAAAACCGAATACAAGTTTCTTTGGTTGTTGCACGAGTAAACTATCTGCCACCACTACATAACTAAAATTCATGAATCTAATCATTTGGGATATTTTACCCACGCGAACGCGAATATAGTTGATAGAGCTATTGGAGTTTGACAACTCCTGTTGATACTACATCTTTCTGGATGATATCAATAAGTACTATATTTGATCCCACTGAAGGATTAACTTTGGCAAGTTATCCATCCCATCCCCTCATGGTTGGGTCTGCAGCCCCCATGACCCGGATTGTTAACGTGTGTTTCATGAGTTTAGTGCAACACACCCCACTCTTTATAATTGTGCGTGCATCACAATTATCACATACACACAACATTTTCCTAGATAGGTGTAACAATGAAACCCAGGGAACTTGTATTCACTAACACTTAAACCTATGACTCTCGCTCAACACCTAATGTTGTCTTTTAAGCATGTATTCTAGGTATATCACTTCTACGGAAATATGGCAGAAGGAGGCACTGAACTCGAAGGACTTTCAAACCGATTATCATTCAAACATAACGTAACACCTTGACTTTGGGACCTCATCAATAGTAAAAGTATATCTTTTACTAAAAACACTCTGATAATTAAATGAATGATAACTAAATTTCTAAAAACGTCTCTTTTCTAGTCGTTTTCTATTACTGTAACTGTGATTCTGTGAAGTAATACCCCAACCCTAAATCCAATGCGAACCTTGAAAATGGGGGTGTTACAATGTTTCTTGTTTGAAACACTAGATGTGAAATTCGATAAGTGTGCGTGATTATACGAGCTCACTATATTGTTTTTAGTCTCAGATGCCGAATCCCTTCAATATATCTGGCTGGATCCCTTTAGAAAAGTATTCGGCAGATCCGGGCAAACTAATACATGTATATACTACTTCTCATCCCTCCTAAACCTTATGGGCCCTATTAGTCTAGTTGTTTGATGCGTGTGGGAATCGCACCAGGCTTTACCTCTCAAGGGATCTTGAGAAGCTTACAACCCCCACCAGGCAGTGTACCTGATCGTTGTAGTATAGTATAGTGACAAGTACCGGGGGATTGATCGTTCAGCTAGGAATAGTGTCGCTAGGATTAGAAAACCTAAATACTAGTTCTAAAGGTGAAGGATGATTATTTTTGTATTTTTATATTTTTTTGAAAGCAAGTAAAAATCTCGGGTTTGAAGGGTTTGGGCGGAATTAGTTGCTAGTCAACTAACCCAATACTAAAGATGCAATCAAAATAAAATACTAGAAATGAAAATAAACTAAATTATACTAAAGTTGTGAGCAATAAGTGGAGAAAATATGTTTACTTAGATTTCACTACTCCCTAGACATCTTTTACACATTAATTACTTGTTTTAGTTGCATGGATGACGGATCGTATTCCTTAATTTCATTCATGGGGTGGCGCACTTAACTCCCCAATTCTATGAGCTCTTATCTCCTCCTATACCATGCCCACCACAACTATAGGGATTATAAACAGTGGCTCATGCATTAAATACAACCAATAAAGACCTAGTGCACATCGGTTCATGTTTCCTAAGACGTTCAAGCATGTTACCATTTGGAGACCTGCCAGTTTTCTTAAGCCTAACATATAAATTCATTCATCCAAGACAATTATAAACAAGTAATCAACACATAATTAACATCTAGGTTTCATTAGATCCAAGTAAACACAAGATAGATCTAGCCTAGCATGATGGAATTAAGATAAGAACAAGATATAGACATGATGCGTGGGAATCGCAACAGGCTTTACCTCTCGAGGGATCTCGAGAAGCTTACAACCCCCACCAGGCAGTGTACCTGATCGTTGTAGTATAATATAGTGACAAGTACCGGGGGATTGATCGTTCAGCTTAGGCATAGTGTCGCTAGGATTAGAAAGCCTAAATACTAGTTCTAAGGGTGAGGGATGATTATTTTTGTATTTTTATATTTTTATGAAAGCAAGTAAAATCTCGGGTTTGAAGGATTTGGGCGGAATTAGTTGCTAATCAACTAACCCAATACTAAGATGCAATCAAAATAAAATACTAGAAATTAAAATAAGCTAATTATACTAAAGTTGTGAGCAGTAATTGGAGAAAATGTGTTTACTTAGATTTCACTACTCCCTAAACATCTTTTACACGTTAATTACTTGTTATAATTGCATGGATGACGGATCGTATTCCTTAATACCATTCATGGGGTGGCACACATAACTACCCAATTCTATTAGCTCTTATCTCCTCCTACACCATGCCCATCACAACTATAGGGATTGTAAACAGTGGCTCATGCATTAAATACAACCAATAAAGACCTTGTGCGCCTCGGTTCATGTTTCTTAAGACGTTCAAGCATGTTACCAAGTGGAGATCTGCCAGTTTTCTTAAGCCTAACATATAAATCATTCATCCAAGACAAGAATAAACAAGTAATCAACACATAATTAACATCTAGGTTTCATTAGATCTAAGCAAACACAAGATAGATCTAGCCTAGCATGATAGAATTAAGACAAGAACAAGATATAGACAACCAACACATAGACATATTGATTGAATTAGAAGAACACTTATCTTGATTAATCATGCAAGATATCAAGGGGTTGGAACCCTTGAAAAACCTGTAAAGTTACACCAAAATCGTACTTAGGGTTTCTCCCAAAACTTCTCTTCTTTAATGTGTGAAAATTAAAAAACTATATATAGAAAAATAGGTTTGACGGCGTCAAGAATAAACTTGTGACGTCGTCACCTCGCCGCCAAAACTCTTCTCGGACTGCCTAGATCTACTTCTGAAGCCGTCAAGACTTATACACTTCCAGGCCGTCATGACTCTTTTACTCTTAACGCCCTTCCAATGTGACGCCGTCAAATCTATTCTGGGTCGTCATGGAAATTCATGAAATTTGCTCTTGACGCCGTCAAGGTTTTGCTCTTGACACCGTCACCTACTGTTCCCAGCATGGAAAATTAAGACTTTGGCGTTTTCTTCACTTTTATGCTCCAAAAACGTCCGAATTGATTCCTTTTAAAGATTTCTCTCCCAAAGTACCTAAAATCACAAAAGGAACGATTTAGGGCAATATTTGATCAAATAAATTCGGATTCGGGCTTAAATGACCCCCTAAAAACGGATCATTTTTCGCCTCATCATATACCCTTACACTTGAGATTTGCTTGTCCTCAAGCAAATGCGCTTTTATTCTAGTCAAAATACAAGTTAGGGGTCATTTAACACTAATATAAAAGTAATTTCAACAAATAATCGTTCCACTAAAGACCAATAGACAAGCACGGAGGTCATACACTAGCACCTTACAAATAGTGTTTAGATACTCACATCTCTCGGGTGTAATAAAGTGTAAATTACAATATGGAAACGGAAGATATCTCTCACTACCTGTCATAGCAAAATAGATTACCATAGGCTTGGGAAAGGATCAAACCTCCACCACATGGCGTAAGCACCAAGGATAAACTATCAAAGAGGTCTTTTAAAGTGTTGTAACGTTAGGTGTAGGGATATGAAATACACGGTTTTGTTGGATAAAGGAAGTTTTACTGGTGGCGAGTTAACAATCTTAGTTAATTACATGTACAATATGGCGTTGCTAAGCCAAGACTAGAATCGACTTATGCTAATAAATGAAAAATAACAAAAACATTAAATAAACATAGAATAAAAGGGATGGTAGTCCGTATGTTTTTTTTTTTTTTTTTTTTTTTTTTTTCTTTTCTTTTTCTATTTTTTTCTTTTTCTTGATTTTTCGATTTTTTTTTTTTTTTTTTTTTTTTGCATACACTTGAATTTTTACATACTTTGCATTTAACTAAACTAATGACTCGAATTAAGAAAATCAAAACACTTGGAGCACTTTTAAGATTGACGTACATATGGGGGTAATAAATGATGTTCTTCCCCATTACTCCATAAAATAAGTACTAACCCATGAGTCCCAATTGTCCCAAAACAATATGTACAAGGATATGACTCGACTTAGCAACCATGTAATCAATTAGATAGTTAACTTAGGGTTTAAACAAATAACAATAATGCACTAAAAATGAGCGCATACACGGAAGGCTAAGGCGATTTGGGTGTACATTTAAGTGGGGTGTAACAAATTCTTCACTTTAAGTAAGATGCTTAAAGTTAGAAACGAAAAGATAGGCTCGGAGGGGTGTACTAGGGGTTTCGTGTACTAAAAATGAGTACAACGCTAAGGGTGTGGGAAAAATTAGTTGACTTAACTAGCCAAGTAATATGACTTAAATGGTCAAGTAATTATAATACGGGTTTAACACAAGGGTGATCCTAATGCCTCTTATCATGTAGTAAATCCTACCACACGAATGTAGTCTCACTAGCGGTCTCGGGATGCATCACTAATGCAAGTTGTAGAATCTAAATGCTACCGGTACACTCATAAGCACTAATAGTAAATGCTTTTCCTATCAAATCTAAAGGCGAACCTCACATATTTGGGTGGAAAATTTTTCTGAATATACGGTTTTGTGCTAGTCATACAATCTCCTATCCATGAGACGCTTGCTATGGCTAAAGTTTCACTCCTAAATGTTGTAAAAAATTTTAAATTTGGCGCTAAAATTGCACTAACAAGTATTTCTCATAGTTTTATTACACATATACCATCAAACAAAACAAACTCAAGCGAAAGTGCATATGTAAGGTATAATCTTTTTACCCTCCCCTTACACTTAAGATGAACATTGTCCCCAATGTTCAAATAAAGAATGTAAAAGTGAAAAAGTAAAGAGAATGAAATCAAATACTCCCCTGATTCGCTCGGTATGGATAATAGGATGGCCAGGTTAAATCTTCCTCCAAGAAAATGAACAATCAAAGCTTCCCTTCCAGAATGTAAATCATCTTCTTGTCATACATAACCTGTAAAACCTGACAAAATAGACAAGACAACCTCGCGTAAAATCGGCGGCATTCTATATAAGTTACTAAATCCTAGAAAACAAGATAAGATATAATGCTTGTGGAATGAAGTTTGCAGATCTCCTGGAGATTATAAAACTTAATAATTCACAAAAACCATAAGACTCCGTTAGAAAAACAAAACCGGTAAAATTTCCAGATTTTAACTCCTGACGCCGTCAAGAGTAAACCCCTGACGCCGTCAGAATTGACCTGCAGAAATCCTTATGTTAAGTTTCCGGAAAATTTCTGGAAAAACTTGGTCCTACTTCCTGGAAAATCCTGCAAAACTTCATTATGACTCAATACAAGCATTTGACTCTAACAAATACGAATACACATGTTCATTTAATATTGTGGAGAATCATGATCGGTTTGTTTCTTAAAAACATATTTGGGGTTTCCCCTTACACTTATCTTTTGCAAAAATACTTTTAGGTGGAGTTAAGACTAGGCCAAAACAACAAAGTAAAGTATTTCCACTATTTAGTTTAGAAACATGATCTACCAACAATAAAAATAAAGCATGCATACGGAAGCAAATAAAAAACAAACAAACAAAATAAAATCAAACAAAGCATGGGTTGCCTCCCAAGAAGCGCTTGTTTTTGTTCGAGTCACGAGCCTGACTCTACCCTTATTTAACGGAAATAGGGGAGGTTTTCCCTACACTTAGGATTAAGTGCGGGTGGAAGTAGCGATACATACCCTTAGGGTGGAAATATGCCTCGTGAGAAAAGAGTGGTGGATGAATTATATGCTTAAAGGGGTGTGCTCCTATAATCATAACCTTACCTAATTCAATCGGGTTAATGGGTGGATTAAGATTTTCTCCTAGAAAGGGATCATTTTCAATCAACTTCAAGAGATTACTAGTTGGGGATCCATCCTGACATAATAAACCCGGTTTAAACCCATAATGTTTCTTGTGATCAAACATAAATGGGTGATGTAAGCATGTAAGGTCATTTTCCACTCCTATATTGGCTTCCTCTCTACAAGGCTTAGAGTCCACTACCTTTATCCTAAGACTACCCGGACTACATGGGTTGATGGGTGGGTCGGCTCCTCTTTGTCTCCTAGATTTATATCTAAGGATGGAAAGTTGTGTGAAGATTGAGGTTCCGGTTCATCAACACTAGGTAATTCCCTAAAACTAAGAGTAAGGTTATCACTACAAGTATTCAAACCTATATCCTCTAGTGGTGTTTGGTACAAGGGTTCTACCTCTATTGGGGCTCCTATAGTCTCTTCTACTTCTTCCGGGTAAGTCACGGGTGGTGTGTATTCCTCAAGTGATGGTTGGAGTTGTGGGGTACTTTGTAGGTTTGTGTTATTTACCTCATCTTTCCTTTTCTCAACATCACCTATATCCTCAACATGTGTTTTATTATAATCTAACCCTAACATTTTCCCAAGTATCTCACGTACTTCTCTAGGCATCTCAACTTCTATGTCCGAATCATACGGATCATCCTCAATATTCTGACTGCTATATACAAATTGCCCAAAAGATTCATCATGTGTTTCTTGAGATTCATCATCATCGATCATAAAACCTAGGTCTTTTTTATCAATGTGATCATGTTCGGCTACATCCTCCATCACATCAAGGTCACCTATGGATTCATCTTGTACTATGGTAGTGCCTAACCATGACATGCAGCTAGGTGGCTCATACGAAACTATCCTAGGTGAAGGATCATATGGTGCATAGGTTTCACTAAGTGAGGCATTTTGAGGAGTTGATGGAGCTCCTAAGGTGAATTCTTTAAAAGCATTATGTACTTGGCCTCTTTTCTCAAGGTACTCAATAAAATCAATATAAGATCCTGTCCTCCTCATTTCATTCCTCCATCTTGTAATATCCAAACTAGTGTAATTATATTTTTTTCTGGTAAAACTCTAGTGTCGGACTTGGTGGATTCGCGTTCTCCATAATGGAAAACGGAATAGTCAATGAATTTAATTTACTAACAAAGGCACAAAGAAAAAGATAGACTAAAGAGAACCTAAAAATAAAAATAAAATCTTACTAGAAAGGAATCTAGCAAGTAGACCTAATAAAAAGAAATTCTAACCTAGACAATAACTATTCCCCGGGCTGCGGCGCCAAAAACTTGATGCGTGGGAATCGCAACAGGCTTTACCTCTCGAGGGATCTCGAGAAGCTTACAACCCCCACCAGGCAGTGTACCTGATCGTTGTAGTATAGTATAGTGACAAGTACCGGAGGATTGATCGTTCAGCTTAGGAATAGTGTCGCTAGGATTAGAAAGCCTAAATACTAGTTCTAAGGGTGAGGGATGATTATTTTTGTATTTTTATATTTTTATGAAAGCAAGTAAAATCTCGGGTTTGAAGGATTTGGGCGGAATTAGTTGCTAATCAACTAACCCAATACTAAGATGCAATCAAAATAAAATACTAGAAATTAAAATAAGCTAATTATACTAAAGTTGTGAGCAGTAATTGGAGAAAATGTGTTTACTTAGACTTCACTACTCCCTAGACATCTTTTACACGTTAATTACTTGTTATAATT
This sequence comes from Artemisia argyi, assembly GCA_030686995.1. Classification (NCBI taxonomy): domain Eukaryota; kingdom Viridiplantae; phylum Streptophyta; class Magnoliopsida; order Asterales; family Asteraceae; genus Artemisia; species Artemisia argyi. The sequence continues at coordinate 73,877,896 of CM060677.1, forward strand.
GCATGGATGACGGATCGTATTCCTTAATACCATTCATGGGGTGGCACACATAACTCCCCAATTCTATGAGCTCTTATCTCCTCCTACACCATGCCCAGCACAACTATAGGGATTGTAAACAGTGGCTCATGCATTAAATACAACCAATAAAGACCTAGTGCGCCTCGGTTCATGTTTCTTAAGACGTTCAAGCATGTTACCAAGTGGAGATCTGCCAGTTTTCTTAAGCCTAACATATAAATCATTCATCCAAGACAAGAATAAACAAGTAATCAACACATAATTAACATATAGGTTTCATTAGATCTAAGCAAACACAAGATAGATCTAGCCTAGCATGATAGAATTAAGACAAGAACAAGATATAGACAACCAACACATAGACATATTGATTGAATTAGAAGAACACTTATCTTGATTAATCATGCAAGGTATCAAGGGGTTGGAACCCTTGAAAAACCTGTAAAGTTACACCAAAATCGTACTTAGGGTTTCTCCCAAAACTTCTCTTCTTTAATGTGTGAAAATTAGAAAACTATATATAGAAAAATAGGTTTGACGGCGTCAAGAATAAACTTGTGACGCCGTCACCTAACCGCCAAAACTCTTCTCGGACTGCCTAGATCTACTTCTGACGCCGTCAAGACTTATACACTTCCAGGCCGTCATGACTCTTTTACTCTTGACGCCCTTCCAACGTGACGCCGTCAAATCTGTTCTGGGTCGTCATGGAAATTCATGAAATTTGCTCTTGACGCCGTCAAGGTTTTGCTCTTGATGCCGTCACCTACTGTTCCCAGCATAGAAAATTAAGACTTTGGCGTTTTCTTCACTTTTATGCTCCAAAAACGTCCGAATTGCTTCCTTTTCCAGATTTCTCTCCCAAAGTACCTAAAATCACAAAAGGAACGATTTAGGGCAATATTTGATCAAATAAATTCGGATTCGGGCTTAAATGACCCCCTAAAAAGACAACCAACACATAGACATATTGATTGAATTAAAAGAACACTTATCTCAATTACACATGAAAGGTATCAAGGGCTTAAAACCCTTGAAAAACCTGCAAAATTCGCACCAAGTTCGTACTAGGGTTTCTCCAAAACTTCTCCCTTTTTTAATGTGAAAATTAGAAAAGTATATATAGGAAAAGGGGTCTGACGACGTCAAGACCAAACTTGTGACGCCGTCACCTCGCTGCCAAAACTCTTCTCGGACTGCCTTGATCTACTTTTGACGCCGTCATGTGTTGTGCATTTCCAGGCCGTCATGACTTTTACTCTTGACGCCCTACTTCGTGACGCCGTCAAATCTGTACTGGATCGTCATGGAAAATTGCTCTTGACGCCGTCAAGGATTCCTTCTTGACGCCGTCACCTACTGTTCCCAGCAAGGAAAATGAAGACTTTGGCATTTTCTTCACTTTTATGCTCCAAAAACGTCCGAATTGCTTCCTTTTCCTGATTTCACTCCCAAAGTACCTAAAATCACAAAAGGAACGATTTAAGGCAATATTTGATCAAATAAAATCAATTCCGGGCTTAAATGACCCCCTAAAAGTGGTTCATTTTTCGCCTCATCATTGTTCATGTCCTATTAGTCACAATTAAGCTACCATTGGTGTAAGTAGTGCCTATGTCCTCCTATGAATGACTTAGGACTCTTCCAAGATGTTTATGATTTATCATTTCTTAATTACTCACCACTTTTCCGTTCTATTTCTTACACCATCTTTCTTTCATCCTAATCCACTTACTTGCATAATAATTATATTTATCATAAATTTATTTTACCCATTTTTCCCTCAGAATTCTCTAAAATCAATTTTTCATTTCTTATCATTTTTAAGAGATTTTCTAATTTTCCTTGTGACCACTTCTAACTCCTACCTTCATTAAACACTTCCTAAGCCAACTATTTTCACCCTTGATCATTTATTGGTCTTTTAGGTCTCATTTCTCCATAAAACTCATCATTGAATCACTTCTCATCATTAACTTAAGTTGTCAAGACTTCCTTCATTTAAGCAACCTCTTTTCAATCATAACACCAACCTACATAGGCTAGAAATCTTAAATGTTTAACCTTTTTTCTCTTTTTTGTCTCAGTTAGTCGGATCCCTTGGCTAGAGCTTGCCGGATCCCTTTTGGATCCGGGCAAAACGAGACAGATGGAACTACCTTCAGTTACTCAAATCTTACCTATTATCCAATCTAACTCTCAACATTATCTTAAATAACTTACCTAGAAGAATGTATCTCCCAGTAGTTGACCTTTGTGCATGTAAATGATTATAATTTAAAGGATTTTAGTGGTTTAGGCTTTAATTTCGTTACATAATCCCTCACTATTTAAACCACTGGTGTTTATGGTTCAAACCCATACCTCAACTTCACATTTTCCTGCTGTAAACTCTCATTCTAAACACTTTTCAAAATGACTAAGGCACCAAGTGCTCGCTCCTCTAATAGAAGCCCTCCTATAAAAACTGTATGTATAGTGTATGAAATCTCTTCAACCGAATCCTCACCCATCAAAACACCATCTACTAGTACACATCTTTCTAACTACATCCAAAATCCTCCTTCTATTGAACCAACACCACTACAACTTGCTTCCATTAAACCACTACCACAAATTTGCTCCCATTGAGCCTACAACATTACTTGCACCTCAAAACACACCCATCTTAACACAACCTACAAGAGTTTCACCTATTAAACCTCGTCAAATATCCTTTTCTACACCTCCTACTTCTCCACACTCATTCATAAACTCTTTAGAGGACTTGCCTCCTAGACCTTCCAATTCACCACCATTGCCTACGTTCTCATCTATTGAGAATATGACTACTCAACAACCTTCTCACAACATTGGTGTTGACATCAACGTGTCACCACCAATAGCACTCGTGTCTTCTTCTCCTCCACCTTTAAATGGCCCATTTTGGGTAATGCGAAGATTTCAATCACCTTAACCAAACAACATAGGTTATGGCACATCTTTACCCCTTCTACCCACACATACTTCTCCACCAACACCTGTTGTGCTTCACAACCCTCTCACTTAGGACCATCTACTTTAAACATACCTTAATAACCTTCTATCCTAGGTCTATATATACCTTCATCACTACCACAACAAAGTCGAGATGAAACTTGCAACCATTGTCAACATATCAAAACCTTGGTTCATGAAGTATGCAATGATATGTAGTTCATGTTCTATCACCTTCTTGAATGTCTAGATGACATTAGCAGACCTAACCATCCCTAGAAACCTTGAAGTGCAACCACAAGTGGTCATCATCCTCTAGTTTTAGTTTAGTCCTTCTCCTTTAGGATTTTCCTATTTGACAGATCATATTCTTTGTTTTAGAGATTGATCATTATTGTATCATTTCTCTTGATTTTATTATATGAATCTACATGTTTGAATGCTTCTTGATTATTTGGGCATGTTGGTGTGATTATAACTTGATTTAATGGTATTTTATGCTTTATTTATCTTTTTATTGTTGCTAACAAGTTGCGGGTACCCGAATCCCTTGCTTTCTACCCATGGATCCTTTCTAAAAAGGATCCGGCGGATCCGGGTACTCAAAAGCAAAACTGAGCATTAATTCAGGTCATTTTTCAGCAAAAGTCACATTAGATGCTTGCACTCTAACCTTTGTTTTGTAGATTTTCAAAACATACTTGGAGTACTTGACGTCCACAATAAGGGGGAGCTTTCGTCAAAAGCAAAATCATTGCAATCCTTGCAATGCTCTCGTCATAGCCTTCCTAATAACTTGACGCCTCACCAAGGGGGAGCACTTGTCAAGGAGGAGCAAATATGCATTTCTTTACATTTCTTATCCACTCTTCTATTACCTCTTTCTAAAATCTTGCATTCGAGTTACTTTTTTATGCTCTTTTTGTTTCGACAAAAAAGGGGAGAAAAGAGTAAAACTCAAATTCAAAATTTATAAATTTTATGTTTTTTCTAAAAATAATTTAAATTATTAATACAAATAAACCATAAAAACGTTTATTTATATTTTACGATCTTCTTATATTTTGTCGATAACAAACGTAAATCATTTTAACAAAATAAATAAAATACGTAAAGTTTTTAGCCAATAGGTTACTAACTCATTTCACTAAAACTATAAAACATGTTTAGTTAAACAGTTTACATAAAACCAAAACTATTTTTATAAAACACTTAAGTAACTTTGGTTACTTACATTTTATAAAAATACATACTGGATAAAATGTAACTTGTAATATAAAGGCATGGACTATCCATAACCCAAAGCCCATGCCAAAAACCCATGACCCATGGAGCTTGACCCAAAACCTATGACGATTACATGACATAAAAAATGGGTAATATCCATGACTGATGACCCAAAGTCCATAACTCATGACCTAAGATGTCTTTGACATCATGCATGACATCACATGACCCATGGACCATAACCCATAACCCAAAGTCCATAACCCATGACCCAAGATGTCTTTGACATCATGCATGACATCATATAACCCATGGACCATAACCCATAACCCAAAACCAGAAATTGTAACCACAAATCCAGACTATTACTACCTGATAGCTAGATCCCTGGCTTTACACTGGCTAGATCCATTTGGGAAGGGATCCACTAGATCCGGGTGAACAGTACTCAGTTTTGACTATAAATAGTGAGCCATTTTTTCTTTGTACCTCACCCCTTTTTGACATATATTCTCTTTATGTTCTAACCTCTCTAACCTCATATCTAAGGATCTTCTATGTAGATTTTCTCTTAATGATTCTCTAGGTTCCTCTTAAAGGCGAGGTCACGACCTTCAAAAGACTTGCAAGCTCAAGACATGGGTTGCTAGGCTTTGTCATCTCCACAGGATCACAGAAGTGTTTCTTGTCATTCTTTCTTCTCAAGTATGTTATAGATGTCATGTGATAGTTAGTGGTGTTAGGATTAGCTCCTCTATTGTAAAGGAACTTGGTATCTAGCCTTGTATCAGATCAAGTGTAGGTGACGTTGTGAAAGGTTTGGTTCTACCTCGTGGAAGAACCCAGTATCTAGCCTTGTACTAGATAAAGTGTAGGCGACATAGGTTTGGCTCTACCTCATGGAAGAGCTCGGTATTTAGCTTAGTGCCGGATAAAGTGTAAGGGACGTTGTGAAGGCTTCTTCACCAAGATAAAGAGCGTGTTGTGTACTGTCTACAGAACTCTCGATTTGGGTACTCGGGGAGTGGAGTATGGTATGGAAAGTGTTCTTGTAGCCGAACCACTATAAATACTTGTGTTGTGGTTATGTCTCTCTATCTTTATCTCTTAGTTTAGATTATATGCATATCCAACTATCAATATCGGACATGTCCAAGCAAGATTGACATAAGTTGATCAAAAAGTTTTAAAACATAGTTTCAATCGGTAAAACTATTTTACCCCCATTCTAATTTTCTAGAATACCGTAGGTTAGATGATTCGTGGAATTGCACCCTCGCAAAAGGTTTTACCTCTTAAGGGATCTTGAGAAGCTTGAAATCCTCACCAGGCAGTGTACCTGATCGTTGTAATAGTATAGTGACAAGTACCGGGGGATTGATCGTTCAACTCAAAGAATAGTGTTCGCTAGGGTTAAAACTTAATGAAACTAGGTCTAGAGATAAGAGATGATTCTTTTTGTATTTTTATATTTTATGAAAAGCAAGTAAAAATCTCGGGTTTTGAAGGAGTGGGCGGAATTAGTTGCTAATCAACTAACCCAATTAACTAAAGATGCAATCGAAATAAAATAAACTAAACTTAAACTAATTATGGCGAAAACAATAATGAGATAAAATGTGTTTACTTAGATTTCACTACTCCCTAGCTATCTTTTACCGGTTGATTAGTTTTTTACAATTGTGTGGATGATGGGTTATATTCCTTAATACCATTCGTAGGGCCGTGTACGATCTTCCCTAACTCTATAAGCTTCTACCTCTTCCTATGTCGAGCCGACTACTAGCTCCTAACATGGCCTCATTAGTAGTTACCTATGCATTAAATACAACCAATATATCATAGTACACCTCCGATCATGTTTCTTAAGACGTTCAAGCAAGTTACCAATTGGAAGTCTACCAGTTTTCTTAAGCCTAACATCAAATTCATTCATCCACAACAATTATAAACAAACAACCAAACAATAATCAATATCTAAGTTTCATTACATCTAAGCAAACACAAAGAAAACCTAGCCTAGCATGTTAAAGAGAAGACAAGCATAAGATATAATCAAACAACACATAGACATATTGAATGATTTGTTGAAAGACTTATCTTCAATTAAGCATGGATAAAACAAGGGTTTGAAACCCTCAAAATATAAGTAAAATTCGTCTAGGGTTTTCTCCCTTCAAAGTTGCACACAATGAATGAAAACTAGAAAACTATATATAGATTTTAGATCCTGACGGCGTCAAGAGTAAGGTCTGACGCCGTCAACTCGCCGCCAAAATAATACTCGTATTGCCTAGATTCACTTTTGATGTTGTCATTCTTTATACACTCTGGGCCGTCTCTCTTTGTGATATACGCGACGGCCTTGGTGACCCTAAACGTCCATCAAATACACTCTGGCGCGTCACGTGTATTTGATGTATCCACCTCTTTGTCAAGTCTTGACGCCGTCATTAGCAACCTGTGATGCCGTCAGGTACAATTTTCAGCATGATTTTGAGACTTTGTCGTTTTATTCACTTTTTCGCTCCAAAAACGTCCAAAATGTTTCCTTTTGTAAATTTCCTCTCAAAAGTACCTAAAATGACAAAAGGAATGATTTAGGGCAATATTTGATCAAATAATCTCGATTTTGGCCTTAAATGACCCCACAAAAGCGGTACACTTTTCATCTCATCGAATACCCTTACACTTGAGATTTGCTTGTCCTCAAGCAAATGCGCTTTTATTATAATCAAAATACAAGTTAGGGTCATTTAACACTAATATAAAAGTAATTGCAACAAAAACAAGCAAGGAAATTATACACTAGCAACTCACAAATAGTGTTTAGATACTCACATCTCTCGGGTGTAATAAAGTATATATCACAATTTGGAAATGGAAAACATCTCTCACTACCTGTCATAGCAAATATATTACCATAGGCTTGGGAAAGGATCAAACCTCCACCACTTGGCGTAAGCACCTAGGATAAGCTATCAAAGAGGTATATTAAAAGGGTTATAACGTGAGGTGTAGGGATATGATAAACACAGTTTTGTTGGATAAATGCAATATTTACTAGTGGCGAGTTAATCATCTTGGTCAATTACATGTACAATGTGGCGTTGCTAAGCCAAAACTCGACTTAAGCTAATAAAAAGAAATTGAAATTGAAATAAAAAGAAATTAGACGTTTTAACATTAAATTTACAATTAAAAGAAATTGAAATAAAAGAAGGATCTGATCCATTAGTTTTAATATATAGAGTATATTATAAGACTATGACTACCACTATATAACCAAAATATAAAAAAGAAAAATCTATTAATGAAACTTTGCTTATAAAATCTAATTTCCAAAATTCCAATATAACTGTTCCTAAAAGGATTAAGTGGGATGAAATTATTAGAAATCAAACATGGAACTTTAAAGAAATTATAGAACCTAAACCCCTAGAAATTAATACTCAAGTAAATTATATTATAGATCATTCTAATGGTAATATAGATATAATATTTAGAAATGATAAAATAAGTTCTGCTAGACACTCATATTATATCCCTTCTACATCAACTGGTACTCCAAATCTAAGAAGAACACAATCTATGAAATTTAAAAGAGTAGATTTTAATACATCTATTCCCAGACCAGTATATGAAGATGATAATACAAGTGATGATTTTATTGATCAACCTACTAGATCTGAAGTAGAATATTATAGAGAAAATTATGAGTGCTACAAAAATACAATTAAGAAATAGTAAAAATCAAGAGCATATTAATTATTTAAAAAGATTATATAAACAAGAAAAATCGATAAGGTTAGAGATAAAAAAATGTTAAAAATATGAAAAAAGAAAATTATACATTTGTTAGTTTTGGTAATTTTCGAAATTATGATATAAATTGGGCTTTAAAAGTATTAAATGATAATTTAAAAATAGAGCATGATAAGATAGACATAGAAAGATCACAATTAATTATTTGTTAATATGAGTTTATATCAACATAATCTTAAAAAAGAAATAAAACATTTTCAAGAGTCTATTTTAAGAAATAGTAAATCAGTAAAAATATTTAAAGAAGAATTATTTACAGGAGAAAATGTTTTTAGTAGAAAAACACATAAAGATATGATATTAAATTTAATCTTACAAAATCTCTATTTAAAAGAAAAATTAGAACAATTAAAAAGATTAGTTCATTAAAAGATGGAAATAATAAATAATATTCCCTTTAAAATGGAAATAGAATTTTTAACAGATGAAATGTTTAATAATTATAATAATGAAAAATTAATATAGTATTATCTAAAATTTGATGAAAAAGAAAGAATGTTGCATAATATAGATTAACAATTATATATTGTTAATAATGAAGTAAATATTCCATTTTTTACATGGTTTCATCTGTATAGTATAGAACAAAAAATTAATTTTCCTTTTATAGAAAAAATAGAAGTCACTACAGATGACATAAATAAAGTATATTATGACCCAAAATCTAAAAATCTTATAATAAGTTCACATCCACCTTGTCAAGATATTATAATTAAAAAAGATAATGAGGAATATATAGGACAACCCATATCTAAACATGATAATAATGATAAGAAATCGTTATCAACAATAATATATCAGAATAATTATACAAACGAAATGTTAAATACTATAGGACAACAACTAGATAGAATAGAAAATAATAAACAAGTTAGTACTTCATCGAATAATGAAAAGAAAATTAATATAGAAGAAAATCCCTTATTTGTACCATATAATATTGATACAACAATTAATTTAGGAAAACAAGATTCTATATTAAGAGAAATTGAAAATAAATTAGATAAATTAAATATATCCAATAAAAATATAAATGTTATAAATAAAAATGATTCAGAAGATAATATATCAGAATTAGAAGGACAATTTGATTATGAGATAAACAAAATAAAAAATAATTATTATACACCAAAACCAGAAACAAGAAATTATTATCCTAGACCCACGCCACCAGATTTACAATATGAAGAACGTCATACTTTAGTTCAATCTAGGTATGATGGTAGTTGTATATATGAATGGAAAATAGATGGTTGTTCAGAATACCAAATTATAAATTTATTACAAGAAATGACTATGGCTTCTAATGCTTATAAGTCACATAATAAAGATGATGAACAAAGAGTTTTTAAAGCTTTAATTAGTGGTTTTACAGGAAGTTTAAAAGGATGGTGGGATATGTATGTCTCACAGGAAGAAAAAGATATAATATATAATGCTAAAAAGAAGATCATAAAAAAGGAAAATAATTTAGAAATTGAAACTGAAATAAATGACTGCGTTAATACTTTAATTTTTGCTATACTTAAAAATTTTGTGGGAAATCCAGCAGCTTATCAAGATAGAAGTGCTGCTGTTTTATTAAACTTAAATTGCAGAAAATTACAAGATTTTAGATGGTATAAGGATATTTTCTTATCTAAAGTAATGCTTAGGTCTGATTGTAAAAAGGCATATTGGAAAGAAAGATTTATAGCAGGATTACCTAAGTTATTTGCAGAAAGAATAAGAAATAAATTGAATATTGAATTTAGTAATTTATACCTTACAGAGAATTAACTTATGGAGAAATTATAAATTATGTCAATTAAGAAGGTTTAGCTATATGTTCAGATCTAAAATTAAAAGCTAAAATTAAAAAAGAAGGTATTAATAATAGAAATGAATTAGGAAATTTTTGTGAACAATATGGATATGAACCGTTAAAGTTACCATCATCTAGTAATAAGAAATACAGAAGAGAAAAAAGATATAATAAGTTTAGAAAACCTAGAAGAAATTATACACAAGATAATAAAAATGAAAATTATAACAAAAAATAAATGAGTTATATTAAAAAGAAAATTTAAAAGATTTAATAAAGACACTAAATCTATAACTATTCCAGAATTACAAGAAGAAATAAAAACAATTAAAGCAGAAATAGCTATTATCAAACAAAGAATGAATACATTAGAAAAAGGAAAAGAAAAAGAAGTTGAAAACAATAAAGATACAGGAACATCTAATAATTTAGTTATAAATAATATACAAAGTATCAGTACTCAAAGGTGGTATATCAAAGTAAATATTGTAATAAATAATGATTATAAATTATCATTAACTGCTTTGGTTGATTCTAGAGCAGATTTAAATTGTATCCAAGAAGGATTAGTACCAGTCAAATATTATGAAAAGTCATCACAAAGATTATCTGGAGTTACTGGAGATAAATTAAAAATAGGATATAAATTATCAAATGTTCATGTTTGTAATAATAATTATTGTTATAAAACAAACTTAATATTAGTTAAGAATATGGGTTCTCAACTTATTTTAGGTCAACCATTTATAACACAATTATATCCATTTAAGGTGAATGAAAAAGGATTAACTATAAAAGTTTTGGGAAAAAAGATATTATTTGAGTTTGCTATACCAATGATAACAAAAGAAATAAATATTATAGATAATAAAAAGAAACATATAGAATATTTAATAAATGAAATAAATGATAAAAGAATAAATAATCATTTACAAACTACTATTATACAAAACAAAATAAAACAAATAGATGAAAAATTTAAAAAGAATGTTTGTGCTACTACTCCAAATGCTTTTTGGAAAAGAAAACAACATATTGTTAGTTTACTTTATATAAAAGAGTTTAATGAAAAAGATATTCCCACTAAATATAAATCTATACATATGAATGAAGAATTAGTAGAACATTGTAGAAAAGAAATACAAGAATTATTAGACAAAAATCTTATAAGACCTTCAAAGTCTCCATGGTCTTGTTCAGCCTTCTATGTTATGAATAATGCTGAAATCGAAAGAGGAGTACCAAGATTAGTTATAAACTATAAACCATTAAATAAAGTATTAAAGTGGATTAGATATCCTATTCCAGATAAAAGAGATTTATTAAAAAGATTATATGATTCAAAAATATTTTCTAAATTTGATATGAAATCAGGATTTTGGCAAATCCAAATTGAAGAAAAGGATAAATATAAAACAGGATTTAATGTCCCTTTTGGTTATTATGAATGGAATGTTATGCCTTTTGGTTTAAAAAATGCTCCTTCAGAATTTCAAAATATAATGAATGATATAGTTATTCCTATAAGTAATTTTGCTATAGTTTATATTGATGATATTTTAATATTTTCTAAAAATATAGATCACCATTTTAAACACTTAAATATTTTTTACAATCTTATATATAAAAATGGGTTAGCAGTCTCTCCTACTAAAATAACTTTATTTCAAACAGAGATAAGATTCTTAGGATATGATATAATTCAAGGAACTATTAAACCTATTGACAGAAGTCTACAATTTTCTAATAAATTTCCAAATGAAATTAAAGATAAAAAACAATTACAAAGGTTTCTAGGATGTTTAAATTATATTCATGATTTCTTTAAAGATTTAGGAAGTATATGTAAACCATTATATAATAAACTTAAGAAAAATCCTGAACCTTGGACAGAAAAACATACTTAAGTAATTAGACTAATAAAAAGTAAAATAAAAGAATTACCCTGTTTAACTATACCGAATCCAGAAGCAAGTCTTATTGTTGAAATAGATGCAAGTGATATTGGATATGGTGGTATATTAAAACAAAAATTTAAGAATAAAATAAAGAACAATTAGTAAGATTTTTCTCAGGATCTTGTAATAATACTCAAAAGAATTATTCTATAGTTAAAAAGGAAATATTAAGTATAGTTTTAAATATTCAAAAATTTGAAGATGATTTATATATGAAACCTTTTTTTATTAAGAGTTGATTGTTCTTCAGCAAAATATATTTCAGAAAAAGATGTTAAAAATTTAATTTCAAAACAAATCTTTGCAAGATGGCAAGCTATATTAAGTAATTTTGATTTTGAAATTGAAATAATAAAAGGAGAAAACAATTCTCTTCCAGATTTCTTATCAAGAGAATTTTTACAGGGATGAATTCAAACAAGAAACCTATTATTCCTATACCAAGGCCTAGATTATCTTCTCCATCAACCCCTCCAAGTATATCTCAGAATAGATTTTCACCTTTATCCTCATTTTCTCAATCTCCAAGAAGGACTTTATCCCCTTTCTCACCCAACCAATCATCTCCAAGAGCAACTTACTCAGCCTTAGCCTCCATACCAAATAATATTCCAAGTCAAAATCCTTATTCATCAACTGCTTCATCTTCCAATATGCCTAAAAATCCTAATAAACCAGATCCCAAAGTAAATCCAAATCGCCAAGTTGTTAAGATTCTTGAACCTGAAGAAGAAGAAAAGTTAAATCAAAGTTTTGGTACTCTTATCAAATATATTTTTCCCAATAATACTCATTTCTATAACAATGATTTTCAGACAAGAGAATATTATGAAACAATTCTAGTAGAAAGTGGATCTATTGAAGTTCTTCATACTCCAGATCATGATAATCCAGAGCTTATTGGAAGCTCCAAAGTCAAAATATTTAAAGTTTTATCTTTAGAAGATTGGGGAATTAAACCTTACACCAACAAAGTTTTAACCCGTTTTCCAGAATATCCAGGGTATAATTATTATGATTATCAAGAAGCTTGGTCAAAAGCATTTTTTCTAAGAAATCATAAACATACATGGTTTTTTCGATTTAATGAAGTTTTCCCAAGAAAATATCCAAGATGGTTCGTTAAATTGTTTAGATACATGGGAGCTTTTCCAGAAATGTTACCTCCAAAAGTTTTACAGTTCATGAGTATATTTAAACTTCCATGGATCATGTCATGGAATTATAAAAAGCAAGAAGCAGAAGGAATTTCTCCCCCTCTTCTTGTAAGAGAATTCAGTGCAAGATGGTGGGATGCAGTTTCAGAAAATCAAGGCGACGATAAAGCAGTTATGAATTATTATAACAATCTTGTCAGATCACCAAGTCCAGGTCCTTTTTTCAAACAAGTCTTATACAGATGAAGAGGCAATAAATAGAATACAAGCGTGCAAATCAAGAGAAGAAATACAAATGATTTTAAATGAAGTCAGGAGATCTCCTACTCCAAGTGAAGAAATATATCAGGATTCTCAAGATCCATATGAAGACGATGAATATTTAAGTTAAAATTAATTATATTAAAGTTTTCAAAATTATTCCATCAAAAATGTAACATATATGTGTCAAATCTTTATATTAAAGTATTATATAAAAGGCCATAAGCAATAATGAAGTGAAGACAATAATTGAAGACAAGTTCATGCATCATCATGTGAAGACAAGCTACTTTTATAAAGAAAGGAATTATGGCAGAAAATGGCATATAATGGAAGGATAGTGCAGCACATTATTGAAGACTTTTTGAATACCAACAAAAGAATCTATAATAAAAGATGTTACCGGCATTTGAAGGTAAAGAATCAATAATGGAGCAAGCAACCGGCTTCTCAAAGTCTCAATCTCAGCTATAAAAAGGAAGGATCTCAAGAGTTCAAAGGAGGCTTCATTTTATGAAGAAAAAAGAATCTATCATACTATCAACAACCAGATGTTCAAAAACTTTAGATTTCTAAATCTGTATATCTCCAATTCCTTCTATAATTCAGCCAAATCCTACTGTAATCTCTGAATCTCCTTGTATTAATTTAGAAACAAATAATAAAGGTATCTTTTTATAATTCTCTTTTTCATTTAATGTTTACATTACACTTTGTCTTTATATACAATCATCTTCAATTATTTTCAAATGAGTGAAACAAAGATACAAATGAATAATAATCATAATCGATATTATAATCATTTTCTAAAATATTTGTATATTAGAAGAAAGTCTATGTTACGTGAAATAGAATATGTTAAGAATGAAATAAAAGAAATTTTTTTTTATATATATTGGGTTTCAAAATATTAATATTAATTGGTATTATAAAACATTAGAAAATAGTTTAAAAGAAAATATGAGAACAATAATAGCAATTAGATCTAAACAAGTTATTTGTTAAAATTTTATTAAAACACAAACCAAACACGATCCACAATCAAAATGGTATCAAATCCACTATAGAACTTATTTTATCATCCCTAGAAACCTTGAAGTGCAACCACAAGTGGTCATCATCCTCTAGTTTTAGTTTAGTCCTTCTCCTTTAGGATTTTCCTATTTGACAGATCATATTCTTTGTTTTAGAGATTGATCATTGTTGTATCATTTCTCTTGATTTTATTATATGAATCTACATGTTTGAATGCTTCTTGATTATTTGGGCATGTTGGTGTGATTATAACTTGATTTAATGGTATTTTATGCTTTATTTCTCTTTTTATTGTTGCTAACAAGTTGCGGGTACCCGGATCCCTTGCTTTCTAGCCATGGATCCTTTCTAAAAAGGATCTGGCGGATCCGGGTACTCAAAAGCAAAACTGAGCATTAATTCAGGTCATTTTTCAGTAAAAGTCACATTAGATGCTTGCACTCTAACCTTTGTTTTGTAGATTTTCAAAACATACTTGGAGTACTTGACGTCCACAATAAGGGGGAGCTTTCGTCAAAAGCAAAATCATTTCAATCCTTGCAATGCTCTCGTCATAGCCTTCCTAATAACTTGACGCCCTCACCAAGGGGGAGCACTTGTCAAGGAGGAGCAAATATGCATTTCTTTACATTTCTTATCCCCTCTTCTATTATCTCTTTCTAAAATCTTGCATTCGAGTTACTTTTTTATGCTCTTTTTGTTTCGACAAAAAAGGGGAGAAAAGAATAAAACGCAAATTCAAAATTTACAAATTTTAAGTTTTTTCTAAAAATAATTTAAATTATTAATACAAACAAACCATAAAAACGTTTATTTATATTTTACGATCTTCTTATATTTTGTCGATAACAAACGTAAATCATTTTAACAAAATAAATAAAATACGTAAAGTTTTTAGCCAATAGGTTACTAACTCATTTCACTAAAACTATTAAACGTGTTTAGTTAAACAGTTTACATAAAACTAAAACTATTTTTATAAAACACTTAATTAAGTAACTTTGGCTACTTACATTTTATAAAAATACATACTAGATAAAATGTAACTTGTAATATAAAGGCATGGACTATCCATAACCCAAAGCCCATGCCGAAAACCCATGACCCATGGAGCTTGACCCAAAACCTATGACCATTACATGACATAAAAATGGGTAATATCCATGACTGATGACCCAAAGTCCATAACTCATGACCTAAGATGTCTTTGACATCATGCATGACATCACATGACCCATGGACCATAACCCAAAGTCCATAACCCATGACCCAAGATGTCTTTGACATCATGCATGACATCATATATCCCATGGACCATAACCCATAACCCAAAACCCGAAATTGTAACCACAAATCCAGACTATTACTACCTGATAGCTAGATCCCTGGCTTTACACTAGCTAGATCCATTTGGGAAGGGATCCACTAGATCCGGGTGAACAGTACTCAGTTTTGCCTATAAATAGTGAGCCATTTTTTCTTTGTACCTCACCCCTTTTTGACATATATTCTCTTTATGTTCTAACCTCTTTAACCTCATATCTAAGGATCTTCTATGTAGATTTTCTCTTAATGATTCTCTAGGTTCCTCTTAAAGGCGAGGTCACGACCTTCAGAAGACTTGCACGCTCAAGACATGGGTTGCTAGGCTTCGTCATCTCCACAAGATCACAGAAGTGTTTCTTGTCATTCTTTCTTCTCAAGTATGTTATATATGTCATGTGACAGTTAGTGGTGTTAGGATTAGCTCCTCTATTGTAAAGGAACTTGGTATCTAGCCTTGTATCGGATCAAGTGTAGGTGACGTTGTGAAAGGTTTGGTTCTACCTCGTGGAAGAACCCAGTATCTAGCCTTGTACTAGATAAAGTGTAGGCGACATAGGTTTGGCTCTACCTCGTGGAAGAGCTCGGTATTTAGCTTAGTGCCGGATAAAGTGTAAGGGACGTTGTGAAGGCTTCTTTGCCAAGATAAGGAGCGTGTCGTGTACTGTTTACAGAACTCTCGATTTGGGTACTCGGGGAGTGGAGTATGGCATAGAAAGTGTTCTTGTAGCCGAACCACTATAAATACTTGTGTTGTGGTTGTGTCTCTCTATCTTTATCTCTTAGTTTAGATTATATGCATATCCAACTATCAATATCGGACATGTCCAAACAAGATTGACATAAGTTGATCAAAAAGTTTTAAAACATAGTTTGAATCGGTAAAACTATTTTACCCCCATTCTAATTTTCTAGAATACCGTAGGTTAGATGATTCGTGGAATTGCACCCTCGCAAAAGGTTTTACCTCTTAAGGGATCTTGAGAAGCTTGAAATCCTCACCAGGCAGTGTACCTGATCGTTGTAATAGTATAGTGACAAGTACCGGGGGATTGATCGTTCAACTCAAAGAATAGTGTTCGCTAGGGTTAAAACTCAATGAAACTAGGTCTAGAGATGAGAGATGATTCTTTTTGTATTTTTATATTTTATGAAAAGCTAGTAAAAATCTCGGGTTTTGAAGGAGTGGGCGGAATTAGTTGCTAATCAACTAACCCGATTAACTAAAGATGCAATCAAAATAAAATAAACTAAACTTAAACTAATTATGGCGAAAACAATAATGAGATAAAATGTGTTTACTTAGATTTCACTACTCCCTAGCTATCTTTTACTCGTTGATTAGTTTTTTACAATTGCGTGGATGCCGGGTTATATTCCTTAATACCATTCGTAGGGCCGTGTACGATCTTTCCTAACTCTATAAGCTTCTACCTTTTCCTATGTCGAGCCGACTACTAGCTCCTAACATGGCCTCATTAGTAGTTACCTATGCATTAAATACTACCAATATATCATAGTACACCTCCGATCATGTTTCTTAAGACGTTCAAGCAAGTTACCAATTGGAAGTCAACCAGTTTTCTTAAGCCTAACATTGAATTCATTCATCCACAACAATTATAAACAAACAACCAACCAATAATCAATATCTAAGTTTCATTACATCTAAGCAAACACAAAGAAAACCTAGCCTAGCATGTTAAAGAGAAGACAAGCATAAAATATAATCAAACAACACATAGACATATTGAATGATTTGTTGAAAGACTTATCTTCAATTAAGCATGGATGAAACAAGGGTTTGAAACCCTCAAAATATAAGTAAAATTCGTCTAGGGTTTTCTCCCTTCAAAGTTGCACACAATGAATGAAAACTAGAAAACTATATATAGATTTTACATTTTGACGGCGTCAAGAGTAAGGTCTGACGCCGTCAACTCGCCGCCAAAATAATGCTCGTATTGCCTAGATCCACTTTTGATGCTGTCACTCTTTATACACTCTGGGCCGTCTCTCTTTGTGATATACGTGACGGCCATGGCGACCCTAAACGTCCATCAAATACACTCTGGCGCGTCACATGTATTTGATTTATCCGCATCTTTGTCAAGTCTTGACGCCGTCATTAGCAACCTGTGATGCCGTCAGGTACAATTTTCAGCATGATTTTGAGACTTTGTCGTTTTTTTTCACTTTTTCGCTCCAAAAACGTCCAAAATGTTTCCTTTTGAAAATTTCCTCTCAAAAGTACCTAAAATGACAAAAGGAACGATTTAGGGCAATATTTGATCAAATAATCTCGATTTTGGCCTTAAATGACCCCCAAAAGTGGTACACTTTTCATCTCATCAAATACCTTTACACTTGAGATTTGCTTGTCCTCAAGCAAATGCGCTTTTATTCTAATCAAAATACTAGTTAGGGGTCATTTAACACTAATATAAAAGTAATTGCAACAAATAATCGTTCCACTTCAACCAAAAACAAGCAAGGAAATTATACACTAGCAACTCACAAATAGTGTTTAGATACTCACATCTCTCGGGTGTAATAAAGTATATATCACAATATGGAAATAGAAAACATCTCTCACTACCTGTCATAGCAAAAATATTACTATAGGCTTGGGAAAGGATCAAACCTCCACCACTTGGTGTAAGCACCTAGGATAAACTATCAAAGAGGTATTTTAAAAGGGTTATAACGTAAGGTGTAGGGATATGATAAACACAGTTTTGTTGGATAAATGCAATATTTACTAGTGGCGAGTTAATCATCTTGGTCAATTACATGTAAAATGTGGCATTGCTAAGCAAAGACTCGACTTAAGCTAACAAAAAACTAACAAAAACATAAAACAAACATAAAAGGAAACGGGATTGTAGTCTGTATGTTTTTTCTCTTTTTCTTTTTTTTTTCTTTTTCTTGATTTTTTTTGCTTGCATACACTCTTGCCCTACCATCCAAAATAATACATCATAGGGAATTTACATTCCCTTTACACTTGAATTTTTACATACTTTACAATCAACTATTCTAATGACTCGAATCAATATAATCAAAACACTTTGAGTACTTTTTAAGATTAACGCACATATGGGGGTAATAAATGATGTTCTTCCCCATTACTCCATAACAATAGTACTTTACCTATGAATCTCAATCGTCCCAAAACAATATGTACAAGATACGACTCGACTTAGCAACCACGTAATCAATTAGACAATTAACTAAGTGTTTAAATAGATCACAATAATGCACTAAAGATGAGTGCATACAAGGAAGCCTAAGGCGATTTGTACATTTGGGGTGGATTGTAAACAAATTCTTCCTTTAAGTAAAATGCTTAAAGTTAGAAACGAAATACATAGGCTCGGAGGGGTGTACTAGGGGTATCGTGTACTAAAAATGAGTACAACACAAAGGTGTGGGAAAATTAATTGACTTTACTAGTCAAGTACTTATGACTTTATTGGTCAAGTAATTATGATATGGGTTTAACAAAAGGGTGATCCTAATGCCTCTTATCATGTAGTAAATCTTACTACACGAATGTAGTCTCACTAGCGGTCTCAGGATGCATCACTAACGCAAGTTCTAGAATCTAAGTGCTACCGGTACACTCATAAGCACTAATAATGAATGTTTTTCCTAACAAATTTAAGGCGAACCTCAAATATTTGGGATGAAATTTTTTTTGAGTGGTACGGTTTTTGTGCTAGTCATACAACTCCTATCCATGAGACGCTCATTAAGGCTAAAGCTTCACTCCTAAATGTTGCAAAAAATTTTAAATTTGGTGCTAAAATTGCCCTAACAAGTATTTCTCTTAGTTTTATTACACACCTACTATTGAACAAACAAACTCAAGCGTAATTGTATTCTCTAAGGTATCATCATTTACCCTCCCCTTACACTTAGGCTGAACATTGTCCGCAATGTTCAATAAAAAGGATGTAAAAGTAACGAAGGTAAAAGAATGAAACAAATACTCCCCTAATTCGTTTGGTGTGGATAAATGGATAACATGGTTAAATCCTCCTTCAAGAAAATGAACGTTGAAAGCAAATCATCTTCCTGTCCAATATAACCTGTTAAACCTGAGAAAACAATCATGGCAAATCTCGCATAAAATCGGCATCAGGATATAATGCTTGTGGAATGAATGTTTGCAGATTTCCTGGAGTTTATAAAACTAAAGAATTAACAAAAACTTTAAGACTTCCGTTAGAAAAACAAAACTTGCAAAAATTTTCAGATTTTTACACCTGACACCATCAGGTTATGATCCTGACGCCGTCAGATTGCTCTGACAGAAATCTTATGTTAAGTTTCCGGAAAATTTCTAGAAAAACTTACGCCTTAATTCCTGGAATTCCTGCAAAACATCATTATGACTCGATACAAGCATTTGACTCAAACAAATACTAATATACATGTTCATTTAATATTGTTGTGGTTCATGTCCAATTCCGTTCTTAAAAACAAATTTAGATTTCCCTTACACTTAGCTTTTGTGAAATACCTTTTTATCAAGTAAAGACAAAAAAACAAGGTAAAGCATTTTCACAATTTATTATGAATCATGATCCACAAACAATAAAAATAAGGCATGCATACGGAAACAAATAAAATCAAATAAACAAACAATCAAACAAATAAAACTTGGGTTGCCTCCCAAGAAGCGTTTTTCTTTATTTACGAGTCTTATAGCTAGACTCAAGGTCACGGGCTATTACGTGACCTCGTCATTGGTCACGGTTCCTAGGTCATCCTCGATTTTAGTTTTGTATTTTGGACCTAGTTGCAAGCATTCCTTGTAAAAACCAAATATTCTATTCATAACATAGTCTACTCCTCTACGTCTATCCTCATCATTCTTATAGTAGACCGCTTGCTTGTGCTCCTTTTCGAGGTTTGATAAAAGACGAAATTGTTTAATCTTATAGGGCATTTAGTAAGATATCTCATCGTTCTCATCTTTAAACCTAACTATCCCTAGAGGCGGGTCATAATTCATCTTAGAAGCCTCAACAAACGGCTTTCCGAACACTACTTGACTTAGGCAACCATCTATTACCGGATGAATATCTTCTAAAATCACAAAATCGGAAACATAAGTGAAGTTTCCTACAAAGACGTGCAATCCTTTAACTCTTCCCACAAAGTTACTCATCCAACTCGTGTTGGGAATCATCCTATATCCAAGTTGCTTCTTCATTACCCAATTGTAATGGGTCCTAGTCATAACATTTATGGGAGATCTAAGATCGATGTAGGCTTTTCACACATGCACATGCCCAATGTTGCATGGTATGTTGACGTTAGAGGGATCACCCGCTTTGATGATTGGTGAACCAAGGACGTATGGTGTCTCAGAGTCATCGAATAGATCCTTATGGAATTCCCGTTCTTCCTTGGTAGGTAACCTATCAAAGTATTCCTCTACATTCTCTACTTCCTCAACTTTCTCTTCCTTTTTCTCCACAAATTCCTTAATCTCATCCATATTACTTTCTTCCCTATTATTATCGACTGGTTTAATAGTAACTACATTGACAAAGTGGACGTGTTTAGATGATGAGGGGTCCTTAATTTGGGTTCCGCTACTAGTGTCCCTAGTGTCCTTCCTTGGTGTAGTTAGCACTTGGTTGTTGAGGGCTTTCGACAAGTTGTCAATTTTATTGGTCATCTCCGCTTGTTGTTGATTGAATTCGGACTAAAACTTAGCTATGCGGGCTTCTTGAGATGCCATAAATTTGGACATTAATCCTTCAAGATTATTGGTACTACCATAGTTGTTGGAAGGATTGTTGTTGAAAGTAGGGTTAGAGGGTTGACCGTTTGGTTGATAACGATTAGGTGGTGTGGAAGAATTGTTTTGGGGCATGTTTTGGTCATGTTTCCACCTAAGTTTCGGTTGATTTTTCCATGAGGGGTTGTATGAATCACCGTAAGGGTTTTGCTCGGGTTTGAAAGTGTACCACTTGTCTCTCGCTCTGTCGGTACGCGAGGATGCGTAATCCACGAAAGCTTGTTCGGGGAGTTCCATGCAATCACGTGTGTCATGGGGACCATTACATAATTCGCATGAAGAAGTGATTTTGTTCACTTGTCTTGAAGGTTTAGGAGCTTCATAGGATTTCATGAGAAACTTGGCTTGGTCTTCAAGTTCCATGATCCTATGGTCGGGAGTGCTTCAGTTGTTCGAAGGCAAGGATATTGCCTTGACCGTTTTGTTCAAATCACGGGGATCATTCCAACTTTCGTTGTCATAGAGAGCAAGATCTTCTATGAGTTCCCCTTATTCTTCCGCACTTAGATAACGAAGCTTGCCACCGGCCGATTGGTCAATGGTTCGCCTTGTGCAGAGATCGATATGGTCATAGAAAATTTGGACTTGGAGCCAAAGATCTATGCCATGATGAGGGACTTTTTGGAGTAAGTCCTTGAAACGAGTCCATGCTTCATAGAGAGTTTCACCTTGATGTTGTTGGAACATCAAGATGTCATTTCTAAGCATAGTAGTTCTCCCCGGTGGGAAAAATTGAGCAAGGAAACGAGTGGTGAGATCATCCTAAGAGGTGATGGATCCCAGGGGTAAACTCTCAAGCCATTGACTAGCTTGGTCACGTAGAGAGAATTGGAAGAGACGCAATCAGGTCGTCTCTCGAGTTCCAACATCAAGGTCTATTGAATCTAAGATTTTGGGGAAATCCTTGAGATGTTGATTAGGATCTTCGGAACGAAGTCCATGGAATGCACATCCGCTTTGCACCAACCGGATGGTTTCGGATCGCAAGGGAGACACATTGGCTACTTGAGTGAGCTCAATGGTGTTTCGATAGCCTTGGTGGCTAGGATGGGAGTACTCTCCTAAAGTTTGGGGTCTAGGAGGTTGGTTCGGTTGTGGTGGGTTTTGTGGATGGTTTTGTTGTGGTGGGTTGATGGGATCAAAGAGATTATCACCTTCTATGATGGCGGATGGCAAAGGTTATGAACAAAGGAATGAAGAAAAAGATAGACTAATATAAAAATAAAATAAAAATCTTACTAGAAAGGAATCTAGAAAGTAGACGTAATAAAAAGAAATTTTAACCTAGACAATAACTATTCCCCGTGCTGCGGTGCCAAAAACTTGATGCGTGGAATTGCACCCACGCAAAAGGTTTTACCTCTTAAGGGATCTTGAGAAGCTTGAAATCCCCACCAGGCAGTGTACCTGATCGTTGTAATAGTATAGTGACAAGTACCGGGGGATTGATCGTTCAACTCAAAGAATAGTGTTCGCTAGGGTTAAAACTCAATGAAACTAGGTCTAGAGATGAGAGATGATTCTTTTTTGTATTTTTATATTTTATGAAAAGCAAGTAAAAATCTCGGGTTTTGAAGGAGTGGGCGGAATTAGTTGCTAATCAACTAACCCAATTAACTAAAGATGCAATCAAAATAAAATAAACTAAACTTAAACTAATTATGGCGAAAACAATAATGAGAGAAAATGTGTTTACTTAGATTTCACTACTCCCTAGCTATCTTTTACCGATTGATTAGTTTGTTACAATTGCATGGATGACGGGTTATACTCCTTAAAGAGAAGACAAGCATAAGATATAATCAAACAACACATAGACATATTGAATGATTTGTTGAAAGACTTATCTTCAATTAAGCATGTATGAAACAAGTGTTTGAAACCCTCAAAATATAAGTAAAATTCGTCTAGGGTTTTCTCCCTTCAAAGTTGCACACAATGAATGAAAACTAGAAAACTATATATAGATTTTACATCCTGACGGCATCAAGAGTAAGGTCTGACGCCGTCAACTCGCCGCCAAAATAATACTCGTATTGCCTAGATCCACTTCTGACGCCGTCACTCTTTATACACTCTGGGCCGTCTCTCTTTGTGATATACGTGACGGCCTTGGCGACCCTAAACGTCCATCAAATACACTCTGGCGCGTCACGTGTATTTGATTTATCCACCTCTTTGTCAAGTCTTGACGCCGTCACTAGCAACCTGTGACGCCGTCATGTACAATTTTCAGCATGATTTTGAGACTTTTACATTTTCTTCACTTTTCCGCTCCAAAAACGTCCAAAATGCTTCATTTTGTAAATTTTCTCTCAAAAGTACCTAAAATGACAAAAGGAACGATTTAGAGCAATATTTGATCAAATAATCTCGACTTTTGCCTTAAATGACCCCCCAAAAGCGGTACACTTTTTGTCTCATCATTGGATGATGGGTTATAGGAAAAATTTCGGCATGTGTTCTAAAATCTCAATCCAAAAAGCCCCCTTTCTCGTATTACCAGCCATACTATCTTCGGATACACGAGCCCAAGCTTTGTACAATGCAATTTCTTTTTTAGTTATCCATGGAGTACAATGTTGTTCCTCGTCATTTAGAACCGTCTTCTTTTGACGTCTTGATCATTGGAAGTGAGGGGTTCTTCGACGGGAGAGTCCTCATGAATGGGAGGCATGGAGTTCGAAAGTTGAGGTTTGTACAATTCTTCAACATTAAATGGATGAATGGGAGACATAGGTTGGTTCATATTTCGTTGTGATGACGAACCACCAATATAGTGTTGTGAGCCGTATGTGGTGGTGTCGAATGGGTTAAACATGTTTGTTGTAGGTATTGGTTAAACATGTTTTGTTGTGGGTATGGGTTTCCGTATGGTTGGTTTTGGTAAAGTTGGTTTCTGTTAAAAAAACCGATTGTGGTCGGAAGTTGATTTGCTGGTTTGACGGTGGTGTATGTTCGAGACGAAATGTTTCTTCGGGTGTTGGGGAAGTGTTTCAAGTAGTATTTTGTTGTCGAGCAGTGTCAGGCAGTGTTTTGTTAAGACATTTTGTAAATCAAATTATATTGATAGTTTGAGAGTAGGGATGGCAAAAAATCACGTACCTGATGGCGAGCCGATCGCCAACTCGATTTGACTGGGGAATCCCTTTGACCGGAGATGGGGATGGAGATGGGAAATCCCCGAATTAAGTAGTCGGATATGGGGCGGGGGTGAGGATAACATCTATCCCCGAACCCGGGCCTGATATGCATAAATATTTGAACATTATATGTATAGTCGTACAATATTTACTTTTGTTTGTATATTTCTCTGAGCATTGACATATAATGTAAATGCATAGTAATATTTAAGTGATCAAATACCATAAAAAGAATAAAAAATAAACACTAATTATTTTATATTACTTAAGCATTGTTTTATCCGAATACTCACATACAATGCACGTTATTCTTTTTTTATATGTGTTGTTTCAATATATTACGATATTTTAAAGCTGGATTAACGTTGTTACTAATTTAATTATAAGTGATATCCGTTTCTTGAGACACCTTATGGTCAAACTCTTAATTTTTTCAATGAGTATTTTTTTTTCTTCTTTTTTTTCTTTTTTTTTTATTTTTTATTTTATGTTTTCTTCATAAGGATGGAAAATCTTCGCGGGATTCCCATTCCCCATTGGGGATGGGGGTATGTAAAACTATTCCCCGATGGGAATGCGGATGGAAGTATGAAAGAGGGATGAGATGGTAAATACAATTCTTGAAATTTCCTTACCCATTGCTATCACTATTTCAGAGTATATAAAATGCGAAGTTATGTTTAAAAATGTTGAATTTAAGAGGTATTTATAGGTAATAAAATAGTACCGGGAGTTTATTTTATATTAGTTATATATTTTCATTTTATTTTTACCTTTTTAATGCTATGGGCACTATGCGCAGTGACCGGCCTTCGGTCCTCACGACTGAGCCACTCTCTTTTAGTGGGGTGGCGTGTGAGCTGCGAGCCACCACCACGAGCAGCTTAATAGTTCAAGCAATAATATTTCAAAAAAGAGTATATATATATATATATATATATATATATATATATATATATATATATATATATATATATATATATATATATATATATATATAGACCGAGGATCAGGTGCGAATTCAATTTTTAGTACGGATGTGCGGATGGATCTGGACCGCCCATTCCAGATCTGATCTTGACTTTTTGTAAAAAAGTCAAGAGCTGATGCTAATAGTACCAATTGATAGTTACGGCGATATTAACAATTTTTATTAAGAAAAAGTTTTTATGATATTAAAAAAGTTATTGTGATATTAAATTTTTTATTAAAAAAAAAAGTTTATGTGATATCAGAATCTGATTTTGACTTTTTTACAAAAGTCAAGATTATACGCTAATATCACAATACCTTTAACGATGAAAATAATTTTTTTTTTGAAATTTTTTTCAACGATTTATAATTATTTGTTGTTCTCTTTATTTTTTTAATTTTTTCAGATTTTTTTGAATTTTTTTAATAAAAAAATCTACTGTGATATTAACGATTTTTTAAAAAGTCGGGATATTTACGATAATGTCACTCCGCTTTTTTCAGATGGTTGACTAGATGGAGGGCTGAGATTCGTCCGTACATCCGCACTAAAATCCAAAAATGTACCGAATCCATTCCCTATAGATGAAAAGAAGAAAAACTTTGGATCATTGTTTTTCACAAACCGGACACAAATGATGGAGAAACTGGTTGTGGATGGAGAAGGACGACGTCCGAGCAAAAGAGAAGATGGATGGATGGAAGTTGAACTTGGAGAATTCTTTGTTGGAGAAAATAGTGAAGAAGTAAAAATGAATTTGATGGAAGTTAAGGGTCATCAACTAAAGGGTGGACTCATCATTGAGGGAATTGAACTCAGGCCTACTAGCTAAATGCTAACATATTTGATCCTAACTAAACAACATTGACATTCTAATAAAACAGCCTAAGAAGTATACTTATAACAATTTGAAAGATCGAACGCTAAAAAAGTACGTGAGAGACAGATAATTCAATTATTTATTTATTTATTTATTTATTTTTATGTATATGTAATCCTTTTATAGTTTTATTGGATTCTGAAAGTTTTGTACATATTATACTGTTTTTAGATATAAATACCGTTGTTAAAATCCCGATTCTGATATTAGAATTTTACGGTTTTACAATACTACAAACTAATAACGATCCGGATCCTATGTAAGACCTTCGAAAGCTTAAGATATTATAAGATCCTGATCTTAACCATAAAATCTTAAGATATAAATACCATCGTTAACCTAGAATCTTATGATATATACTTGTAGATATAGATAATATTACAAAAACTATTAAGGAAATAACATTATAGTAGGATCTTAAGATCCTGATACGATCTTAAGATTTCGAACTTGCAAAAAAAAAAAAATCTTGAGTAGTATCACGATCTTCAAAACCTTGATAAATACACTATGAGAGTAACGTTCTAATATTGGTGCAGTTGTTCGAGAATTTAAGCTCATGTAAAAATTAACAACCAAATTTCTTAATACAACCAACCATCTCGTTACTTTTATTACATGCTCAATAAAAATCGTCTTCAAACGAGTGCGATTTAAAGATACAAAGAAAAAGTGATCTTCCCCAACACGGATGTGATCTAAGAGTACAATACTCACACTACAAAATGTTAGTTTTACAGAAAAAAATTAATTAATATGTCCGGATTCGAACACGAGATTTCGGGATTGCACACATTACGTATGAGTTTCAATGTTTTAATAATTAATATAGTAAGTTATGATTAATTTATTAAATTCACAATAAACGACTAAAAAGCGTCAAGTAATTATTGGAATTGACTAAACGGTCGGTGAATGTCAACGAGATATGAAAAGAAGGAAACAAGCCAAGAGAAGGTTCTAGAAATCCTTTCTTAGGCTTGTTGTGGCCGAACTATGGGTATCCCACATCGGAAATCATAGTAAACTTGATCTCAACCATAAGGTTATAATACATCCCTATGTATTCATCCCTTAGTACACTTGATTTCAATAGAAGGTCAAACTTTTTCTTTTTTCATCTTGTTCATAGGTTAAAGAACGAAACCCCAAGAAAAGGGATTTGTGAGTGACCTTGAACATTACAAAGAGTTTGGTAAATCTATTGTGATTCAAGAACCTAACTTTTCTCATTGAAACGCTTGTAATACGTGTTTACAAGAACGAAGTGTTAGCATACTTTTGCTAACGTAATTTGCCCTAATCGACTTCACATTAGTCGATCTATCATTAAACCCTAATCTAGGGTTTATATTGTTCTTGATACTTGATTTCTTGTTCTTGCTCGAAATCACAAAAGTACGCATATTTTTTTATATTCGATTAATTATTATTACATGTATTTAATTTTATTCCGCTGCGTTGCTTGATGATGTTTATGTTTTATATCGTTGTTATGATTTACATATTCTAACACAAAACACTTTAATAACCAAACGACAACCACGACTGCGACTGAAACCGAGAGATATATGAAAACTGGATAAAATATGAAACTTATTCAGGCCTTGTGCTTATATAGACAAAAGTTCAACATCAGCCCTTGCACAAACAACTTTACCAGAAAAGCACCAAACTTTGTAACAATTAGAAAAGTACGATATTATCTCTGTACTGTACTGTACCTCATATGCTTTATAACTTATATTTCTAATAGTTGATCGTAACAAATATACAATAGCAAATTATATACAAAATCATGTAACATAAATTAATGCAACTCGTGTTAAGAAAAAACATTCAGTGAATCCTAATGATAAAGCAGCAAGGACGACATTTGTATCAAATTTAATTACTTGCTTTAGTTATTTTTCCATTAAAGTGTACAGCTAATTAGTTAAATAGTATTTCTTCCATCCTAAAAGAGAATTCACAAAACAGAAAATTAAGAAATTATATGTATAATTAATTAATTTGTATGTGTTAATCATTAGCATTTAACTAGTTTTAACATTGATTAATTATTGTCAGTTATTTCAAACAAAATAGTATGCGTGGTTAGGTTACATACATGCATGTACGTGGTTTGAATAAATTGGTGTTGGTTGACTTATTTGATTTGGTCAGCAATTGTAGGTGCTGGCTAACAAGTTCATCTAGAAAATTTGACGAAGCATGTTCGATTGTTTATAAAAATGTTGAAAAGCTTATCAACTGTAGATATATGTTTCATGGTTATATGAAACTAGCGGGGTTGCCCGCGCGTTGCGGCGGGTGTGTTTTGTGTTTTGTCGGTTGTACGGTATAATTAATAATTTTGTTATTTGAAGTATGCATATGTTTACTTGGAAGCATAATTTGTTTATATTTACGGATATTTTTATTTATTTATTTTTTTTTTGGTGTTGCAGCTGAATTTTTTTTTGGTTGTTTGTTTTCTCGGTATGTTTTTTTGTTTTGTTTTGTTTTTTTTTTATTTTAAATAAACAAATTTGTATAAGAAATTTTTTGTAAGTATATTATTTTTTGTATTTTTTTTAAAACAAATTTTCTTAAGGAAATTTACGTTAAAAAAAAAAAAAAAAAAAAAAAAAAAAAAAAAAAAAAAAAAATCTGTACCGAACTGTAGCGACGTAAAAAAAATGTATTATTTTTTAAAAAAATTTCTTAAGGAAATTTATGTAAAAAAAAAAAAAAAAAAAATGTACTGTAGCGATTTACTGTAGCACTGTAGCTGCTACAGTGGTTTGCCACGTGTCACACTGTGGCAACTTGCCTGGGTTTTAGAATATACGAGCAGGGAAGCCCGCGCGTTGCTGCGGGATTTTTGGCTTCCTTTTTTTTTAAATCCAGATGTGGTTATAGTTTTTGTATCGCGCATCATAAGGAGAAGCAGTTTGAAATAAGCAAGTTGCAAACTAATAATGCATTAATATTTATTACAAACACATGTTACAAAAGTATTACAAAGAATAAATAATGAAACATAAGATCTAAACACATGAGCAAATAACGAAACATATATGATTACAAAGTCGCGAGCAACTTAATAAATGTAAAAAATTGTATTCTATAAGCATTTACAAAGAATTATCATGTAGCAAAATGGTGAAATTTGTTTTAGTGGTGGAATCTATTTACATATATGATTAACTACATAAGTGAATAGTGCACATGGTTACTTCTACTGAACACTTGATTCTTCATATTGGATTGGCTATTATTTGTTCCCTGCAGACCAAAAAAAAAAAAAAACATATAAACAATTACAATATGTTACCTTACTTAAGGGTCGCCTGAATTAGCTTACTTTGTTGGCTAAACCAAATTTGGAAAAGCGTGTGTAAGTTCGTTATTTCTGGCTTATGAGCTTATCAAGTAAAGTCATAAGCTCATTAGACGAAAAAGAGAGCTTTTCCATAAGTAATCGCAAAACGCCCCCCAAAAGCAGTCTCAATAATCAATCTTGAAAAATCCCTATAAGCACTTACACTAATAAGCAATCCTAAACACTCATAGCATTTTCATATTTAAAAAAAAAATAATAAAAAAAATAAATAAATAAAAATAAATAAAAAAAATTAAAGCCAATGAGTGCTTAAAATTCTATTTCGACTTTCTTAAACCTGTTGGTATTTCCATAGGTATTCTGGTTATCAAAATATGAAAAAAGATTGCGTGATCTAGTTTGAGATTTTGCGGTTAACATATAAGACATATTTCGTGTTTGTAAACTATTCGAAACCTTTAAAGAAATAGGAAAAAGGTGATACCTGTAATGTGAGTTATAGCACCCACCATTGTCTTGTTCAAAATAAAGCAGCTGCATCATTTGCTAAAGATTGATTAGATATTCCCAATATGAACATGATAACAATTGGTATTTAAAATGGATTAAAATGAATAGGAGTCAATCTTATAACTCGTCATGTGTCGATGGCTTTAATGGTATATGGTGAGTTAGCGCCCCTTTATAATTAACTCACATTGATCTTTTTGAAGCTTTGGTGGTTATTATAAGGCAAATCATAAAAAACATGTATTAGAAAAACGTTGGTTACTTTTTCAAATTCAAACAGCAAATAAAAGCTGTTAAAAAAGATGATACAAAGCTGTTATAAATAGCATTAAAAGATGTTTAGAAACAGCGTATGAAGCTATAAAATCTGGGTCCAAACACCCCTTTTCTTTGGTGTCCAAACAACATATGGAATCTGCTTAAAAGCAGCATACGAAGCTAGGAAAAACAAAATAAAAGGCTGTTAAAAAATAGCATAAAAAGATAGACATATAGTTTAATTACAAACACTCAAAACTGGTTATTTATTTAAAAAGTTATGTATATGACATAAAACGGGCGACAAAATTGACTCAGCACATCTGCACATGTGATCTCTAATTAATATATATTTGAACCCATGCTCTATAAACCATCCATTATATGAAGTCCCACTCACATAAGTGAGACTTAAGCGAAAGCGATACGAAACACCCTCTAATTAAAAGATGATTATTATCAAGGAAACTAAAAGAGAAGAAAAATAATATCAACTCACCGGTAGGTGTAGAAGCCATTGTTGCTGCAATTCACCTATCCATTTAAGACAGAAAGTTCAGCTCTTCAATGTAAAGAAACCGAATTTTGATTCACATTCATGTTACTACGACTTTAGTAAATCAACACTTGTATCAATGACAAAAGAACTACGGATTCAACAACATAATCATAGGGTACATAAATTTAAAAATCAAACTTTAGTGGTGATCCTACTCTGGTTTATTTAATCAGATCAAGATCGCCATATGAATACATATTCATTCTTGAGAACATACCTTAGAAACTTTTTGTTCCAGTTCGCTCTGCCGCTTTCTTCCATCATGACAACACTTTGAGCTTTCTTTTTGTTAAGAGAATCCTGCAAGTCTGCAACAGGAATATGTCACTCGATAGACAATAATAAAATATCAGACTAACCAAAGAGAATTAGGCTTACCAACATACACATGAGGTCTCACCATATCCTCGGCACAGCCGCATCTCTCGGCACAACATACGAATCATATATGCACCAAAATAAAACAGATCATAAATGCACAAAAATAAGCACGAAACTCATAGGAACACACATGTAGCATCATTACTTAACCAAATGCAGAAAATAAGTAATCCCAAACACCCCTTATTAACTAAACCCACCCTGACCCGTTTTGAACCCTCTGCCGACCCACCCCATATTGCAATTGGTGCTGCACCTTAAAAAAAAACAACAACAGAAATAAAAAATATAAAAACCAAGAGAAAACGCACCTTTTAGAGTGCAGTGAAGCAATTATCATCATCATAAGGCATTCTTATGGATCTTAGTAGTTTTTGGATTTGTCGATCTGTGGAAGAAACAGATGTATGAAGTGTATGCATAAAAAAATTGAAAACCCTAAAATTATGAAGTAAATTATGCAAATACTCATGTCTTTGCAATATATTTTTTTTTTCTGCTACTCAATTTTGCAGATGATCTTGAGAATACCACTTCGTACTGCAAAAAAAATCAGTGGCCGTTACATCTAAAATTGTTAATAGTATCTCTAAATTAGGAAAAAAATGAAAACTTACTTGGGAGATCTAGATCTTGTCTCAAAGTATCTCCATCTTTATTGTGTATTGATCTTCTCGGGTCGATTTGTATGGAAAAAAAAAGTAAAACATATCACAGAGAAGTAGATACATGGTGATAGGATTCGAGAGGTAACTAAACCCAAGCCTTTGATGATCTTGATTTTGCTAATTTACTTTCTTATTGGTGAGGATGTGACTCGGTGGTGTGTTATAGAAAATTCTAGACAGAGAGCGAAAGACGGAGAGGTGGGTGTGTGTGGTTTGTGTTTTTTTTTTTTGAGGAAATATCTTATCCACATGTGTGAAAAACGGAACGGGATCCGTAATACAACTGTAGCAACCACTGTAGATATAACGTAAAAAACACTGTAGCACGTTGAAATAGTGCTTTGCACTCACATTTTGGACCCCGTTTGCGCCTGGGTTTTAGAATATATAATAATGAAAAGTCTAATAGTTTAAACTTTAATGCTTTTTATCTAACGAGGTTTTTTAAAGCTTAAGATGTTTAGGCATACTGAAAAAAGTTTATATGTAGTAAAAGGTCTATGAATTATATATTATTATATATACTAAAAAGGGAAACATTTACTGTAGCAAGTACAGTGCTTGCTACAGTGGACGAAACAGTGAATTTGTGAGTCGGGGGTACTGTAGCATGCTACTGTTCATCCTTTTTTTTTTTTTTTAGACCACCTCACATTAATTTTTAATTTCAAAGTTAGTCTCAAAAGACTAACTTAAAAAAAATAGTACTTACGTTTATCAATCTTTTGCAAATTTAGTCGTTAATAACAAAAATAATTTTTTTCAATCGTTTTATTTCGAGTTTAGATTAAGCACAACATTTCAGCAATAATTTTTTTCAAACGTTTTATTTCAAATTTATATTAACCACAACATATCCGCAGCAACGCGCGGGTACCCCCGCTCGTCTATATTAAAAGTTGGGAAGTGCCCCGTTCACGCCACATCTATTATAAAAGTGTATTGCGGGTGTGTTAAGGTTCAAATTGTGGCTCACATTCAATGAGTACAAAAATTACTATACATGGTACATATGTTTCACAAATTTATTGGCTAGAAGTACAATGTGTACTGTTGCTCCATTCCGTAGGAACACTGTGCGAAGCACTGTTCTTTAGCTAATTACCCCGTTTTGGCCCCTGTTCACCCCCGTAATGAAGCTGTAATGGTACCTTCACACACCCTTTCTCTCTTATTTTTATGGATATATACCCACTGATTCATTTAGCTATACCAGAAACTTCTAATTCTATGTATTAATTTTGGTACCAAAATCTGAAACCAAAAGGTTCTATACCCCACCTTTATCTTCTTGATGACATCATCTATCTTTTGGATACAAAGGTATGGAGAAAAAAACAAAAAAAATCTTGGTTTTATGTTGTAATATAACGTGTAGGTTCATATATAAAAATTAGAACTTGAAATTAGGGTTTTTGTATAATTTGAGGGCTTTTCTAATTTCGGATTTTTTTAATCAATTTTAAGGGTTCTTATTAAATTTGTATTTTTTCTGTAATTAAGCTGGTGAAGTTAGCTTCTTGGGCTTATGGGTTGGTTTGTTCACCTTATGTGTTATTTATAACACATTATTTGAAGGTGTTTTGATTTCTTAATTTTCCTGCTTATGAGCTTATTTACTTTGTAAACCTGATAGGGTAGTGGGATAAATGGGCATGGTGATTCTTCGCATCTTGGCGGGGCAACTATTAAACTTGCAGCCATGGTGGCTGAATACCGTTTGTGGCAACCACTATGTTTGGTGGTTGCATCCATGGACCATGTTTGGTCATGGTAGCTACGATGTTACATTCAACCTGAGGTTGTAGGCCATTTGGCGAATGATTTATGTATCCTCTGCTGTAAGGTTTTTATTTTTATTTTTTATTTTTATTTTTACTTTTTATTTTTTTTTTGCCAAAATCTCAGCCATGAAGCTTTGGTTGTCTCACTTTTAGCATACCATGTATGGGTTTGATTAAACCTAAGGTTGTAGGGACTTCGGCGAGGCAGGTTACTAGACCTACAGCCGTAACTCATCTTTGAGTGTCACTCACACATTCCTGTATCTTAGCATATTGTATATATAGGAATTTCTTAAATTGTGAGAAAGGCCTTATCTTGGCAAGTTGTTGAATGTGACACAACCATGGAGGTTTTCTCGGCTATAGGCCTGAGAGCAGCTGTGTCTTGGTGGGGTGTTTACACTAACGCATGCATAACATGACCGTTTACGTGCCACATTTTGCTTATGCTTCTGTGGTTATATTTGCATGGCAAATTAATTAGCAGCCATTGGCGGGTCAAATTATTTCATTTGTAGCCATTGGTAGCTAAATTATCCATGTTAGGCATAACAATAAGCGAGATCTTTGGAACCCAAACTTTGGGTCCATTCTGGGTTTGTCAAGCTCATGCCCTAAAATATTGTTTTGGTGCCCGACTCATGCTGTTCAATGATTTGCAGCCATGAGTACCGTTTACGAGGCATTTTGTGCTTATGCTTCTGTGTTGCATTTTGTGGGTTGCTATTTGTGGTTATATTTGTGTGGCAAATTAGTTAGCAACCATGGCCATGTGAATGACGTTAAAAAGGAACCTGTTTTTAACCGTTGTTTACCTAAATGTGTATATGTGTTTTGGCTTTTTGAGGCAATGATGAAATCACTGCGTAATACCTCTTCTATAAGCGAGTATGTTGGGTGCACGTATCTCGGCAAGGTAGCCACAGCCGGTCCGTAGACGTAACCATGGCGTTTGATCCTGGTCACTGAAAGAGTTGCAGGCCTGAGCCTCATTTGTAATTCGAATCTCCTTTTTCATATAAGAAAAACAAAAGTACATAGATTATGAGAAGCTATGATGAATCTCTGCAGATTTGACTAAAGTTGTGAACATCCGCATGTTGGCGTGGCAAATCACTAGATTATAGCCATCGCGGATGATTGCACTTTTTTCGATTCCCACCCTCTCTGAGCCTCATAAACATTTTTGTCTCATTTTCCATGTTCTTGAAGGTGGCCCTTACCCGATGCGGACATTCAGGTACCATTATTTTCTATGTTTGTGACATAGAGGCTGGACATGTTTGTTTAAATAAGGGGGTGTTAGAAATTGCTTATAAAAGTAGCTTATCTTTTCTTTGATGAAAATTTAGCTTTTCAAAGAGTTTTTGGGATTGCTGTTTGTTTGATAAATTGATATTGAAATGAAATTGTTTGGAATTTCATATTCTAAGACACCAACTGAAATTCCCTCGACGGGAGGTGAGACAGCAGAACAGCAGCCTCAAGGGCCATTAAACATTGGAAAGATGGCTTCTTTCGTGACGCCTATGCTGATAGACCCATTTGGAAACAACGTCATACCCTGGTAAGGTTTTTATCAGCGTCTTTTTTTTGCGTATTATTATTTTATTGGTACTATAAAGATAGTCATCAGATCTTGGTTACTGTAACAATGAATATCTTATTTTCTTTATGTATTTCAGGCTACTGTTTCGTGGAAGAGAGGGCCATGACTACTGAACTAGGGACACAAAGAGAATCCCAACTTTAACATGCCCAAACACAACCCTCCCGCGACTAGGACCAACGCTGAACATGTATCTCTAATCCCAACAGCTTCATTTTGTTACTGTTATTATCACATATGCCGGTAAATCTATTTTAAGGAGAGTTTAAATTTGCATTCTAAAACTAAGGCCTCACAAAGTATTGCATCCTTAGTAACAAGTTTTTATTATTTGGGATGAAACTATGGTTTTTTGGTCCACATAAAGTGTAAGGTAATGGCAGTCATCTCATCACACGAATGCATTCTTTTTCCACAATACTGCTTTTTTAAAAACTCATGTACAGCATTGCAGATTCGATAACATAATACGCTATATTGGATGTTATAACAACGCTGCATACTCTTGAACTTGGATCAACTTTGAAATTACGTCACCACTCTTTTGGTCTATTGATGTGTGCTTACTCACACATCCTTTTTAGGCCTTAAATCAGACCAAGTATGCCAAGAGAATGTGTGTTTTTGTATTTGTATATGTGCAGGTACGGATATGCGAAAAATAGACAAAAACATAGTCAAAACCGACAAAAACGAGCACGAGAATGGAAAAAGGTCAAAAGCCGGAGCCGGGGAAGTTTAATGATCAATGAAAGCTCAAAAAGTCAAAAGAAGTCCTCAAATATGCTAAAAGTATCAAGATTAGTCCCTGATCAAAGTTTGATGAATTGGCGACTTCAGTCCCTGTACTTTCAGAAAATTACAAAAATGGACCCTCAAAGATAAATTGAAGAAAAATCAACAGTAGTCCTCCATGAATCAAAGAATTACAAAAGAAGCCCTTGGATTGTGCTTTGGAAAAATGGCAGCAAAGGTCCTTGGAAGTTTCAAAAATTACATTAAGAGTCCTTGGAAGTTTTAGGCTTAATATTACAAACAAACCAAATGGATCTCATTATTATTAATAAACACAAGCCCAACATACAACAAGCCCAACACCATTACTTTTGTACCCGGCCTGTCACCTTAACTTACCCATAATACCCGGTCCACCTATCCTTACCCGGTCAACGCATCTAAAAATAATAAAAATCCCCAAACACTTCCCGCCCCCCAAAATATTACCCAAACCCAGAAAGTTACCACTATTCATAAACCCTAGAATTACCAACACCTAAAATTACCTCGTATTTGAATAATTACTTCATGATTAGGAGTTCTAGAAGGTGTCAGGAGTTGACAGGACACGTGGACCAATAGAATGACACACGCAGGATCACCAAAGCATGTGCATACAATCCAATGGATGAAAATCACGTGTATGAATGAAGCAGAAATGAAGGGATGAGATTAGATAGAGAAAGCACATCTAGAAGATTCAGGAGCCTACATTCTCTCCTTAGCTCAGGCTATAAAAGCCCCCCTCCACACATCATTGTGACTGTTAGATTTTAGGAGTAGATGTAGGTGTAGGTTTCATGTAATTCTTAGTTTATTTTACTGTTTTCTTAAATTTGTACTCAGATTATTTCAAGTTTTAATATAAAAGCTTAATTCAGTTTCATATATTTAGGTGTTATAAATTTCATTTCAAGTATTTCTTATTAATGTTTTATTGTTTGATTTTAAATAGTTGAATTTACTGATTGATTTAGTTAAAATTTCAGCTTACTTTATTGTTGTCTCTAAAAAATAAATAAATAAATAAATAATATCTGAGGAAACATAAGCTCTCAGGCTCATAAGCCCTCTTCATAAGTTCATTTAAGCTCATTTATAGCTTTGTGTGAGCTTAAGTTTTCATAGTTCATTCCTAGCCTTTAAATATCAAGCAAGTTCTCTTTTTCATTTAGGCATTTACTAGCTTAGTTTCTGTCCCTTTAGCTTAATCCTGTTTAGATCAGCTTATCATAGTTGCTTGAATACTTACTATATGCTTTTACATGTTCCAATATTGTTACATGAACCTACTGCTTGTATATTGACCAAATTGCAATTATGAGTTGTTGATGTTTGTGACCTGATTTTCTTGTTCAATTAGCTCTAATACTAGTTAACTTAGCTGTTCCAATCATTAAACAGATAGTTCAAGGTTTAATATTGCATAGTTTAGTGAAACTGTCCATTGATAGGGGTGTTTGGATTATCCTGGATCTATGCATTCTGGTGGTTTAAGTGTGTAGTTCTGAGCATTAATAGTCTGCATTAGGTTAGGGTGGGATAGAGTAGTCATCGAATTGGTAGGATAAGTACAAAAAGTCAATATTGCATGTTTAAGTTAAAATCTGTCTGAGGTTATTGTTAACTGTTGCTACTTTTTGCTTAAATATGTGTATTAGGTGTTTGAGATTGTATTCTAAGTGCTTAAACAACACATATAAACATTCAGTGTAAGATTTGAGCTATTGAAATTAGATTTAGTCAGCCTAAGGTGCAATCAAAAAGTCAAATACCCTGCTGCATATCAGGTTCATTGCCACCTGTTCTCAATTTAGGCTAGTAATTAGGATTTTCTCACAGGGCTTTTTGGATTTTTAGCATCTCAGTAGTTCAAGTAATCATTTACCCCCTCAAGTTCTCAGTCCTAAGCTTATTTACTCTGCTTAATTAGCATATAAGTTTAGGTGATTGAACCAAGTTTCTGTATTCATATCATAGGGCTGCATTTGAGACTTATTGTTTGAAATCTGAGTATTGTTGATCTTTTAAGTTCTTTTAGGCCTTAAATTGAGTTTCTCAATGAAATATTGCTTGTTGCTTATTCTGCTTTGCTTATTGCTTATCCTCAATAGCTTATTGAGCCTGATTTGGTCATTGCTTGAGTTTCTATTATCATATGGTCTTACTTCTGTTTATTTGAGTTTATTTGAGTCAAATATTCATCTGATCAAAGTTGGGTACAGTTTGGGTCTAGTTTGCTTATAATTAAGCACTTCCAATAAGTAGTTTCAAAGCCATAAGCAATTCCAGTGCTAATTTTTCTATTTTCAAATTTTTCCTAAGTTTAGAATAATATTTTAGAATTTCCTTGAATTTTTCATATTTTTCTGAGTCCATTTGCTATTTTGGTTATTTAATTTTAGTTTTTATTCAATTTTTAATACTTTTTAATTACCGAAAATACCAAAAAAATCAGAAAAAACCTAGAAAAATTCAAAAATATTTTAGAAATTAGTTTTTATTTATTTTAGAGTTTTAGAAATTAATTTTGCATTTTCCCATTTATTTCCAATTTTATTTGAATTTTTATTACTTTTTAATTAGATTTAATAGTTTTTAATTCCCAAAAAATTACTTTTTAGTTATTTTATAATTTTCAAAATTTATTTTGCATTTTTCTCACTTTATTTGCATTTTCTTTTAATTTTTAATTGGTTAAATTAGTTTTCAATTCATAAAAATTAAATAAAAAGTCAAAAAAATATTTTTCTTTTTCTCAAAATTTTCTTTTATCATTTTTAACTTAGGAAAATTATTTTCAAGACCGTAGGAGTTGTGTAGCTTTAAATTCACGTTTTATTTCATACGTTTACGTTTATTTCGCGTTTATGCTTACGGTTTTCAATTCTACGTTACGTTCTAGGTTTAATTACTTGAAATACGTGCTTAAGTGATTATTTGTGCTTCATTTTCATATTCCTTAGTATAATCTCATCAATATCACTTTTTCCCACTTTCACGACACGTTTCACGAACCAGGAATTCAAAATTCCATTCACACCTTCGCTGGGACACGACCCGGGGAAATACTTTCCTAAGAATTTCTTCGGAAAAATAAACCTGTACTAAAAACGATTGAATCAATTTTGGTGCCGCTACCGGGGAAGGACGATTGAATCAATTTTGGCGCCGCTGCCGGGGAAGGTTGAAGTGATTTTTTTATTTTCGTTTTTCGAAATTGTGGTTTGAAAACCTTCCTTGTATATATTTTCTATAAAAAAACTAAAAAAATTGAAAAATCAAAAACACTTTTCTTAAAGTGTTTTCAAAAATACCAAAAAGAAAGTTACAGCCTCGACTCTCCCGTGGAAGGGGGCGTTGTAAACCAAATAAGCTTCCCAATATAGGAACGCGTGAAATTAGTTGCTAATCGAATTACTTTAATTCTACAACCGAATAAGCGGGGAAATTCTTTTCTCTCATTCCGTCGTGAGTAGTTTTGAAGGAAACGGTTACGATTAACGTAACGTTTAAAAAAAGAGAATAAAAGTTTTAAGTTTTTGAATTTTGTTTTCCAATATAAAAAAAAATACTAAAAGATTTTCCTTTTCTACTTTGATTTTCTTTTTCGATAATTAAAAACTAAAAATAATCTTCTTCTCCTCTTATCATTTGATTCTTCTTCTTTAACCCTCTAAACCAATAATTCTTATGGATCCGACTTGTTTTAAATGCGGAGAACCGTTCTTTGAAGGTTCATGTGTTTGGTGTACATGCGAACGGTGTGGTAATGATATTCGAGACGGAAGTTGTTTGTTTTGCAATTTATTTGCTTATGATCCTAATTCATACAACAACTTTCCAAATTTTTCCGACTACCCACCTCAGCCCGATTCATTCAATCACCAATATTGCGAGAGATGTGGAAGAAATATAATCGATGGAATTTGTTCGTTTTGTGCTTCAGAAGATGAAAGTTCTTATACTTATGGTTTTAACCCGAACTTTTCCAATTATTCTCAAAATGATTTCAATTCATATGAGCAAGTGATACGTGGGAATCACACCAGGCTTTACCTCTCGAGAAGCTTACAACCCCCACTAGGCAGTGTACCTGATCGTTGTAGTATAGTATAGTGACAAGTACCGGGGGATTGATCGTTCAACTCAGGAATAGTGTCGCTAGGATTAGAAAGCCTAAAAATTAGGTCTAGACGTGAGGGATGATTCTTTTTGTATTTTTATATTTATATAAAAACAATTAAAAATCTCAGTTTTTGAAAGAGTAGGCGGAATTAGTTGCTTGTCAACTAACCCAATAACTAAAGATGCAATTCAAATAAAATAACAAAAATGAAAATGAATCTAATTAAACTAGTGGTGTAAACAATGATGGGAAAATTGTGTTTACTTAGGTTTCATTACTCCCTAGATATCTTTTACAGGTTAATAATTTGTTACAATTGCATGGATGACGGGTCGTATTCCTTAATACTAGTCGTAGAGCTGTGTACAATATTCCCTAACTCTATAGGATCCTACTTTACTCCTATGTCGGGCCGTTAGCAGCTCCTAACATGGGATCATTAGAATTCTGCTACGCATTAAATACAACCAAAAATCATAGTACACCTCTGATCATGTTTCTTAAGACGTTCAAGCATGTTACCAATGGAAGTCTGCCAGTTTTCTTAAGCCTAACATCGAATACAATCATCCGTAACAACTATAAACAAACAATCAACCCATAATTAACATCTATGTTTCACTACATCTAAGCAAACACACAAAAGATCTAGCCGAGCATGTTAAATTGAAGACAAGTGTAAGATATATTCAAGCAACACATAGACATATTGATTGAATTGAAAGAGTACTTATCTCAAATTGACATGAAAAGTTCAAAGGGTTGAAACCCTTGAAAAAGCTGTAAAAATTCGGACCTAGGGTTTCTCCCTCAAAGTTGCACACTAATGAATGAAATTTGGAAAACTATATATAGATTTTACAGGGTGACGGCGTCAAGAAGAAATGTGTGACGCCGTCAACTCGCCGCCCATAATGAAATCGGATTGCCTAGATCCACTTCTGACGCCGTCATGTGTAATTTGGTTCTGGACCGTCACTAACATTTGGACCATGACGGCCTTGGGTGACGCCGTCATGTCCTTAGTACAAAACTCTTCTGGACCGTCACGGACTTTATCCACTTCCACCTCTTGTATTACTCTTGACGACATCATGTAGAATCTTGTGACACCGTCAGGTACTGTTCCCAGCAAGGAAAATTAAGACTTTGCCGTTTTCTTCACTTTTATGCTCCAGAAACGTCCAAAATGCTTCCTTTTCCAGATTTCACTCCAAAAGTACCTAAAATGACAAAAGGAACGATTTAGGGCAATACTTGATCAAATAAATTCGACTTCGGGCTTAAATGACCCCCTAAAAACGGTTCATTTTTTGCCTCATCAAATACCCTTACACTTGAGATTTGCTTGTCCTCAAGCAAATGCGCTTTTATTCTAATCAAAATACAAGTTAGGGGTCATTTAACACTAATATAAATGTAATTACAACAAATAATCGTTCAACTAAAGACCAAAGACAAGCACGGAGGTCATACACTAGCACCTCACAAATAGTGTTTAGATACTCACATCTCTTGGGTGTAATAAAGTGTATATCACAATATGGAAATGGAAAACATGTCTCACTACCTGTCTTAGCAAAATAGGTTACCATAGGCTTGGGAAAGGATCAAACCTCCACCACATGGCGTAAGCACCTAGGTTAAACTATCAAAGAGGTCTTTTAAAGGGTTATAACGTTAGGTGTAGGGATATGGAATACACGGTTTTGTTGGATATAGGCAATATTTACTGGTGGCGAGTTAATTATCTTGGTTAATTACATGTACAATATGGCGTTGCTAAGCAAAGACTCGACTCGACTTAAGCTAATGAATCAAAAATAACAAAAACATAAAATAAACATAGAATGAAACGGGATGGTAGTCCATGTGTTTTTTTATCTCTTTTCTCTTTTTCTATTTTTTTTTAATTTTTTTTTGCATACACTCTTACCCTACCATCCAAAATAATACATCATAGGGAATGTATATTCCCCTTACGCTTGATTTTTTACATACTTTACAATAAACTAATCTAATAACTCGAATCAAGATAATCAAAACACTTGGAGTACTTTTAAGATTAATGCACATATGGGGGTAATATGTGATGTTCTTCCCCATTACTCAATAACATAAGTACTTTACCCATGAGTCCCAATCGTACCAAAACAATATGTACAAGATATGACTCGACTTAGCAACCATGTAATCAATTAGATAATTAACTAAGGGTTTAAACATATAACAATAATGCACTATAGATGAGTGCATACACGGAAAGCTAAGGCGATTTGGGTGTACATTTAAGTGGGTTGTAACAAATTCTTCCTTTAAGTAAGATGCTTAAAGTTAGAAACGAAAAGATAGGCTCAGAGGGGTGTACTAGGGGTATCGTGCACTAAAAATGAGTACAACGCTAAGGGTGTGGGAAAAATTAGTTGACTTTACTAGCCAAGTAATATGACTTAAATGGTCAAGTAATTATGATACGGGTTTAAACACAGGGGTGATCCTAATGCCTCTTATCACGTAGTAAATCCTACTACACGAATGTAGTCTCACTAGCGGTCTCGGGATGTATCACTAACGCAAGTTCTAGAATCTAAATGCTACCGGTACCCTCATAAACACTAATAGTAAATGTTTTTCCTTTCAAATCTAAAGGCGAACCTCACATATTTGGGTGGAAAATTTTTCTGAATGGTACGGTTTTGTGCTAGTCGTATAACTCCTATCCATGAGACGCTTGCTAATGCTAAAGTTTCACTCCTAAATGTTGTAAAAAATTTTAAATTTGGCGCTAAAATTACACTAACAAGTATTTCTCTTAGTTTTATTAAACACCTACCATCAAACAAACAAACTCAAGTGCAAGTGTATCCTATAAGGTATCATCATTTACCCTCCCCCTTACACTTAGGCTGAACATTGTCCCCAATGTTCAATTAAAGAATGTAAAAGTGAAGTAGGTAAAAGAATGAAAGCAAATACACCCCTGATTCGTTCGGTGTAGATAGTGTGTT
This sequence comes from Artemisia argyi, assembly GCA_030686995.1. Taxonomy (NCBI): domain Eukaryota; kingdom Viridiplantae; phylum Streptophyta; class Magnoliopsida; order Asterales; family Asteraceae; genus Artemisia; species Artemisia argyi. The sequence goes on from CM060677.1 coordinate 73,921,308, forward strand.
AACAAGTTTAGATCTTCCTCCAAGAAAAATGAACATTCAAAGCTTCCCTTCCAGAAAAATAAATCATCTTCTTGTCATACATAACCTGTTAAACCTGAGAAAACAAACAAGGCAACCTCGCGTAAAATCGGCGGCAATCTATATATGCTAACAAATCCTAGAAAACAAATTAAGATATAATGCTTGTGGAATGAATGTTTGCAGATTTCCTGGAGTTTATAAAACTAAATAATTAACAAAAACTTTAAGACTCCGTTTGAAAAACAAAACTCGCAAAATTTCCAGAATTTTACACATGACACCGTCAGGAATTAATTCCTGACGCCGTCAGAAGTGACCTGCAGAAATCTTTATGTTAAGTTTCCGGAAAATTTATGGAAAAACTTATGTCCTACTTCCTGAAAAATCCTGCAAAACATCATTATGACTCGATACAAGCATTTGACTCTAACAAATACTAATACACATGTTCATTTAATATTGTGGAGAATCATGATCAATTTCGTTCTTAAAAAAAATTGGGGTTTCCCCTTACACTTATCTTTTGCAAAATACTTTTATATGAAGTTAAGACGAAGTTAAACAACAAAATAAAGCATTTTCACAATTTAGTTTAAAACATGATCTACCAACAATAAAAATAAAGCATGCATACGGAAGCAAATAACAATCAAACAATTAAAAATACACAAAACATGGGTTGCCTCCCAAGAAGCGCTTTTCTTTATTTACGAGTCTTGTAGCTAGACTCTAGGTCATGGGAAATTACGTGACCTCTTCATCAAATGTTATATCCTCCTCATTAATCAACTCATTACTACTTTCTTGATAATGTTTTACGCGTTGTATGTTGACAGTGAACTCTCTATTTTCAACGTCCATTAACACAACAGCTCTGGTTTTAGAGGAACTTTTCACCGTAAAGGGTCCATACCATCTAGACTTGAGCTTCCCGGGAAATAACCTTAACCGAGAGTTATACAATAGAACTTTGTCTCCTTCTGAGAATTCCATAGGTTTCTTAATTCGCTGATCATGCCATCTTTTCGCCTTCTCCTTATATGTAACAGAAGATTCATACGCTTCTAGCCTTAACTCATCAAGCTCATGGAGTTGTAAGAACCTATTTGTTCCAGCGACTGTATAGTCCAAATTACATGCCTTAAGCGCCCAATAAGCCTTATGTTCGAGTTCAACTGGAAGGTGACATGCCTTACCATAAACCATGTGGAACGGGGTTGTTCCAATAGGTGTCTTGTAGGCAGTTCGGAATGCCCATAAGGCCTCATCGAGTTAAATGACCAGCCCTTTCTATTTTGATTAACCGTTTTTTCTAGTATTCTTTTAATTGCCCTGTTGGTGTTTTCGACTTGTCCATTGGTTTGTGGGTGATAGGCGGTGGAGAATCGGTGGGAAACTCCATATCTCTTCATGACCTTTTCCATTTGCGCATTGCAAAAGTGGGTCCCCCTATCACTAATGAGAGCTTTAGGAATGCCGAACCTAGCGAATAGCTTTTTCAGGAAATGAATAACTACCCTAGCATCGTTGGTCCTAAGGGCTTGTGCCTCTACCCATTTTTAAACATAATCGATGGCCACTAAAATGTATTTGTTCCCTCCTGAAGATGGAAAAGGTCCCATGAAATCGATTCCCTAAACATCGAAAACCTCACAAACTTGTATAAAATTCTGAGGTGCTTCATCTCTGCTCGATATATTCCCAGCCCGTTGGCATGCATCGCATGCTTGTATCATCTCTTTAACATCACAAAATATCGTGGGCCAATAGAATCCCGCATCAAAAATCTTTCATGCGGTGGTGTTTATTCCATGATGGCTCCCAGAAGGGCCCGGATGACACTCTTTCATAATCTCAATTACCTCATTTCCCGAAACACAATGCCTGATTATTTGATCTGGACATCTTCGGAATAAGAATGGTTCGTCCCAGAAGTAGTATTTTAGTTGGGTAAAAAACCTTTTCTTTTCGTATCTAGTCATGTGTTCCGAAATGAGCCTGCTTGCAAGATAATTAGCATAATCAGCGTACCAAGGTTCAGAATCTGTCATTGACATGAGCTGTTCATCAGGGAATGAATCTCGAATCTCGCTTTTATCAAGCTCATTAAGGGGATTTTCAAGACGAGAGAGGTGATCAGCAGCCAAATTCTCCGCCCCCCCCCCCCCCTTTTATCACGAATTTCAACATCAAACTCTTGTAACAACAAGATCCACCGAATTAGTCGTGGTTTAGCATCTTGCTTAGCAAAAAGATATCGGAGAGCTGAATGATCAGTGAAAACAACCGTCTTTGAAAGGACAAGATATTGTCGGAATTTGTCGAAAGCACACCACGGCTAATAATTCTTTTTCGGTGGTAGAGTAATTCTCTTCAGCGGGGTTCATAGTTTTGCTAGCGTAGTATATAGGTTGGAATTGTTTGTCACGCCTTTGGCCTAATACTGCCCCAACAGCATAGTCGCTAGCATCGCACATGATCTCGAAAGGCAACTCCCAGTTGGGTGTAACCATGATTGGGGCTTGCGTGAGCTCCTTTTTCAGGAGATCGAATGCATCCTTGCATTCTTGAGAGAAATCGAAAGGGGCATCTTTTACCAGCAATTTAGTCATTGGTCGAGCTAGTTTAGAGAAATCTTTGATGAATCTCCGGTAGAACCCGACGTGGCCCAAGAAGCTGCGTATTTCCTTAACAGTCGTGGGATAAGGTAATTTAGATATAGCTTCAACCTTTGCTTGGTCCACCTCAATCCCATTCCCCGAGACCTTATGTCCTAGCACAATCCCTTCTTTTACCATGAAATGGCATTTCTCCCAATTTAAGACCAAGTTGGTTTCCTCACAACGTTTGAGCATTTTTTCCAAGTTAGCAAGACAGCGGTCAAAAGAGTTCCCGAAGACCAAAAAGTCATCCATGAAAACTTCCATGCTGTCTTCCATTAATTCGTGAAAGATTGAGGTCATACATCGCTGAAAAGTGGCGGGAGCGTTACACAGCCCAAAAGGCATCCTTTAATAGGCGAATGTTCCATAAGGGCAAGTAAACGTAGTTTTTCCTTGGTCCTCAGGTGCTATGGGATTTGGAAATATCCTGAGAATCCGTCCAATAAACAGTAGTACTCGTGCCCGGATAATCTTTCCAACATCTGGTCGATGAATGGTAGGGGAAAGTGATCCTTCCTGGTGGCATCATTAAGCTTTCTGTAGTCGATGCATACCCGCCATCCAGTAACCGTTCTCTGGGGTACCATCTCACCTTTGTCATTTTTCACCACAGTCATTCCTCCTTTCTTTGGTACAACCTGTACAGGACTAACCATGGGCTATCCGAAATTGGGTAAATTAGTCCTGCATCCAAAAGTTTGATAACTTCCTTCTTCAATACTTCCTTAATGTTGGGATTCACCCGCCTCTGGGGTTGCATGGCTGGTTTATAGTTGTCTTCCATAAGAATTTTATGCGTGCAAAAAGTTGAATCAATCCCCTTAATGTCGGCCACACTCCATGCAAGGACTCCCTCATATTTCTTTAGGACTCCTAAGAGCCTATCTTTTTGTTCATGTTCAAGGGAAGAGTTTATGATTACTGGCAGTTGATCCTCTCCCTGAAGGAAGGCATAATCTAGGTGGTTAGGGAGTTCTTTAAGCTCTAGCTTAGGTGGTTCGATAATAGAGGGCTTAAGCTTATTTTCAGGTTTTCGGAGCTCGAGTTGTTCAATGGTCTCTTTTCTGGGATAGAAGGAGACTGCGCTAGCGCCCACCGTCTTTTCCTCCTCCAATATGGAGAGGAAACTCTCATCCCGTAACCAGCCTTTTTTGATCTGTTCATCAACACAGTTGTCAATGACATCCGTGAGTTCATCGACCTCTCCGATGAAATAGAGCCAGTTAGTTTCTTCGAGAGACAGATTCATAGTGTCTTTATTGTCGAAGGTTAAGCTATCGGTTCCTACTCGTAAGGTTAACTTGCCGTTATGAACATCAATGACTGCACAAGCGGTAGTAAGAAATGGTCTCCCTAAGATGTTGGGCACCAAGTCATCCTCCTCCATCTCCAAGATCACGAAGTCAACCGGAAATTTGAACTTCCCAACTTCGACTAGCATATTCTCGCATATCCCTAGGGGATATTTGACCGATTTGTCGGCTAGTTGGATGTTCATACGGGTAGGCTTTAGCCCGGAGTATCCTAGTTTGAGGAACATGGAGTGGGGCATGAGGTTGATGCTTGCCCCTAAATCGGCAAGAGCATTCTTTATTGATAGAGATCCTATGGAACAGGGCAAGGTGAAGCTGCCTGGATTATCTACCTTCTTTGGTAGCCCTCGTTGGGTCACCACCGCACATTCTTCCCCCAGAGTCACAAGACCCTCGAGTTTCTTTCGGTTGGCAAGTAATCTTTTGAAGTATGTGCTATACTTTGGCATGTGATAGCAAGCATCAAGGAGAGGTATGGTGACCACTGAATCCTTTAGATATGACAAGAATATCTTATTATCGTTCTCAATTTTCTGGTTTTTCAGGCGGGATGGGAATGGGATTCTCACAGGTTGGTTAGGTGGAGTTAATGGGGACGGGGTCACCAGGGGAGGTTGTTCAGGAGCCTCGTTGCTCACATTACCTTCCTTTTCATGGGGCTCGTTTGGATCAATGGCGACAGGGTGTGAGCTTGGATAAGGAGGGTCCTTGGTTGTTCTTCCAGCTCGAGTGGTTACAGCGAGCAGGGGATCTTTTTGGCTTACTGATGGTCTGTCTTGGTCATCAAGGGTGGCATTAAGCTTGTTGAACCATTTTTCCATGTCATGCTGTTGCTCGGAAATGAGCTCATCAAGACCCTTCAATTGTAAGCCTTTTTCTTGAGTAAAGTGACCAAGGTCATCTTCGAAAGTGCTCCTGATTTTGTATTCAGGGCCTTCCTCCCCTTCTTTTCTTTTCATCATATTTCCCCAAAGGGTATAGTCATCGTTTTGGTAAAAAGGCAAAGGGAGGGGTCGGCGTAGATGTCATGTCCTGACAAACATGCATGTTCGGTCGTGGTTTCTCCTCCGCATTCCTCTACCTCGTACGTGCCCCCACAGTAGTCGCAGATCAAGTAAGGATTTGAAAGTTGTTTAGTTATTCGCGACCCTGTAAGGTACTCCATCCTTTCGTGAATTTTTCTTAGCCGATCTGAGGGTGTTTGTGTGATTTCAGACATGCTCACAGTCGACTCAGGTTCATCCCAAGTATCATCCTGGTCTTGAGCATATTCCTCAATCCTATTCCACCCTTCCTCGGCGCTAAGATTGGCTATTTTCCCTTTTCTAGAATTGTTGATTCCGTTCTGGTCGTTTGAGGACACATTGTCGTAGAAGATCTGAACCAGAAGCCAGAGTTCGATGCCATGATGAGGAACTTGCCTTATTAAATCCTTGAATCTAATCCATGATTTATGGATGGGTTCGTCCTTTCCCTTTTGGAAGCGGAGGATCCTATCCCTAAATACTTAGGTTTTCCCTGCTGGGAAGAATTTCTCATAAAACTTGGATATAATTTGCTCCCATGTGAAGATAGACTCGGAGGGAAGTCTATCATACCATTCTTTGGCTTTTTCATAAAGAGTGAAAGGGAAGAATCATAATCGGGAAGTGTTTCTAGTGGCCCCATCTATATGGAGGGTGTCCACTATTTTCAAGAAGTCCCTGATGTGTTGAATTGGGTCATCATTATATAATCCGCGAAACTTGCACACACTTTAGACAAGCCAAACATCGCTTGTGCGCAAGACCTCATCGGTGTGTTCGTTTGGGAAGACAATGGCATTTGAGATGCCACGAGGATTCGGGGAGGAGTAGTCTTTAAGGCGCTTAGGAATGGGAGTTTCAGGGGTGCTCATATCGTTGTTGGATTGGAGGCTATATGATTCTTTTTGTATTTTTATATTTTTATAAAAACAATTAAAAATCGCGGTTTTTGGAAGAGTAGGCGGAATTAGTTGCTAGTCAACTAACCCAATAACTAAAGATGCAATTAAAATAAAATAACAAAAATGAAAATGAATCTAATTAAACTAGTGGTGTAAACAATGATGGGAAAATTGTGTTTACTTAGGTTTCATTACTCCCTAGATATCTTTTACAGGTCGATAATTTGTTACAATTACATGGATGACGGGTCGTATTCCTTAATACTAGTCGTAGGGCCGTGTACAATATTCCCTAACTCTATAGGATCCTACTTCACTCCTATGTCGAGCCATTAGAAGCTCCTAACATGGGATCATTAGAATTCTCCTACGCATTAAATACAACCAAAAATCATAGTACACCTCTGATCATATTTCTTAAGACGTTCAAGCATGTTACAAATGGAAGTCTGTCAGTTTTCTTAAGCCTAACATCGAATACAATCATCCGTAACAACTATAAACAAACAATCAACCCATAATTAACATCTAGGTTTCACTACATCTAAGCAAACACACAAAAGATCTAGCCGAGCATGTTAAATTGAAGACAAGTGTAAGATATATTCAAGCAACACATAGACATATTGATTGAATTGAAAGAGTACTTATCTCAAATTGACATGAAAAGTTCAAAGGGTTGAAACCCTTGAAAAAGCTGTAAAAATTCGGACCTAGGGTTTCTCCCTCAAAGTTGCACACTAATGAATAAATTTGGAAAACTATGTATAGATTTTACAGGGTGACGACGTCAAGAAGAAATGTGTGACGTCGTCAACTCGCCGCCCATAATGAAATCGGATTGCCTAGATCCAGTTCTGACGCCGTCATGTGTAATTTGGTTATGGGCCGTCACTAACATTTGGACCATGACGGCCTTGGGTGATGCCGTCATGTCCTAAGTACAAAACTCTTCTGGACCGTCACGAACTTTATCCACTTCCACCTCTTATATTGCTCTTGACGCCTTCATGTAGAATCTTGTGACGCCGTCAGGTACTGTTCCCAGCAAGGAAAATTAAGACTTTGCCGTTTCCATTACTTTTATGCTCCAAAAACGTCCAAAATGCTTCTTTTTCCAGATTTCACTCCAAAAGTACCTAAAATGACAAAAGGAACGATTTAGGGCAATATCTGATCAAATAAATTCAAATTCGGGCTTAGATGACCCCCTAAAAACGGTTCATTTTTCGCCTCATCAGCAAGATCCGTACTTCAATGATGAATCATTTCAAAATGAACCGATTTCATAACTTCAAAATGGTTGTGAGTATTGTGGAGGTCCACACTTTAGCACCGATTGTCAAACAAGGAAATCGTTTCATTATGACAATAATTATCACGACCAACCTCCACAATATGATATGATTCTAACAGTGCATAATGAGATCCTTAAAATGATGACTGCTCAAAATGACTTTAATGAGCTGTGTCTAATCTTTTCAAAGAGGAAATTCGTAAAATAGAACAAGAGCAAACCATTAAGAGTGTTGAAGATGAGCCTTATAAGGAAGAAAATTATACGATTAATCCCACTCCGTCTTGTGAACCTTTAAATGTTGAAAATTGTTCTATGGCATCTCTCGACGACGATTTCTTTAAACATAGGGCTTTTAAAATCAAATTTGAACAACTTTGCGCTTTGTCAAAAATTTTGAAATGTCGTGTTGATGGACCATCGGTTCCTACTCCCTCTCCGATGAGGGAAATGGAACGAGAAACCGAGGTGACAAAGGACACGGTACTTTCCATTAACAATGGAAGTGCTAAATACGTCCAACCTACGGTTGTCCAAGAATCAATTGCTCCTCCTAAACCGTCAAGATTTGATCCTAACCTTTCTCGATTTACGGTTAAGAGTTCGTCAAGCAAACGTACTGAGCTTAAAACGGTGTTTAGAAGAAACGATTTGCCTAATCTTCACGTTTATCAAGAACCGAAGACCTTAACGGAAGTGGTGGAAATTCCTAGCTCTCAGAGCACACCATTTGTTCCACCTCCGGATTCTTTAAGATGTTTTTCAAGATTTGAATCTATCATCCCTGATTCTTCCCATCCTTTCCTCACATCGGATGAGGGAAGTGATCCCATTTTGGAAGAAGTCGAAACTTTTCTTGATAACAATGATTCTATTTCGACTGAGATTGTTACGCCGTCAGATCCTTTTGAGCCCGAGCTCAAGGATTCTTTACCCGATTTTGTGAAACATGATTTTAATACGGCTGAAAAATGTGACTTATCTCCGAATGATCGTGTTGAGATGTTCTCCGATTCTGAAGATGATGATACTTTATCTGGTGGAGACATTGATTACGTGGATGAAGTACCTTCTGAGCTCGTCAACTTAGAAGAAGAGAATAATGTCGAAAATGAAGTTGAATTCGATCATCCTAAAGATATTGATGACCTTGTTACAAGGGTTTCCGAAACATTCAATATCACTTTCACAAATCCGTTATTTGATTTTGATTTGGAATTGACTCTTGATAATCCAATCTTCGATATTCCTTGTGATGACTCCAAAATGGAACCCGAGGTCCAGGATTGACATGATATGATTGATTCTCCTCACGAGAAGTTCTCCGATGAACGTACTCATACCATTTCTCCACCGGATATTGAAAATGACGAGAATGGCCTTCAAAGAAACGTGCTTATTGAAGAAATACGTAATGGTGATTTACCTTCCGATGCTGATTCATCTCTTTTCAATTTACCATCTTCTCGTCCACCAGCGAAACCACCAGATGTAGATTTAGAATCAGATACGAATGAAGAGATTTTTGGAGTATTGGACGAGATTTATGAACATGATGTTCCCGTGTTTGATATTTTACCCACCAAACCCACCCGTGATTCTGAACTTGACTTTGCTTTTATCATCTGAGTGTTTCAACCATTCTTTGCTTATCCCATCATTTCTTCACTTTTCCACTCCACCGGGAGTGAGGATACCGTCTTTGACCCCGGCATCTCTGCTTTTCATACCGGGTGTCCGTTCCATCTGCTCTCCCCAAGGACGAATTAATTTGGGGATCGAGTCAAGCTCATGTGACTCAGTAATCAAAAACAAGCACTTTGTGGGAGGCACCCCATGCTTATCCATTTTCATTTTCTTTATTTTCTATTTTCTTAAGTAACGTGACGTGAGGGGGGCAACCCTTTCCAAACTCGTCTTTTGTGGTTATTGTTGTTTATGTCCAGGAATTTCCCCGAAGATTGAAGACTCTCGTGCTCGTGATTTGTCGTTCTCTCCACTCGAGTCTCATTCTTCGATGCTCTTTCGGAAATTCAACATTTCCAAAATCTTATCGACTAACGTTTATCTCTTGAGATACTTAATAAACGGCCTTAGATATTACGTAAAGACTACCCGTACCCTAAAAATATTGAGGACAATGTTTCACTTTAGTCTGGGGGAGGGGTGAATATTTGAATCGATTTGACCTGACACCTTCGTCAGAGCTGTTAACTTACGCAACTCCGTTTTTCCACCAAAATTTAAAATTTTTGTCACCTTTTTATTGTAAAAAAATAAAATAAAAATAAAAATAAAAATAAAAATAAATAAAATAAATAAATAAATAAAATGATATATGGTATAATAATAAGATTTGACACCTTGTTTTGACTTTCCTACCGGCGAGAGTAGAAATAAATGTTTCAACTTTACCGAGCGTGTTGAGCCCTAGCTCGTCTCCCTTAACCAATATAATCAAAATATTATCAGCTAAGCATCCGCGGATCTCATTACATGGGATTTTAAATTTGCGGAGATCGCTGAATAATAGAGTTTATTTAGAAGTTTCGTGCTAAACGTGGAGTAGTTGGATCTCTTTAGAGCCCACGGAAGGTACTTGTGGCCTCCTTGTTCCCACAAGATTGCACACCAATAAAAATAGATCTCTAGGATTAATTAAGTGTATGGGGTTTGGGCAATACTTAGTTTTTTCTCGTTCCCAACAAAATCTCTGCATATGGGGGTTTGGTACACATAGGGGTACTGCCAGTGTTACGGTGAAATAGACTATTGCATCTTGCCGGTTCGCAGCCGATGTTGTGATCTTAGTAAAGGTCGTAGGACTCGGGGTTTGGCATATGATTATGAATATCAATAATAATAATCCAAAGCCAATAATAAGGCAGAGGAATCCAAAGCTATAAAAAAGCAGCGAATATAAATCCAAGGTCATAATAAAGCTCATCTTGGTGGATCACAAACCGTTGTTGTAATTGAAATAAAGGACTAAGGACCAAATATTATTAAAGTGCTTATAATTATGCAAAAATGCCAAGCTTTGACTCCGGGGGTTTTTCTAATAAAAAGCTTCCGTCTCGGGTCTCAAACATGGGATGTTTTGGCTGTAAATAAAAAGGGGGCCCCCACAAATCATGTTAAATCAGAGACCTTTATGTGGACCCGATTTCTGTATGCAGGGGTTTTTGAGGGAAAGTTTGGAAACTACTTAGTGTTCAAATTTTGTGCTCTTATCGGACTAACAATTATCAAAACGAGAAAATATGAAGCAATTCATTTCTCACAAAAATAAAATCTTGAGATACAAAACTTAGGACTTGGGAACAAGAGGTAATGACACAAGTAACTTTTGTGGGTAGTGTTAGCATCTAACTTGTGGCTAAACAATGATCTCAATTTTACGCTTAGTTTGGGGGCTTGTGAAAAATCAAGGATGATGATTTTTATCCGTAAGGTCTCTTCTCTGTGAGAAGTGTTTCTACTCGTAGACCCTGAAAATTATCAACAGATATGAATTGATAATGAAAGTCAAGCAAACCGTCACATATATAAAAATAAAAAAGTACAAAAAAATAGTAGTAGTTGTTGTTATTCATGAAAATCGGAAAACGGAGCATTTTTGAGAATAAATGATTTTGAGATCTCTTTTGAACATAATTGCTACTTTACAAGGTTAGTAAAGAGAGGTTTTGAAATTATTGATCTCTTAAGCGTGAGGTGATGACATTGCGTGAGGACACGTCAATACCTTAGTCTGGGGGATTTTGATGTGTGCTTACTAACACATCCTTTTTAGGCCTTAAATCAGACCAAATACACCAAATACTAACCAAATATGCCAAGAGAATGTGTGTTTTTGTATTTGTGTATGTGCAGGTACGGATATGTGAAAAATGGACAAAAACATAGTCAAAACCGACAAAAACGAGCACGAGAATGGAAAAAGGTCAAAAGCTGGAGCTGGGGAAGTTTAATGATCAATGAAAGCTCAAAAAGTCAAAAGAAGTCCTCAGATATGCTAAAAGTATCAAGATTAGTCCCTGATCAAAGTTTGATGAATTGGCGACTTCAGTCCCTGTATTTTTAGAAAATTACAAAAATGGACCCTCGAAGATAAATTGAAGAAAAATCAACAGTAGTCCTCCATGAATAAAAGAATTACAAAAGAAGCCCTTGGATTGTGCTTTGGAAAAATGGCAGCAAAGGTCCTTGGAAGTTTCAAAAATTACATTAATAGTCCTTGGAAGTTTTAGGCTTTAATATTACAAACCAAACGGATCTCATTATTATTAATAAACACAAGCCCAACATACAACAAGCCCAACACCATTACTCTTGTACCCGACCTGTCACCTTAACTTACCCATAATACCCGGTCCACCTATCCTTACCCAGTCAACGCATCTAAAAATAATAAAAATCCCCAAACACTTCCCGCCCCTCAAAATATTACCCAAACCCATAAAGTTACCACTATTCATAAACCCTAGAATTACCAACACCTAAAATTACCTCGTATTGGAATAATTACCTCATGATTAGGAGTTCTAGACGGTGTCAGGAGTTGACAGGACACGTAGACTGTCACACCCCCAAAATACCTGAACGGCAGCGGAATGGAATACCTGGGGGTGACGGTCATAGCACCACGGTTACAGTTATATTGAACGACCTAAAGTGTCGTTTGGAAAATACATCGTTTGATTTATTTAAAAACATTCAGAGTTACAAAACATAGGTCCCAAAGTCTAGAAAAGTTTAAGGAAATAAGTTTGGTACAATCAAACGATAATACATAAGTGCATGAAAATCCAAAATGAGACGCGTCATCCTTGCTACTCACTAAAATGACTCCATGCATGCCATGAGGGATAAACCTTAGTTACCTGAAAATACATTGCTAAAACGGTCAACATAAAGTTGGTGAGAAATCATAGGTTTATAAGTTAAATTGGATGTACATTAGCCATAAGTAAAGTAAAGTGACAAAATGTCATAAAGAAAGCTACATTGGCTCTTAAGCTCATGACCCCGAAACTAGACATAGTTACTTGGCCCCAAATGAGTGTTTACCAGACACTCTAATATATTAGACATGAAATGCATCCGTAATTCCATTGGAGCAACCCAAACACGGATGGAGGAGTCACCCTCAATAGATCCATTCACTCACTCTCGCTTGTAGATTAACTAACGGTCCATGATTTTGAAAATAGTTTCTCCTTGCAAAAATCATATCTCCTTCCTTATAAACCCATTTTAATCCGTTCTTTCGCCAAAAGTTTCATTTTTGAAAATAGTTTCTAAATCTTTAGTTAAAAATTTCCCATGAGTTCTTGAGTTTTCCAGATTTTGCATTTTGGGACAGTAGGTTCCTAGATAAGTTCTAAACTCATTTCCAATGTTCCAAACTAGTTTCTAATCCACCCAAATCACTTCCAATCACCACAAATCTAGTCTATTCCTACCATACACCTTCTTAAGGTGTCATGGGTTCTTAAACAACATCAATCAACTAGATCTAACAAGGGTTTCCATTTCTAGGGTTTCAAAGGCATAAGTATATATAATGAGTGGTATAAACAAACATATGCATGTAATCTTGTATAGAAATCACATGATCATAAAGATAACTTGAAGAAATTATGAAAAAGAGTTTTGATAACTTACTTTGAAAGATTATGGAGCTTGGATGAGTAAAACCTAAGAAACCTTGAGTTTTTATTTCAAAACTCTAACAAGGATCACCAAAGGAACTAGAAAATGGCTTGATCTTGAAAAATCAATGGATTTTGGTTTTAGTTTGGTTTGGTTCGTGGGTTTTGAGAGGAAAGGAAGAAAAAAGAGTTAGATATTTTGATCTAAGTTTATGGATGAGTATGTGAAAAGTAACTAGATATTTACTTGTGATTTTTGAAAGGTTAAAAACAATCAATGCTAGGGGTTAAGGGGGGGGGGTGGTTGTGGCCGGTTTTTCAAAGAGAATAAATGAGGCAAAAATTTTTGATTTAATTAGAAAGAGTAGTGGAGTATAAGTGTAGTTTATAGTTATAGTTTTAGTTGTAGGTTTTAAGTAGTTTTGTTATAACCGGGTACCGGGTTTGCGAGAAATAAATTTTAACGAAGTTAACCGGGACTTAATAAAGTCATAAAAATGATAAAAATATGTTGGGTACAAAAATTGAGCGTTTGGACAATTATTATTTAGTTTTCACGAAAACCGTCGTAATTATATTAAACTTACGATATAAATTAAATAAATTCCCAAAATACCGGGTAAATGAATTTTATAATTTTTGTGACGTTGTAAGGGGTTTAAAATATATCGGGACCATTGTGGGGATTTTTAGATATGTTAGTTATATTTATTAATCGCGTTTTAACGTTTATTTAAAAATAAATATACGTAAAACGTTAAATATATCAAAAATATTAATATGAATATTCTACGAGTGGTATAGTACGCAAATGCTATTATGATGATATGTAGACTATTTCTAGTCCGTATGAAATGTCCCTACTAATAAAGAATGAATTCGCACCTGAACCAATACGGTTACGCAAATTTAAATACCCGTAAACTAAATTTACGATGAAATGAGCAATGCACGTGAATTGTGTTTTCTTTCCGGGAATGAATAGTGTTTTGTGAATAGTAATATTTTTGAACACTTCTCAGAATATCAAACTGACCTCAAAAATGATGAATATTAAAATGATGAATAGTGTTTTAATGAATAGTGATTTATGAATAGTAAATTGTCGAAGTTTGGGAAATGACCTGAAATAGTGAGTTGTGACAGTCGCCCACCCAAAAAGGAATTCAGTCCCTGAATTCAGCTAGTGTTGGTCTCGGTAATAGGTTTGGTTGTTGGGAATTCTCCTAAGTAAGAATTCTGCTAAAGGTTACTGCTGAAGAGCTGGTTCCTGCTGAAGCAGTGTATCTGCTGAAGTCTAGTCTCAGCATTATTAGTTTCTACGGATATAGTATTTCCGTATTTTATGTATTATAGTTTGAATATGCATGAGTTTATTTAGGAAGTGATAATGCATATCTTTTAGAAGTTTTAGAATATACGTTTCTTGGGAAACGGTTTAGGGTTCCTTGTGTATAAAAGGAACACACGATTATGTATTGAATGACATTTTTAGAAAACACTTTTCATAGTTATTGAAAGATCCATAGAGGATCAAAAGTTCTTAGTATTAAACTTGTGTTTGTTTCCGCTTTAAAATACAAGTTACAGAGATTGTCTATTAGTGTGTTATTGATTACATTAACATAACTAACGATTCTAGAGTGCTCAAGAAGATCTATCAAGGTCTTATATTCAACAAGTGGTATCAGAGCCTCGAGAGAGTCTCTGTGATACTGAGAAATACAAATCTTACACCATCTAAATCCAAACCAATCAAGGAAAATGCCTGGAACAGACGATGAAGTTAATACAACCCAAAACCTTAACACCACTTCTCTCCAACAACTCAACCTCTCCAACAGTAATGCTAAATTTCCATACTTGAAGAATTTTGAAGACTATGATTTGTGGTCCATGAAGATGCAGAACTGGATCACAAACATAGACTGGAACCTTTGGGAGGTTGTCCGAAAGGGGAACAGCCTGAAGAAGCATGTTAGAGATGCTGATGGGATAGTTACAATTGTAGGTCCCAAAACTGCTGAAGAGGTTCTAGCCGTGCAAAGGGAGAATAAAGTAAGAACAATACTGCTCCAAGCTATTCCAGATGACCACCTGGGTGACTTACACTTCATGGAGGATGCCAAGGACATTTGGATGGCAATAAAGGCTAGATTTGGTGGGAATGATGAATCAAGAAGGTTGAAAAAGTCAATGCTGAAGCAGCAGTTTCAAGAGTTTCAGATATTTGAGGAAGAAGGAATCCACAAAGGCTATGACAGGTTCCACCGAATCTTAAGTCAACTTAATCAGCTGAAGGCTAGGCCAGATAATGAGGACTGCAGTGCTAAGTTTCTGAGATCCTTGCCACCATCTTGGTTGCAAGTCAGCATTGCTCTCAAAGCTAAAGGAGGGTTTGGACATGATTTCCTTTGATGACCTCTACAACAGACTAAAATCTCTTGAGCCTGATGTTAGAAGTCCCATTCGACCATCCACTCACTCAGCCTTCGTCAGCACCACTACAAAACCGGTGCACCATGTCTCAAGTTCTTATACCTCAGGACCATCTTCTCAAACCCAGTCAAAATCAGCTCCTAAATCAAAATCCAGTAGTGTATTGGATAATATTGTTCATTCATTTGTGGCTGAATATGAACATCAGCAATTTCTTGCTTATGAGGATTTTGAACAGGTGGATCCATTGGAGATGGAGGAGATGCACTTGAAATGGCAGCTAGCAATGATTTCTATGAACATTAAGAGGTTTGAGACTAAGTCTGGAAGAAAGTTTGGTTTTAATGGAAGAGAGGCAGCAAGGTTTGACAGTCGGAAGGTTAAATGCTACACTTGTGGTCAAGTGGGCCATTTTTCAAGAGAATGCAAGGAGAGGAAGTCTGGTGATGAAGTCAGATATGGCTCATATCCATTGGAATCAGGGACTTCTAAGGCTACACCTTCAAAGGCTTTGGTGACTCTGGATCACCAGATTGATTGGGCTGAACATGAACTTGCTGACGCGGAAGCTTCTACTTCTACACAAGTGAATCTGCTGGCATACTCACCTTTAGAGGACAAGAAGGAACAAGTCTCCTTGATGGGGATCTCTCAGGTACACAACTGTGTGTTTGGATGTAGTGTAAGATACAATAAACTTAAACAAGAATTTGATGATTTGAAACCTAAGTACAATGAGTGTTATATTCAAGTAGAGGCCTATAAAAAGGCTTTAAAAACTTTCGAAAAACAAAAAGTCTGGTTTCAAAAGAATCAAGTTAAATATGATGAAAAGATAAAAGTTCTAGAAAGGGATTTAGAAATTGCTAAGATAGACTTAAGGCGTACTGAAAAGGAGAAATCTGATGTAGAAAAGGAAAAACATGAATTACAAGCTAAGTTAGATAAAGAGATAGCTGGTCGTATGAAATGGCAGGAAGGAGCATCTATTTTGAATAAATTGATTGATGGTCGCCAATCTGTTAGGTCTAGAAAAGCATTAGGATATGAGAAATACATAGATCCTGAAGAGTTAACATATCCTGATATGTGTAGTGTTTTTGACCCTGAACCAGCCTTAGCTTATCAAACACCTGTTAAATTTGTTAAGGAAGGGGGAATAAATGCTGTCGCTGGACCTATAAGAGGGGAACATATGCCTATAGACCTGTCCATACCTAGTGACTTTGATGGATCACACCATCTCTATGGCAAAAAGTCAACTGACTTGCCAGACCCTATTATTAAATCTATTGATTTTGTCTCTTGTTGTGACAGTGACAAGTCTTCTGATAAAGGGTCTACCTCATTTGCCAGCTGTGATTCAAGTGAGAAGTCAGACCTACCCAAGACCACTCCCAAGACCACATCCAAGACATCACCCAAGACTCCCCTCAAGACTTCTAGAGTTACTGCTGATCACAAGACTGTTTCTTCTGAAGACTTGTTTTTTAATTCTTTGCAAAACAATATTTCTAGTTCTGTTAACAACAATTCTGTTAATCATTGTGGTTTGAATGCTTTTTCATGTTATGGAACTTCCTTTAGTTTGAATAAATCTTCTAAAAAGAAGAAATATTTTGTGTGTGGAAGTAAATCTCATTTGATTAAGGATTGTACTTTTCATGAGCAAAGGATGGGTGTATGTTTTAGTCAAAGGAAACCCAGGCAAATGTGGAAGAATGTTAATGATATACCTTCTTTTATTCCACATCAGCAAAAATCCAATTCTGCTGAACCACATTCTTCATGGAGAAGAACCAGTAATAGACCTTATGTTCGACCTACTAGTTCTTTCTTTTCTAATGGTTATTGGCCTAATCACTTTGACTCAATGTATTATGGTGGAGGGTATTGGGATACTGCTGTGAAGCCCTCAGCAGGTTGTTCTTGGACAAAGAAGGGACCTAAATTGCATTACAGGCCCAAGAACAATGGTGGATCTAAAACATCTACATGGCCTATCTCTAATGATCCACAAGGCAGGCTCAAGTCAGCAATGACTTGAGTCTCCAATGTGTACTAACTTTTGTATATTTTTTGTTGTTGTTGTAGGATCATCCTTTGAAAAGTACTGAAGTAGGTATAGTTGATAGTGGTTGTTCTAGAAGTATGTCAGGGAACAAGGACAAGATGCATGACTTTGTGCCCATAGAAGGAGGAGGCAGTGTAACTTTTGGTGGTGGAGATGGTAAAATTACTGGGAAAGGAACTATTAAGATACCTTTGTTAGATTTTGAAAATGTTTATTATGTGAAGGAACTGGAGCATTTTAATCTATTCTCTGTATCACAAATTTGTGACACTAAGAATAAGGTCTTCTTCTCTGAAGATGAGTGTCTTGTGCTCTCCAAGGACTTCAAACTTCCAGAAGACACAACTGTTTTGCTGAGAGTTCCTAGAACCTTCAACTTGTACACATTCAATCTGAATGATGTCAAGCCAGAAGGTGATCTAACATGTTTGGTGGCCAAAGCTTCCCAGGATGAATCTACCAAGTGGCATAGGAGAATGGCTCATGTTAATTACAAGACTATCAACAAGTTGTCTAAACTTGCTCTTGTTCAGGGCCTTCCTTCTAAACTCTTCACCAATGAACACAATTGTATTGCTTGCAACAAGGGAAAGCAACACAGAGCCTCTTACAAAGCCATAAAAGCTGTGAGCACCATTTCAGAGCCTCTTCAGTTGCTGCACATGGATCTCTTTGGTCCAACTCCTATCAGAAGTATTGATCATAAGTACTTCTGCCTGGTTATCACAGATGATTTTAGCAGGTTTTGCTGGGTATTGTTTCTAAAAACAAAAGATGAAACAACTCCTATTTTGAAAGAATTCATCACTTTAATTGAAAACTAGCTTAATAAAAAGGTTAAAGGCATTAGCTGTGACAATGGGACATAATTCAAAAATGTTGTTTTTCATAGAATTCTGCAAGTCTAAAGGGATTAGAAGGGACTATAGTACTCCATGGACCCCACAACAAAATGGGGTTGCTGAAAGGAAAAATAGAACCCTGATTGAGGCAGCAAGATCTATGCTTGCAGACTCCAAATTACCCACTATGTTTTGGACTGAAGCAGTAAGTACTGCTTGTTATGTCCTGAACAGGGTATCCATCACTAGACATCATGTCAAGACACCTTATGAACTTCTCACTGAGAAAGTTCCAAACATTCATTACCTTAAGCCTTTTGGTTGCAAAGTGACCATTTTGAATACTGCTGATACACTGGGTAAGTTTGATGGGAAAGCTGATGAGGGATACATTGTGGGTTATTCAGCTCATAGCAAGGCCTATAGGGTTTATAATCTGAATGCCAAAAGGATAGAGGAGACCCTTAACCTAAGATTTCTTGAAGATCAGCCTAATACTCAGGGACAAGGCCATTCTTGGTATTTTGACCTAGATTATTTGACTGATTATTTGGGATATACTAGACATGCTTCTAATCCTAATGCAGGTACCAAAGATCCAAATTCTAACCCTGTAGGTTCCATGGATGATGACTCGGAATGTGACTCTGAGCCAGATGAACATACCATTGTTGTACCATCTTTTCCACCTAACCATTTTGTAGGTAATCATTATGCTGCTAAACAAGATGATGAGTCACATTATGTAGAGGATCTTGCAAGACTTAAGAAGCAAGAACATGCTGCTACAAAGGAAGCTCAGAAACTCAATGAAAAGGTTACACAAGAGACTGAAGCCATCCTACATCAATTAGCACAAGCAGTCAGTGGAAACAAGGATGCTGCTGACAATTCTACTGAAGGCACACCTATTCCTACTGATAAGTTCAAAGATGCTGATACTAATGATGCAAACTCTCCCATTTCTATTGAAGCATCTACAGACTTGGAGAAGCCCTTTACAAGATTTCCAAGTCCTTCTGATCTTGGGAACTATCAGCCCAAGCCTGGCTTGTTTCACTCAGCTTCTTATGATACTGAGTTTGGGCCTACAGTCAACAACCTTGATGCCACAATTGATGTTAACCCTACAGCAACAAAAAGGATTCATAATGCGCATCCCTTATCAGAGATTATTGGAGATCCTAAAGCACCTATATGGTGAAGTTGCTTTCATTTCTTATGTCTACAATCAAAAGAGGGACAATCATACAGACTTCAAACATTGTCTGTTTGCATGCTTTCTTTCTCAGATAGAGCCAACTAGTGTTCCTCAAGCACTGGCTGATTCAAGTTGGCTTGAACCAATGCAAGAAGAGAGGCTGCAATTCAAGAATCAGCAGGTTTGGATATTGGTCCCTCTCCCTGATGGTAAATATGCTATTGCGACAAAATGGATTTTGAAGAATAAAAGAGATGCTAGGGGGATTGTGGTGAAGAACAAAGCTAGACTAGTGGCTCAAGGGTTTAGACAAGAGGAAGGCATTGACTATGATGAAGTCTTTGCACCAGTGGCCAGAGTTGAAGCCATTCGGATCTTTTTAGCCTATGCCTCTTATATGGGCTTTATGGTTTATCAAACGGATGTTAAAGGTGCTTTCTTATATGGTGAGATTGAAGAGGAGGTTTATGTGACTCAACCCAAGGGATTTAAAGACCCTGATCATCCTGAGTATGTGTACAAGGTTGTCAAAGCTCTCTATGGACTTCATCAAGCTCCCAGACCTTGGTATGCTAGACTTTCCACATTTCTGCTGAAGCATGGCTACAAAAGAGGTGCCATAGACAAGACTCTATTCCTCAAGAAAGATTCCAGGGATATTATTCTTGTGCAGGTGTATGTGGATGATATTATCTTTGGTTCAACCAAAGAAGCATGGTGTAGAGAGTTTGAGGATCTGATGAAGGGAAAATTTCAAATGAGTGCCATGGGAGAACTCACTTTCTTTTTGGGTTTACAGGTTCAGCAGAAACCTGATGGTATTTTCATTCATCAGGAGAAGTATGTAAAGGATATGTTGTCAAAGTTTGATATGGAGAATGTCAGGACTGCCACTACTCCCTATGAGGCTCCCAAACCAAAGAACAATATTGATCCTGATCTCCCTGTGAATGTTCATTTATACAGGTCAATGATTGGCTCTTTGATGTATTTGACTGCCTCTAGACCTGATATTACATTTTCTGTGAGTGCATGTTCAAGGCACCAAGTCACTCCACTTACCTCTCACTTGAATGTTGTCAAAAAGATTTTTAAGTACCTAAAAGGCCAACCCAAATTAGGTCTTTGGTATCCCAAAGAGTCTCCATTTCAGCTAGCAGCTTATAGTGATAGTGACTATGCTGGTACCAATATGGATAGAAGATCCACAACTGGAGGTTGCCAATTCCTTGGAAGGAGATTGATTTCTTGGCAATGCAAGAAACAGACCATTGTTGCTACCTCTACTACTGAAGCAGAGTATGTTGCTGCTGCCAATTGTTGTGGACAGGTTCTATGGACTCAAAATCAATTACTGGATTATGGGTATAATTTTATGAATACTACTATTTTCATTAACAATCAAAGTACAATTGGCATTGTTAAAAATCCGGTTTTTCATAATAGAACCAAACATATTAAAATCAGGCACCACTTTATCAGGGATGCTTATGAGAAACATTTAATTAAAGTGGTTAAAATTCACACAGATGAGAATGTGGCAGATTTGTTAACCAAAGCATTTGATGGACCAAGGTTTCAATATTTGGTGGTCCATATTGGTATGCTTAACCCTTAAATGCAAAGTTTAAGGGGAGGCATAAGCCTCAGGGGAGGTTTGTGAGTGTAATTGTAAATTTGTATACTTTTTGATTTTTTAACACTAACCCTCTAATGTTTCTGCAAGTTTGTTTGGTGTATTTGTATGTTTTATGTTTGTTTTGCAGATGTTCTGATGTTGTAAATTTTATGTTAAAAGTCACCAAGAGCTTTATACAAGGGAATGTGGTCAAGTATGCTGAACATGGTTTCTTCAGATTAGTTGACTATACTGAAGGTCTTACAAAGTTGATTAATGAAGAAGAACTTTTCATTCATTCAAAGAAACAAGTTACAGCTTACATTCAAAGTTCCAACTGGATTACAAAGACCATTCCTATACATTTGCCTAAACGAGTACTACTAGCTTCTATCATCTATTATGATGCGTGGGAATCGCAACAGGCTTTACCTCTCGAGAAGCTTACAACCCCCACCAGGCAGTGTACCTGATCGTTGTAGTATAGTATAGTGACAAGTACCGGGGGATTGATCGTTCAGCTTAGGAATAGTGTCGCTAAGATTAGAAAGCCTAAATTACTAGTTCTAAAGGTGAGGGATGATTATTTTTTGTCTTTTTATGTTTTTATGAAAGCAAGTAAAATCTCGGGTTTTGAAAGAGTGGGCGGAATTAGTTGCTATTCAACTAACCCAAAACTAAGATACAATCAAAATAAAATACTGAAAATGAAAATAAACTAATTATACTAAGGTTGTGAGCAGTAATTGGAGAAAATGTGTTTACTTAGATTTCACTACTCCCTAGATATCTTTTACACGTTAATTACTTGTTATAATTACATGGATGACGGATTGTATTCCTTAATATCATTCATGGGGTGGCATACATAACTCCCCAATTCTATGAGTTCTTATCTCCTCCTACACCATGCCCAGCACAACTATAGGGATTGTAAACAGTGGCTCATGCATTAAATACAACCAATAAAGACCTAGTACGCCTCGGTTCATGTTTCTTAAGACGTTCAAGCATGTTACCATTTGGAGATCTGCCAGTTTTCTTAAGCCTAACATATAAATCATTCATCCAAGAACAAGAATAAACAAGTAATCAACACATAATCAATATCTAGGTTTCATTGGATCTAAGCAAACACAAAAGAGATCTAGCCTAGCATAATGGAATTGAGACAAGAACAAGATATAGACAACCAACACATAGACATATTGATTGAATTAGAAGAACACTTATCTCAATTACAATGCAAGGTATCAAGGGTTTGGAACCCTTGAAAAACCTGTAAAATTTGCACCAAATTCGTCTTTAGGGTTTCTCCAAAACTTCTCTCTTTTTAATGTGAAAAACTAGAAAACTATATATAGGAAAACAAGGGTGACGGCGTCAAGAACAAGGGTGTGACGCCGTCATCTCGCCGCCAAATACTTCCTCGGACGGCCTTGATCTACTTATGACCGCCTATGTGACGCCGTCATCAACTACGGTATTTTATTCTTAGGACTCTGACGCCGTCAAGAACAACTCTTGACGCCTTCAGGTACTGTTCCCAGCTTGAAATTTGAGACTTTGCCGTTTTCTTCACTTTTAGGCTCCAAAAACGTCCGAAACGGCTCCTTTTCCAGAATTTACTCTCCAAGTACCTAAAATCACAAAAGGAACGATTTAGGGCAATATTTGATCAAATAAATTCGGATTCGGGCTTAAATGACCCCCTAAAAACGGATCATTTTTCGCCTCATCATATACCCTTACACTTGAGATTTGCTTGTCCTCAAGCAAATGCGCTTTTATTCTACTCAAAAGACAAGTTAGGGGTCATTTAACACTAATATAAAAGTAATTACAACAAATAATCATTCCACTAAAGACCAATAGACAAGCACGGAGGTCATACACAAGCACCTCACAAATAGTGTTTAGATACTCACATCTCTCGGGTGTAATAAAGTAATATAACATTATGGAAATGAAAGATATCTCTCACTACCTGTCATAGCAAAATAGATTACCATAGGCTTGGGAAAGGATCAAACCTCCACCACATGGCGTAAGCACCTAGGATAAACTATCAAAGAGGTCTTTTAAAGGGTTGTAACGTTAGGTATAGGGATATGAATTACACGGTTTTGTTGGATAAAGGAAGTTTTACTGGTGGCGAGTTAACAATCTTGGTTAATTACATGTACAATATGGCGTTGCTAAGCCAAGACTAGACTCGACTTAAGCTAATAAATGAAAAATAACAAAAACATAAAATGAACATAGAATGAAAACGGGATGGTAGTCCGTATGTTTTTTTTTTTTTTTTTTAATTATTATTATTTTTTGCATACACTCTTACCCTACCATCCAAAATAATACATCATAGGGGATGAGAGTTCCCCTTACACTTGAATCTTTACATACTTTACATTAAACAAATCTAATGACTCGATTTAAGAAAATCGAAACACTTGGAGCACTTTTAAGATTAACGTACATATGGGGGTAATAATATTATATTCTTCCCAAGTACTCCATAAAATAAGTACTTACCCATGAGTCCCAATCGTCCCAAAACAATATGTACAAGGATATGACTCGACTTAGCAACCATGTAATCAATTAGAAAGTTAACTTAGGGTTTAACAAATAACAATAATGCACTAAAAATGAGCGCATACATGGAAGGCTAAGGCGATTTGGGTGTACATTTAAGTGGGGTGTAACAAATTCTTCCTTTAAGTAAAATGCTTAAAGTTAGAAACGAAAAGATAGGCTCGGAGGGGTGTACTAGGGGTATCGTGTACTAAAAATGAGTACAACGCTAAGGGTGTGGGAAAAATTAGTTGACTTAACTAGTCAAGTAATATGACTTAAATGGTCAAGTAATTATAATACGGGTTTAACACAAGGGTGATCCTAATGCCTCTTATCATGTAGTAAATCCTACCACACGAATGTAGTCTCACTAGCGGTCTCGGGATGCATCACTAACGCAAGTTCTAGAATCTAAATGCTACCGGTACACTCATAAGCACTAATAGTAAATGCTTTTCCTATCAAATCTAAAGGCGAACCTCACATATTTGGGTGGAAATTTTTTCTGAATATACGGTTTTGTGCTAGTCATACATCTCCTATCCATGAGACGCTTGCTATGGCTAAAGTTTCACTCCTAAATGTTGTAAAAAATTTTAAATTTGGCGCTAAAATTACACTAACAAGTATTTCTCATAGTTTTATTACACATCTACTATCAAACAAAACAAACTCAAGCGAAAGTGCATATGTAAGGTATCATCTTTTTACCCTCCCCTTACACTTAAGATGAACATTGTCCCCAATGTTCAAGTAAAGAATGTAAAAGTGAAAAAGTAAAGAGAATGAAATCAAATACTCCCCTGATTCGCTCGGTATGGATTATAGGTTGGCCAGGTTAGATCTTCCTCCAAGAAAATGAACAATCAAAGCTTCCCTTCCAGAATATAAATCATCTCCTTGTCGAACATAACCTGTAAATCCTGACAAAAATAGACAAGACAACCTCGCGTAAAATCGGCGGCATCCTATATAAGTTACTAAATCCTAGAAAACAAAGTAAGATATAATGCTTGTGGAATGAAGTTTGCAGATCTCCTGGAGATTATAAAACTTAATAATTCACAAAAACCATAAGACTCCGTTAGAAAAATAAAACCGGTAAAATTTCCAGATTTTAACTCCTGACGCCGTCAAGAGTAAAACTCTGACGCCGTCAGAATGGACCTGCAGAAATTCTTATGTTAAGTTTCCGGAAAATTTCTGGAAAAACTTGGTTCTACTTCCTGGAAAATCCTGCAAAACTTCATTATAACTCAATACAAGCATTTGACTCTAACAAATACGAATATACACGTTCAGTTAATATTGTGGAGAATCATGATTGGTTTGTTTCTTAAAAACATATTTGGGGTTTCCCCTTACACTTATCTTTTGCAAAAATACTTTTAGGTTGGAGTTAAGACTAGGCCAAAACAACATAGTAAAGTATTTCCACATTTTAATTGAGAAACATGATCGACCAACAATAAAAATAAAGCATGCATACGGAAGCAAATAACAAACAAACAATTAAAATCACACAAAACATGGGTTGCCTCCCAAGAAGCGCTTGTTTTTGTTCGAGTCACGAGCCTGACTCTACCCTTATTTAACGAAGATAGGGGAGGTTTTCCCTACACTTAGGATTAAGTGCGGGTGGAAGTAGCGATACATACCCTTAGGGTGTAAATATGCCTCGTAAGGAAAGAGTGGTGGATGAATTATATCCTCAAAGGGGTGTGCTCCTATCATCATAACCTTACCTAATTCAATCGGGTTAATGGGTGGATTAAGATTTTCTCCTAGAAAGGGATCATTTTCAATCAACTTTAAGAGACTCCTAGTTGGGAATCCATCTTGACCTAATAAACCCGGTTTAAACCCATAATGTTTCTTGTGATCAATCATAAATGGGTGATGTAAGTATGTAAGGTTATTTTCCACTCCTATATTGGCTTCCTCTCTACAAGGCTTAGAGTCCACTACCTTCATCCTAAGACTACCCGGACTATATGGTTTGATGGGTGGATCGGAACCTATTTCAATTCCTAAATTTTCATCCAAGGATGGAAGATTAGGTAACGGTTTTGGTTGAGGCTCTGGTTCATCAAAACTAGGAACTTCCCTAGAACTAGGAGTAAGGTTATCACTACAAGTGTTCAAAACTATATCCTCAAGTGGTGCCTGGTCCAAGGGTACTACCTCCATCGGAATTCCTAAAGTTTCTTCTACTTCTTCTGGGTAAGTCACGGGCGGTGTGTGTGCCTCAAATGATGGTTGAGTATTTTGTGGGCTTATGTTGTTCACCTCATCATTCCAAGAGATTCATCATCTGTTTCTGGAGATTCATCATCATCGATCATAAAACCTAGGTCTTTATGATCAATGTGATCATGTTTGGCTACATCCTCCATCACATCAAGGTCACCTATGTGTTCATCCTATATTATGGTAGTGCCTAACCATGACATGCAGCTAGGTGGCTCATACGAAACTATCCTAGGTGAAGGCTCATATGGTGCATAGGTTTCACAAAGTGAGACATTTTGAGGGGTTGATGGAGCTCCAAAGGTGAATTCTTTAAAAGTCTTATGCACTTGGTCTCTTTTCTCAAGGTACTCAATAAAATCAATATAAGATCCTGTCCGCCTCATTTCATTCGTCCATCTTGGTATATCCAAACTGGTGTAATTATATTTTTCTGGTAAAACTCTAGTGTCGGACTTGGTGGATTCGCGTTCTCCATAATGGCAAACGGAATAGTCAATGAAAATTACGAACAAACACACAAAGAAAAAGATAGACTAAAGAAACCTAAAAAAAATAAAAAATAAAAATAAAATCTTACTAGAAAGGAATCTAGCAAGTAGACCTAATAAAAATACTGAAGCTTACCTCTCGATGGATCTCGAGAAGCTTACAACCCCCACCAGGCAGTGTACCTGATCGTTGTAGTATAGTATAGTGACAAGTACCGGGGGATTGATCGTTCAGCTTAGGAATAGTGTCGCTAGGATTAGAAAGCCTAAATTACTAGTTCTAAAGGTGAGGGATGATTATTTTTTGTATTTTTATGTTTTTATGAAAGCAAGTAAAATCTCGGGTTTTGAAAGAGTGGGCGGAATTAGTTGCTATTCAACTAACCCAAAACTAAGATACAATCAAAATAAATTACTGAAAATGAAAATAAACTAATTATACTAAGGTTGTGAGCAGTAATTGGAGAAAATGTGTTTACTTAGATTTCACTACTCCCTAGATATCTTTTACACGTTAATTACTTGTTATAATTGCATAGATGACGGATTGTATTCCTTAATACCATTCATGGGGTGGCATACATAACTCCCCAATTCTATGAGCTCTTATCTCCTCCTACACCATGCCCAGCACAACTATAGGGATTGTAAACAGTGGCTCATGCATTAAATACAACCAATAAAGACCTAGTACGCCTCGGTTCATGTTTCTTAAGACGTTCAAGCATGTTACCATTTGGAGATCTGCCAGTTTTCTTAAGCCTAACATATAAATCATTCATCCAAGAACAAGAATAAACAAGTAATCAACACATAATTAATATCTAGGTTTCATTAGATCTAAGCAAACACAAAAGAGATCTAGCCTAGCATAATGGAATTGAGACAAGAACAAGATATAGACAACCAACACATAGACATATTGATTGAATTAGAAGAACACTTATCTCAATTACAATGCAAGGTATCAAGGGTTTGGAACCCTTGAAAAACCTGTAAAAGTTGCACCAAATTCGTCTTTAGGGTTTCTCCAAAACTTCTCTCTTTTTAATGTGAAAAACTAGAAAACTATATATAGGAAAACAAGGGTGACGGCGTCAAGAACAAGGGTGTGACGCCGTCATCTCGCCGCCAAATACTTCCTCGGACGGCCTTGATCTACTTATGACGGCCTATGCGACGCCGTCATCAACTACGGTATTTTATTCTTGGGACTCTGACGCCGTCAAGAATAACTCTTGACGCCTTCAGGTACTGTTCCCAGCTTGAAATTTGAGACTTTGCCGTTTTCTTCACTTTTAGGCTCCAAAAACGTCCGAAACGGATCCTTTTCCAGAATTCACTCTCCAAGTACCTAAAATCACAAAAGGAACGATTTAGGGCAATATTTGATCAAATAAAGTCGAATTCGGGCTTAAATGACCCCCTAAAAATGGATCATTTTTCGCCTCATCATATTACAAAATACTTGAGGCTATGACAAGTACAATGATGAAGCTGAAGATGAAAATGGAAAAAGAAGAGAAGGAAGACTGTGAAGATGCTCAAGTACCAAAGGCAAGAAAATACTCAAGAACTTTGGTCCATGGCAACATTCCTCAATCATCTACTTTAGCTTCTCCTTTCCATTACGTACAATCTCTGCCTTCTTGCTCTGTCCGATGTGCTCTTGATTAGAAAGACCAGGTCCTGGAGCAGGAAGATCCAACACCACATTTTGTGTTGTTGGAAGAGATGGATCTCTCTTACTTGACCTTGGTTGGGATCTCTCTGGTGTGGAAGGAGGAAGAAATGTTGGATCTTCATTTTCCTCCTCTGAAGAGTCTTCATCAGAGGTATAGATGAAGGGAGAGACAAGTTCTCTCTCAGCAGGAATGGGGACATGGCTAGGTTTACCCCTTTTATGTGCATTCCATCGTCTTTCATGTGCTTCCCATCGACTCTCCATTTCTTTTTCATAGTCTGAATCAGAAAGCTCCCAAGGATATGGTGGTAAATCTTCTTCTGATGATGAAGAAGAGTGAGAAGAGGAAGTTTGATCTAAAGTTTCTAGTTTTGATGACATGATTTTGGTGATGAATTGAGTTTAATTGGGAAATTAGGGTTGAGAGATGATTTGGGGTAAATTGATGACTGAGATGTGTTATTTGGGGTGATTAAATAAGCCAAGTTTAGGCGTTATGATAATTAATGCGGGTTGGGTGGCACAGTAAAATCAAGATATTCACCGAAGATATTTTTACATTTGCTTGGTTTCTGCTGATGTTGACCATTCCTCAGCAGATTTGACTTTCATTTCTGCTGAAGGGTAATTTTGAATTTGGAAGTTTTTAAATTACACGTCAGACTTGGTCAATAATTAGTTCCGATAATTTCGACAACGATTGGGGAACTTCCAAATATAACCCACTTCGCATATCTCTTCCTAAACAAAATTATTCGCTTGTTACTCCATTTAAACCCATAATTCTCTGAGTAATTCATAACCGTCTCACGCAAGTTCATTCAAATGGCACAACTTGAATTGAAAGGAGATCATAACAAGTATGCTATTCTGAAAAAGGCTAAGGGACATGAAGAATTTGATTTAATGGTGGAGTTTCTACAAAGGTCAAAGATTCATTATGCTTTGACACATAGTCCCAATCTGATTTGTGAATCAATGGTGAAGCAATTTTGGGCATCTGCTGCAAAGAGATCTGACACAGAGATTGTAGCTGAAATTGATGGTGTAGAGTATGTGGTGACAGAAGGTTTGATTAGGACAAAGCTTCAGTTGGATGATGAGAATGGTGTGTATCACTCCAACACTACAGAGATTCTTGCTGGGCTAAGGGAAGCTGGATATCAAAGTACTGATACAACTAAGTGGCACAAGAATCAATTTTGTCCTAAGTGGAGGTATTTGGTGCATTTGCTGATCCAATGTATAAGCAACAAGTGTGGTGGATGGAACCAATTCTCTCTACAATTGGGTTGTGGTATTGTTTGTCTTTCTAAGGGTCTAACTTATAATTTTTCTAAGTTTATTTTTGAAAATATGCTAGAAAATATTGATAAACAACAGCATAAGTTTTTAATGTACCCTAGGTTCTTACAAATTATTCTAGATATAACCACTGAAGATAGAACCCATGTGCCTATTAAAAGTCTTGGTTCTAAGTTGTTTGCCTCAATGAAAACAAATTATAATGGGGAACATCGCCCTTTGTTAGCTGCTATGTTGCCACATGGCAATGATAATGTAGTTGAGGGTGATGATGCTGGTAATGTGCCTACTCATAATACTGCTGATGATGGTAATCCATCATCTTCTGGTGTTGCTGCTGATGGTAATCCTTCAGTGGTAATTGAGGAAGAGCCAGCTACAACTGCTGAACCATTACCTATTTCTACTGACCTACCACCACCTTCCCCTGCACATATGTTACCTAGTCCTACCATTTCACCATCTCAGGATGCTCCAGTTGAGCAAACTCATGAGTTTGAAGATACATTTCAGCCTCTTGAGCCTGAGTTCACTAGACTACCTACACCCAACCCTTTGAGAGAGCCAATTGATGAAGGCTTTCCTAATGATGTACATGAGTCTGTTTCTCCTGCTAGGTCCAATGAAGCTCCTCTTATCACTGAGCAATCAGCTGGTAGAGCAGAGGACCCTATTACTCTTACTTCTGTATATGATTCACTTTGCAGGTACATGGGACTGATGATTTCCAAAAGGAGCTTGCTGATACCAAGTCTACTCTTGGTAATGAAATTGAAAGGCTGAAAAGTAAGGTTCAAGATTTGGAGGCACAGTTGATTCAGCAGAAGCAAAGTAAGGGTGGATTGGATACTACTGAAGTTCCTCAGGAGGCAAATTTGGATTCTCTTGAAATTCTAGCTGAAGTTGCTAGACAGTCTCATGTTGCTCCTCCTAAAGCTGCTGAAGTACCTCAATCTAAGTCACAAATTCAATTCAGCAGAAGAAGAAGTAGAAGACAATATTTGGCAAAGAAAGCTGCTGAATCTTCCAAAGTGTCTAGTTGTCACAACTCACCATTTCAGGTCATTTCACAAACTTTGGAAAAACACTATTCATCAAACACTATTCATCAAAACACTATCATCAGTTTACTATTCATCATTTTTGGTGTCAGTTTGACATTCCGAGAAGCATTCAGAAATTTTACTATTCACTGAACACTATTCATTGCCGGAAAAGATTTCATCATTCACGTGCATTATTCATTTCATCGTAAATTTAGTTTACGGGTATTTAAATTCGCGTAACCGTATTGGTTCAGGTGCGAATTCATGCATTATCAGTAAAGACATTTCATACAGACTAGAGACAGTCTGCATATCATTAGTAGGTCATTTACATGTTATACCACTCTTAGGATTTTCAAATTTATATATTTGATACATTTAACGTTTTCCTTATAATTATTTATAAATAAACGTTAATACACGGTTTATACACGACGAATATATCTAAATATTACCACAATGGTCCCGACATATTTTTATATCCATTATATCATCATAAAAGTTATAACATTCATTTACCCAGTATTTTGGAAATTTATTTTATTTATAACGTAAGCTTATGAATATTACGACAGGTTTTTTGTGAGAACTAAACAATAATCACCCGAACACTCAGTAATTGTACCCAACATATTTTTAACATTTTCATGACTTTATTAAGTCCCGATTAACTTCCTTAATATTTATTTCTAGCAAACCCGGTACCCGATTATAACTAATACTTACACTAAACTACAACTAATATTACCCTACATTTCCTAAGTGATCAAAACCGATTTGGCTACTCTTTTATACATTGAAAACCGACCACACACAACCTTCCCTAGCTCACTTGACTAAATTTAACCATGTACTAGTATAATACATTATAACCTTGCCTAAATATCTAAAAACCTCAAAACATAAACATAACTAGTTTCCTAGAATCATAATATAACTTTTCAAGATCCAAAAGTTTTCATCTTTCTCTTCCTCATCTCCATAACCACGACCCAACTTCATCCATGAACCAAAATCCATTATTTTTCAAAGTACAAAGCATCAAAGTTGTTCATTTCATCATCCTAATCAAGAATCATCCAACAAAAACGCAAGTAATCCAAGGTTTCTAATCATCTCATCACCTATTATTTCAAAGTGAGTATTCAAATTTATTTTTATGTTTTCATCTAATTAACACATGTATCTTATAGTATACATGCTTAATTTCATGCACAAACTAGTTATACCACTTTATTTTTGTAGACTTTTGAAACATACAAACCCTAGAATTGGTTTTAGGTACTCCTTTGTTAAATTAACTTGTTTAGTGATCATTAGGAACCCATGGCACCCTAAGAAGGTGTATGGTAGGATTAGTATAGTTTTGTGAAGTTTGCAAGAGTTTTGGTTGAGGTTGAAACTAGTTTTGAACCTTGGAAATGGTTTTGTAACAAGTAAATATGCATTCTGTTCCATTTTGGTAAACCCAGGAAAATCAGTAAACATAAAGTAAACTTTGGCAAAAATTTTAGAAAATACTTTCAAAAACGAATCTGTAGGCGAAAGAACGGATTAAAAGAGTTTATAACGAAGAAGTTATGATTTTTGCAAGTTTATTGACGAAAACTATTTTCCGGAAAAATACATGCTGTTGGACATTTTTCGTCGAACAAAAAGAGGCTTTAGACGTAACCCGGAGGAGCCAAGATTTCCAAAATATATTACCACATACTAAGACGTAACCGTGGATATAAAGAACAAGTAAAACGGGCTTATAACGACAAAGATATTCACGTTTCAATATCGGCAAAAATCCTCTATAATTGGCAGCTTTCACTAGTAATAATAATAATAATACTTCTACGTACTAAATTCTAGATTTTCTAGAAATATTAACCAAGTACCCAAAATCATAACTAATGAAGTATTAGTGATTACAAGTATATTTTTATCACTACAAGGTGTTATTTCAAGGATTTCAAACCGAGGATTTCAACATTAACATTGATACATACGATATATATATATATATATATATATATATATATATATATATATATATATATATATATATATATATATATATATATTACAACTAGTTTTATTTTTCTAATAGCCATATTTTCCTAAGTCTTGGAAAATGTATATTTTTGATAACAACAAGTATTTTTCAAAGAATAGAGTGGTATAGGAAACATGTGCATGGACATTCATAACATCATTTCATGATCTAAAGTAGATCGTTCATCATTCATATTAGGTTGCGGCTAGTGTGCGCGCCTTGTTTTTCAGCTCATTACATGTTCATGGTACCATCATATCAGGTGAGTTTTCATAGCCCCGTTTTCAATTCAATATTTTGATTTCAAATCCCACGGGGGGAATACATTGCATCAATCATGTTAGTACGAGCCCAAGTACCAAAACATATGTACATTGCTTAAGTTGCCTTACCATTCAGTTAAAGTCCCCTGTTTATTATCATGGACCGTTAATTTGCCGATTAAGCGAGAGTGAGTGGATAGATCTATCGAGGGTGACGCCTCCATCCGTGGTAGTGATTACCAACCGTAAGCAGATGCATTTCATTTTGACACGGTTACGAGTGTTCTGGTAAAACATTCGGGAGGGGCATATAATTTCATCAGTCATAGCTTCGGGGTCATGAGCTTAAGGTCTATTGTACAATTTTCATGAGATTTTTATCTTGCACTTTTACTTGTGGTGGCCGTACATCATTACATTTTATAATCCTATGGAATTCACCAACATTCGTGTTGACGTTTTAGCAATGTATTTCAGGTTATTAAGGTAGCTCATGTGACATGCATTTGGACCTTCATGGAGTCGCGGAGTCGACGCGTCTCATCATTATTTCATGCACTTATGTAAACATTTGATCTAGTAGGACTTGTTTTCATAAACTTGCAACACATTTTGGGGACCTCATTTTGTAAACTCTGGATTATTTCAATGATCAAATGCAGTATTTTCCAAACGACACTTTAGGTCGTTCAATGTAACTGTAACTGTGGTGCTATGACAGACACCCCCAGGTATTCCATTCCGTTGGAAGTCAGGTAAATTGGGGGTGTGACAGATTGGCATCAGAGCTAAGGTTATAGCGAAGTAGGATGTATCTTGGACCCTAGACTATAACCGCATCATCATAGCATCTCATCATTTCATCATAAGTGCATAATCATGATACATGTTGTTTCATGCATACCCTGTGTGAGTTATTTATACTTATATTTGTATATGTATATCATTTTATTGACCTAGTTCACTAGTGACATGCCTTCAGATACTCACCCTGACATTCTTTTATCGGATTCCGACATTGAAGATGCCTTGTCATCTTCCACTACCATTATACCACCAGTTTCACTTACACCACCATTAGCACTATTGATTTGCCATAGGAACAGGGTTTTCCTATAATTCAGCCCATACATAGAATGCCTTTTGGTAGAGTATTCAGACTTAATCTTAATGGACCTATTAGATTGTTTATTTCAAGGAAGATAGCATATTTTCTTTCCTTCACTAGTAGAGCACTCACTACTTAGGTACTACCACCACCGTCAGCTACTTATTGCACTATTGGTCGTCCTACAATGCGTACTTTAGTTTTACCTCTTAGATGTCGCGAGGTAGCGCGAAAGAGGATAGTATTCCATTCACTAGTACCATCATTGTCATTTTTATTTTCCATTCCCACTTACCATGAACTAGATAACACCTAGTAGATAATACCAATGTCACGGACTCAACAGGAACATCCGCAGATTCTTCAGGAATGGTTCAGAACCTACATTATCTAAGATTTGATAGATGCACAACTTCAGACACCACTTCAGGACTATCTCGACCTTATGATGCCACAAACATGATTTCACACAGAGGGACACCAGGAAGTCCCTAGACCAGACTTATATCCTCACTAGCTTTTACTATTATCCTAGCCACAGAAAGTGTGGGACATAGTCTAAAGAACTTGTTGTGTTTTGATTGTTGTACAAACAAAAATATCAAGTGTGACTCTACTATGTAAGAAATGGTTGTGCTATTTGTGATATCGGTTCACGTAGACCGAAATTTTCATGTATTATATTCATGTGTTATGGATATGATGACTTTGATTAACTATATTCTCATGGTCACTCATGAGTTGATGAAAAGAGATTTAAGCAAACCACTCCGAGCATGACGCAAGTTGATGTTGGACAAGTCATTGCCAAGAACATAGCCACCACCCTCACTAAGGAACTTACTCATGTGGAATTTATGGGGTGCAATCCTCCCTCCTTTAGCGGAACTAGAAACACAAAGGAATTTCTCAAATGGTTCAAAAACATAGAAACAATATTTCGATGTGGCGACTGTCGTAAGGAAGACAAGGTTAAGTTCGCCACATGCACTTTTCAGGATCATGCCCAGGAATGGTGGACCAAACATATTAAGATGGTGGGAGTTGATGCTGCCTACTCACACTCTTGGGAGAAACTAAGAAAGATGATGGGTATAACATTTTGTGTAGGAAATAAATTACGAGCAAAGGAACAGGAAACACTAAACTTTACCATGGTAGGAAATGATGTTGACGAGTACACTACTCATTTTTATGAATTAACACGACTAGGTTCTGCAATGGATGAACCGGAAAGCAAGAAACTTGAAAAGTACATTGGGGGACTCTCAAATGGAATTCGTATGTTGGTCATCGCATGGGAACCCGATACCATGTCTGAAGCTATCAAAATGGCGATCGGAGCAAAGGAACTCATAGTTCATGACAAGACATCAGGAAACAAAAGTGACAATAAAAGGAAGTGGAACAACAATCTAGGTTGTAATGCTGCTCAACAATCACCCAAAGGACAAGAAGTGAATAGAGCCTTTGCTGCAGAACCGCACACAAAGAGAAGGTATATTGGAAAGTTACCTCACTGTAACCTGTGTAATCAACATCACCGAGGTCATTGCAGTAAAATGTGTGGAGTGTGCAAGAAGCAGGGTCATCGGACTAAGGACTGTAGGAACCTCACAAATCAGAAGATCCCAGGGAGTTGCTTCAAATGTGGAAACTTAAGGCATTTCAAGAATCACTGCCCGGAACTAAAGAACATGGAAAATCAGGAACTTGGAATCAAGACTGACTCGCTCGAGGAATAGCGTGAGCTGTTGAAAAAGAACCGTCAGGATATTAGCAACATCAAGGATAACAACAATGCTTCAGTAGGAGGAGCCTTGTTTCAATATATAAACCGTAGTTCGAGCCCTTTAGGGTTGTATCTTTCCTTTTGTACTTACCGTTGGTACGATGACATAACCTAGTTGTATTAAGCACTTTTCTATCCAAAGTAGTATCTATCCTTTGTTACCTCTGTGATAATCATAACCATCGTTTACTCCATTTTCTATCCCAATTGCCCAGACTTCAATCGTTTCGCAACATTTTAGCATTGTCTTATCCGGGATTAGGTTGATTTCGTTTTTGACGAATTAGTAGACTATTACCATTCGACAAGATTCACCCACGTATCCAATACACCATTCAAGCTATTTTACTATCATATGGGGAAATTGTTTTATAGAAAAATTTCTGAAGTAAGCTATTTTATTACCATCCTATAAATTGATTTTCTGTCATTACACCAAGTATTTATTATTATTACGCGAGGTAATTTTCATGTTACTTGAAAGAAAACATCAGGATACCATTTTAATAACAATGCATTGAACACCATCTAAAACTTTTGAGAAGTTATGATATTTTGACAAAATCTAACATCGCATCATTAGTCCTCAATTGTACATAGCCTGATCACCTATGTAAAATTCAGGAAGGATTATGCCATGAAGGAAATAATTACCTTTTCAAAGGATTGTTAATAACAATCTTCATTTAAAAGTTTTGTAAACAAAGGAACTCTTTCATAAACATCTCTTTTGCCGAACTATCCCTGGATACTTAACCCACCAGTCACTCACTTAGCCATTAAGTTGGATTTTCCCATTGACTTCCCTCGGAGAGACTTTCCATATCAATTACAAGTAGGATTCCTCAATACAAGAAAAGCAATGAAAGGATTACAGAACTACTAAACAGAACTAGAAGTATATAGTGAGAGAACTCATAACTCAACAACAATTCTAAGATATTGCGAGACCATCCGAATCACCAACTCTGACTAGTTGTCAAATTCTATCATTTAAGGGTACTAGCTAGACTGAGCTACAGGATTGAACTCAATATAAATGTCCGCAGGACAACACAATAGAAATAAATCAAGCTTCTAATTGAGACTGTAGAGCATTTCATTTAAACATGGCCTCATCCATACATAAACTTTCCTGCAGTAAGTTTTCACAAAGGACAATTGTTTGAAACAAGAATATCGATGTAGATTCCTCTAAGGCATTATGTCTCTAGAAATTTCCGATAACCTCACCTTCATACCAAGCAAGGGATCAAACCAGAACATATCTCCTTATCTACATGGGAAAACAGAATAGACATTCATCGACACAACATCAAGTGATACGTTCGCCTTGCCAATTACAACGATAAAATATTTCAGGACTTAAGTTAGTCTAAATACCTATGCTTGTAGTTATGCCTGATAACCACCAATAGGCATTATCCAACCTCAGGAACTAAATGTTAGACATCTATGCATTTAAGAGAACATTTCCTATTCTACCATTTTATCCTTGTTAGTGTTTTCACTTTTAAATAAAGTTGATGCGTTTACATAAATCACATACTGTGTGGAAAAATGATTTCTGAAATTCCTATTTTGAACAAGTACGATACTTTTTGGTCAATCTTTAGCAACACTATTGTGCAATGAGAAATATACATAGACATCAAACTTTGGTAAGCAGTCTTAATCACAACATGTTTGAAAACAGTTCCTATTTCATAACTACTGGATTTTGAATCATCAAGAAAAATATTACCCAGTAAATCATTTGCTCCATTTTCTAAATTCGTTTATTCAGAAAAAGATTTCAACCAAAACTCACAATCGCGAGACAAATTCCAGAACAAATTTCCCTACAACATCGCTTATGCATTTAGGATTTTTGACTGGACAATAGAGAATATTTGGATTATGTGATGAAGGAATTAGGAGGAACATCACAAAGTAATCACGAACTTCAGTAGTGGAGACCAAACCCACTAGGTAAAGAAGGACATATGTCTTATCATCCGTTGGAACAAAACACAAGGAATCACGTTGTTACCTATATTCTATCCCTTTCAGATAACGCCAAGTTCGAAGGACCGAACGTTGTGGAATTAATCACAAAGGTTTATTGTACCCATTTTAGTTATTCCTGTTAAGGAAACCGATTCACCTTGGACTTCAAGTAATCATTTCAGAATTTCCTTTAGAAACCTATTTAGATGCGAACATCACCTATCACCCTCAGACCGATGGTCAAGGCGAGAGAACAATTCAAACATAGGAAAGTATGCTCAGAGCATGAGTGATTGACCCTAGAAATGGTTGGACTAATCATTTATTATAAATCAAATTCATCTACAACAATAGTTATCACACCAACAGCGGGAAACTGGCCGAAGTTAGGTTGGTACATAACACACATCATTTGGATTGGATATCCTGAACAACAAACCATCCAGATTCAAGTAGGAGAACAAATTAAGTTAAAAGCATTGCCTTGGATTGGCATGATACAAATTGGATAACAAGAAAGGTTGAACCTTTAGCATATTGGGCCATTTAAGATTCATTTTAGAATCGACCAACTAGCATACAAACTTGAGTTCTGGCAGAATTCAGCAGTATATATTACCAGTATCACATTTAAAACATTAAGAAGCGCAGACCATCTATTGATGGGCCAAACTCGGAAAAAGCTCAACTCACTAGTTCAGTAGGCATTCATGAAATAAACAGAAATTTCCTACAAGTCAAGAATCAGTTACAAGTTCAATAAGTTGTAAACCATTAAAACTTCATATTGGTAAGCAGAGTTATGCAGAAATTTCTGCCTAGGAAAGGCATGATATCATTCAGAAAACTTGGAAAGTTAAACCCGATATACACTGGACCATGCAATATTTCAGATAGAGTAGGCCTAGTGGCCGTCAGACTTGAGCCTTGTTAGAGAACAACAGGATTACACAACCATGTATTATCATTTTTTCATATTAGTCAATCATAATTCCATTTGGAAAGGAATCCAACCCAAAGTCAAACATAAACCTTGCAGGAGAACAAGTAGAAATCATGGACAATTAGGTTGAACAGTTGAAGCAGAGTCGAATTCCTATCGTTAGAGTTCGCTGGAATTCTCGAATATCATCACCTTTTCACCAATACGTTTTTAGAGACCAACATAAACTGAACTTCGGGACGAAGTTCCTTTTAGAGGGGAAGACTGTCACAACTCACCATTTCAGGTCATTTCACAAACTTTGGAAAAACACTATTCATCAAAACACTATTCATCAGCTTACTATTCATCATTTTCGGTGTCAGTTTGACATTCCGAGAAGCATTCAGAAATTTTACTATTCACTAAACACTATTCATTGCCGGAAAAGATTTCATCATTCACGTGCATTATTCATTTCATCGTAAATTTAGTTTACGGGTATTTAAATTCGCGTAACCGTATTGGTTCAGGTGTGAATTCATGCATTATCAGTAAAGACATTTCATACAGACTAGAGACAGTCTGCATATCATCAGTAGGTCATTTACATGTTATACCACTCTTAGGATTTTCAAATTTATATATTTGATACATTTAACGTTTTCCTTATAATTATTTATAAATAAACGTTAATACACGGTTTATACACGACGAATATATCTAAATATTCCCACAATGGTCCCGACATATTTTTATATCCATTATATCATCATAAAAGTTATAACATTCATTTACCCAGTATTTTGGAAATTTATTTTATTTATAACGTAAGCTTATGAATATTACGACGGTTTTTTGTGAAAACTAAATAATAATCAGCCGAACACTCAGTAATTGTACCCAACATATTTTTAACATTTTCATGACTTTATTAAGTCCCGGTTAACTTCCTTAATATTTATTTCTAGCAAACCCGGTACCCGATTATAACTAATACTTACACTAAACTACAACTAATATTACCCTACATTTCCTAAGTGATCAAAACCGATTTGGCTACTCTTTTATACATTGAAAACCGACCACACACAACCTTCCCTAGCTCACTTGACTAAATTTAACCATGTACTAGTATAATACATTATAACCTTGCCTAAATATCTAAAAACCTCAAAACATAGACATAACTAGTTTCCTAGAATCATAATATAACTTTTCAAGATCCAAAAGTTTTCATCTTTCTCTTCCTCATCTCCATAACCACGACCCAACTTCATCCATGAACCAAAATCCATTATTTTTCAAAGTACAAAGCATCAAAGTTGTTCATTTCATCATCCTAATCAAGAATCATCCAACAAAAACGCAAGTAATCCAAGGTTTCTAATCATCTCATCACTTATTATTTCAAAGTGAGTATTCAAATTTATTTTTATGTTTTCATCTAATTAACACATGTATCTTATAGTATACATGCTTAATTTCATGCACAAACTAGTTATACCACTTTATTTTTGTAGACTTTTGAAACATACAAACCCTAGAATTGGTTTTAGGTACTCCTTTGTTAAATTAACTTGTTTAGTGATCATTAGGAACCCATGGCACCCTAAGAAGGTGTACGGTAGGATTAGTATAGTTTTGTGAAGTTTGCAAGAGTTTTGGTTGAGGTTGAAACTAGTTTTGAACCTTGGAAATGGTTTTGTAACAAGTAAATATACATTCTGTTCCATTTTGGTAAACCCAGGAAAATCATTAAACATAAAGTAAACTTTGGCAAAAATTTTAGAAAATACTTTCAAAAAGGAATCTGTAGGCGAAAGAACGGATTAAAAGAGTTTATAACGAAGAAGTTATGATTTTTGCAAGTTTATTGACGAAAACTATTTTCCAGAAAAATACATGCTGTTGGACGTTTTTTGTCGGACAAAAAGAGGCTTTAGACGTAACCCGGAGGAGCCAAGATTTCCAAAATATATTACCACATACTAAGACGTAACCGTGGATATAAAGAACAAGTAAAACGGGCTTATAACGACAAAGATATTCACGTTTCAATATCGGCAAAAATCCTCTATAATTGGCAGCTTTCACTAGTAATAATAATAATAATACTTCTACGTACTAAATTCTAGATTTTCTAGAAATATTAACCAAGTACCCAAAATCATAACTAATGAAGTATTAGTGATTACAAGTATATTTTTATCACTACAAGGCGTTATTTCAAGGATTTCAAACCGAGGATTTCAACATTAACATTGATACATACGATATATATATATATATATATATATATATATATATATATATATATATATATATATATATATATATATATATATATATATATATATATATATGTATATATATTACAACTAGTTTTATTTTTCTAATAGCCATATTTTCCTAAGTCTTGGAAAATGTATATTTTTTATAACAACAAGTATTTTTCAAAGAATAGAGTGGTATAGGAAACATGTGCATGGACATTCATAACATCATTTCATGATCTAAAGTAGATCGTTCATCATTCATATTAGGTTGCGGCTAGTGTGCGCGCCTTGTTTTTCAGCTCATTACATGTTCATGGTACCATCATATCAGGTGAGTTTTCATAGCCCCGTTTTCAATTCAATATTTTGATTTCAAATCCCACGGGGGGAATACATTGCATCAATCATGTTAGTACGAGCCCAAGTACCAAAACATATGTACATTGCTTAAGTTTCCTTACCATTCAGTTAAAGTCCCCTGTTTATTATCATGGACCGTTAATTTGCCGATTAAGCGAGAGTGAGTGGATAGATCGATCGAGGGTGACGCCTCCATCCGTGGTATTGATTACCAACCGTAAGCGGATGCATTTCATTGTGACACAGTTACGAGTGTTCTGGTAAAACATTCGGGAGGGGCATATAATTTCATCAGTCATAGCTTCGTGGTCATGAGCTTAAGGTCTATTGTACAATTTTCATGAGATTTTTATCTTGCACTTTTACTTGTGGTGGCTGTACATCATTACATTTTATAAACCTATGGAATTCACCAACATTCGTGTTGACGTTTTAGCAATGTATTTCAGGTTATTAAGGTAGCTCATGTGACATGCATTTGGACCTTCATGGAGTCGCGGAGTCGACGCGTCTCATCATTATTTCATGCACTTATGTAAACATTTGATCTAGTAGGACTTGTTTTCATAAACTTGCAACACATTTTAGGGACCTCATTTTGTAAACTCTGGATTATTTCAATGATCAAATGCAGTATTTTCCAAACGACACTTTAGGTCGTTCAATGTAACTGTAACTGTGGTGCTATGACAGACACCCCCAGGTATTCCATTCCGCTGCAAGTCAAGTAAATTGGGGGTGTGACACTAGTGGAGATGATGATGTGCTTATGGCTGAAGCTACTAATCTTCTTCAGGAGAAACAATCACCTAGTATTATTGCTGCTGACAAATCTACTGATAAATGTAATTTATCAGGAGAAGCATTCTTTGTAGCAGGGAAAGTGTATTTGAATTCCCCTGTTCATAATTCATCTGGGAATCAGCAAGTTTCTCTTGATGACATTACTGAAATCCTCAAGCCTCAAGGATCTACTGATAGAGATGTTCAAGAATTAAATGATGAACCTATGGAAGATTTGAATGTTCCTTATGATGATTTTCCTGAAGGAACTGAAGTGGCTGAGGATGAGCTTGTTACAGCTGAAGAAAGAGGTGCACAAGAAAAACTCTTCAAAGAATGGGAAGATTATAAGACGAGTTCTAATATGGCTGAGGCACAGCAAGCCAAGTTTGATGCAACACACCAGTCTGCCACTCAAAGATATGTTTCTACTTTGCCTATTGAAAGACAGAAGGAATTGGATGCTGCTTGATGAGTCAGATTGGCAGCATATTGGACAACAAGTGATTGCTAATCCTGATTTAGCTGCAGACATTATTGGTAATAGGGTGGAGAAAAAGGACTGGGCCTCTGAAATTGTGAAAGTAATGAAGTTGAGGAAGAAAGTAGCAGATGAGTTAAAAGCCAAAGCTAAAAGAGACAAACCTATGACTCAAGCACAGCAGAGGGATTACATGAGAACATATGTGAAAAGTCAAAGCAATGCTTTATATAATACTGCTTGGACTAGGAAACAAGTGTGGGCACTTCCATATGACAAATTGATTCAGATGTATAATAGAATCAAGTCTAGAAATGACAAAGATGGAATGGGTGCTTCTAAGAATATTCATATCACTCTTGCTGATGCTGGTTCCTCTGTTAATGTGGATATTCATGTTGCTACTGAAAAGGTATCTTTACCTGATACTTCTGCTAATGTATCACATGTTGCTGCTTCATCTTATGTGGATAAAGGTAAAGCTCTAGTGATAGCAGAAGATCCTCTATCTAGGAAGAGAACCAGGAAACAAATGGAGGAGGAAAGGTTGGGTGAAGAGGCTGCTCAACAGTTAGATGCTGAACAACAAGCTGACTTGGCAAGATTTCATGAGATTAAGGTAAGAGAGGCTAAACTTCAAGCTGCTAGAGCCAAATAGATGAGGCAGGCTATGGATGAACAATATGCATCTGTTGCACTTGAATCTTCTCAGGATTCTACTGATGAACAATTGGATAATCCATCAGTGGAAACTGATGCTGCAGTAGGTGAATCTGCTGAAGCTGAAGTTCCTGATGCAACTTCTCTACCTCATGCTGCTATTTATGTTCCTGGAAGAAAATCAAAGAGAATGGCTAGAGTCAGAACTTCACATTCCACACAAAGCCTAATAAATGTGAATGCTTCTTATGCTTCATTTATAAGAGAAGGATCCCCTGATGATTGGCCTGATGCAACTAGAGATGTTTTGGTTCACTGGGAGTTAACTGAGAATGGCCTGTTTAATACCATTTATAGATTGGATAAAACTTCTATATCCTTTACATTTCTTCAAGAGATTCTACATCTTGTTGATCATCAGGATTTGGTCACTCTATATGATTTGGTTCTCAAATTTTATGCAAATCATACTCCTACAGGGTCTGGATTGTATTTATTGGGTGATCTAAGAGTTGTTTGATTCTTCTACTCCCACTGGTGCTAGTTATGACATATGGAAAAACAATCAGAGATGGAAAGTTCAGAATTGGAAATTTTATCCTATGCCTTATGTTCATGTGTTGGAAACTACAACTGGTCTAAGGTTTATTATGGAATTGGCAAAAGATATCCCCTGAAAGTGTCTCTGATGGAGAAAATGCTACAACAAAAGTTGGAGATTCCTCCTGATCCAGTTGGGAATGCAAGATTGTTTGCTGAATCTTTGGTGAAAGTCTTTAAACAAAGGATTAAGACTTCCAGAGCAGCTTCTGTTTAATGGTATAATGTTGTATATTTGTTTTTACTATTTCTTATTTAGTATTAAAAAAAATTAACTAACATTTTTGTTGTATAGTATTGTGTTTAAGGTATGCAGGTTAGGTGTTTCACACACTATTCTTTGGTCATCAACTTACCTGATGTTGACTATTCCATCAAAAAGTTGGCTAGTCCAAATGGTACAGCTTTGGTAAAGACACATCAAATCTGTTGATAGCTGTAATGGTTTGCTCAAAACCATAGGGTAATCAACTCACCCATGCTTTATTGCTGAGAGTTGAAATGGTTGTCAATTGACCATGGATTTTTCCTTTATGGATTCCAAATAATTGGCTAGCCCACATGTATATGGCTTGTGGTAAAGGCAGTGGAACACCATATTTGGTAATCAGTTAACCAAGATGATTTTTCATCCAAATAATTGGCTAGTCCTGAGCAAACGGCTACAGGTAAAGACATCTCAAATCCGTTTATAGCTGATGATTTGCTAAAAATCATGTGGTTATCAGTGTATCTTAGAACACTTGGCTACTCCAGTTGTAATGGCTATTGGTAAAGAGACATCAAATCCATTATTTTCAATGATTCACCTCTCACAGGAGTTAACACACCTGGAAGTGATGAGAATAGTATGAAACTAATTTGTTTTGATGTACATTTAGTCATTTGTTGCTGCAAAGAATGAAGCTTTCAAGTATTTGCTGATCATAGAGATCCTGCTGAAGATGATTCTTTGCTGGTGCTGTGTTATTTCAATCCTTTTGGTATATAACTTCAAAGATCTATCAAGAATCTTGAACTTAACCATGTCAAATTCAAGATTAGGGGAGGATTGTTGGGAATTCTGCAAAGTAAGAATTCTGCTGAAGGTTACTGCTGAAGAGCTGGTTCCTGCTGAAGCAGTGTATCTA
This sequence comes from Artemisia argyi, assembly GCA_030686995.1. Classification (NCBI taxonomy): domain Eukaryota; kingdom Viridiplantae; phylum Streptophyta; class Magnoliopsida; order Asterales; family Asteraceae; genus Artemisia; species Artemisia argyi. The sequence goes on from CM060677.1 coordinate 73,966,127, forward strand.
CTGAAGTCTAGTCTCAGCATTATTAGTTTCTGCGGATATAGTATTTCCGTATTTTATGTATTATAGTTTGGATATGCATGAGTTTATTTAGGAAGTGATAATGCATATCTTTTAGAAGTTTTAGAATATACGTTTCCTGGGAAACGGTTTAGGGTTCCTTGTGTATAAAAGGAACACACGATTATGTATTGAATGACGTTTTTAGAAAAAACTTTTCATAGTTATTAAAAGATCCATAGAGGATCAAAAGTTCTTAGCATTAAACTTGTGTTTGTTTCCGCTTTAAAATACAAGTTACAGAGATTGTCTATTAGTGTATTATTGATTACATTAACATAACTAACGATTCTAGAGTGCTCAAGAAGATCTATCAAGGTATTATATTCAACACTGGTGAAAAGATGTGGATACTTGCATCGCATTTGGTCTTCTCGTTCCCAAGTAAACTCGGGTCCTCTTCGAGAATTCCAGCGAACCTTCACGATCGGAATTCGACTCTGCTTCAACTGTTTGACCTCTCAGTCCATGATTTCAACGGGTTCTTCCACAAAGTTAAGCTTGTCATCGAGTTGAATTTCTTCTAGTGGTATTACGGAAGACTCGTCCGAAAGACATTTCTTGAGGTTTGAGACATGAAACGTGTTATGTACGTTGCTGAGTTCTGACGAAAGTTCAAGCTTGTAAGCTACTGGACCAATCCTTTCCAGTATCTTAAATGGACCAATGTATCTCGGGTTCAACATCCCTCATTTCTCAAATCGTATCACGCCCTTCCAAGGCGAGACTTTCAACATGACTTTGTCTCCGACCTGGAATTCCAATGGTTTGCGTTGAACATCTGCGTAGCTTTCTGTCTACTTCTAGCTGTTTTGAGTCTTTCTCAAATCTGGATTATCTTTTCTGTTGTTTCTCGAACCATCTCCGGGCTAGTACATTGTACATCATCGACTTCGGCCCAACAAATTGGAGATCGACACTTTCGACCAAAAAGTGCCTCGAATGGTGCTGCTTTTATGCTTGAATGGTAGCTGTTGTTATAAGAAAACTCGATCAACGGAAAATGGTTAGCTCAACCATTTCCAAAGTCAATCACACATGCTCGCAGCATGTCCTCTAGTGTCTGAATAGTTCTTTCGCTCTGACCATCGGTCTGAAGATGGTAAGCAGTGCTCATGTCTAACTTGGATCCGAAGGAATCTTGTAATGACTTCCAAAAGTTTGAAGTAAAGCGACTATCTCTGTCAGAAATAATGGAGATTGGTGCTCCATGTCTTGAGACTATTTCCTTGACATAAAGTCTGGCAAGTTGTTCCATGGAATAAGTCTCTCTAATGGGGATGAAGTGGGCTGATTTGGTAAGACGATCAACAATTACCCAAATAGCATCGTAGCCTCCTGACGTCTTGGGAAGTTTAGTGACAAAGCCCATTGTAATATGCTCCCACTTCCATTGTGGAATTTCTGGTTGTTGAAGTAATCCTGACGGTTTCTGGTACTCAGCTTTCACTTTAGCACAAGTAAGGCATTTGCTGACATACGCAGCTTTTTCTGCTTTCATGTGCGGCCACCAATAAAACTTTTTAAGATCCTGATACATCTTATCAGAACCTGGATGAATAGAGTACTTTGACTTGTGTGATTCATGCATAATCAATTCTCGTACTCCACCATAGAGTGGTATCCAACTTCGGTCCTTGAAGCATAACACTCCATCTGCTCTTTTTACAAAGCCATTTTTGTTCTCTGGCATACCATAAAGTTTCTCCTATGTTCGATTTTCTTCCTTGAGAGCCTCAATCTGAGCTTCTAGAATTTTTGATGGTAATGGTGAAATGATAGTAATTCCCAATGACCCGACTCTCAAAGGTTTGAGTCGTTCTTTCCGGCTAAGTGCATCTGCTACAACATTTACTTTTCCTGGGTGATACCGGATTTCACAATCGTAATCACTCAGCAATTCTAGCCAACGACGTTGTCTCATATTAAGTTCCTTCTGATCAAGTATATGCTGTAAGCTCTTGTGGTCGGTAAAAACTACGCACTTGGTACCATAAAGATAGTGTCTCCAAATCTTGAGTGCAAAAATTACTGCACCCAACTCCAAATCGTGTGTAGTGTAATTCTTCTCGTGTGTCTTAAGTTGTCTAGATGCATACGCTATCACCTTCTTGTTTTGCATTAGCACAGCTCTAAGTCCTTTATGCGAAGCATCGCAATATACCACAAAGTTCTCAATCCCTTCTGGTAGTGACAAAATTGGTGCACTACAAAGCTTCTGCTTCAATAGGTGAAATGCAAATTCTTGCTTCTCTCCCCACTCATACTTTTGATTCTTTTGTGTCAGCTTAGTCAGCGACTTCGCTATCTTAGAAAACCCTTCAATGAACCTTCTGTAATATCCTGCAAGTCCTAGGAATTGATGAATTTTGTAGGAGACTTGGGCGTAGCCCAATCTTTAACTGCCTCGATCTTTGCTGGGTCGACTTGTAATCCTTGGCTATCAATGACATGGCCAAGAAATTGAACTCTTTGTATCCAAAAATCACACTTTGAAAATTTGGCATACAATTGCTCCTTCTTGAGTAGTTCCGGAATTGTTCTGAGGTGTTCTTCGTGCTCTTCCTTACTCTTGGAATAAATCAAGATATCGTCAATGAATATGATCACAAACTTATCAAGATACGGTTTGCACACTCTGTTCATGAGGTCCATGAATACCGCAGGTGCGTTGGTTAATCCGAAAGGCATTACTTGAAACTCATAACGACCATAACGCGTACGTTATTATTTATATTTGTATCCATTTGATAAGAAAATAGTCCTTTGTAATATTTACTAGAAAATATACCGTTTAGCGCGTACGTTATTATTTATATTTGTATCCATATATATATATATATATATAGTTTTGGCAAATGTTAAAATGGGTATAACTCGGTCGTTTTAGGCTCGTTTTCCTTGTTCTTTATGTCCACGGATTCGTCTTTGTATATACTAGTATATTTTAGATAACTCGGCTCTTTTAGGTTACGTTCAATGCCTCAAAATACCCGTCGTATTCTGCCAAACAGCAAGCAGTTTTCTGGAAAAGTAGTTTTCGTCGTTAAATTTGCAAAAATCATATCTCCTTCGTTATAAACTCGTTTTAATCCGTTCTTTCGCCTAAAGTTTCGTTTTTGAATGTATTTTCTAAATCTTTGGTCAAAACTTAGTCATCATTTACTGATTTTCCCACGAAATTAAAATAGGGACAGTAGGTATATCAAAAGTTTCAAAAACCATTTTCAAGTCTCTAAACTAGTTCCATCCTCCATCAATCCACTTTCAAACACCACAAAGCTAATCTAATCCTACCATACACCTTCTTAGGGTGTCATGGGTCCTTAGACATCATCAATCCACTAGGTCTAACAAGGGTTTCATATGTTTCCATTTCTAGGGCTTCAAAGTTAATATATACAAAAATGGAGTGGTACAAGTTGATGCATGTATAAGATCTTGTAAGAAAATTATATGAACATAATAATAACTTGTAAAAATCATAAAAATGAGTTTGTTTACTTACTTGATGGTTTAGAGAGTTTAGATGATAAAAAGCCTACTAATCCTTGAGTTTTTATTTCAAAACTCTAACAAGGATGATTATACTAACTAGTTTATAATATGATCTTGTAAAATTTACCCTCCTTGCTCCTTGATTACCCCAATTCGAACCAAACACAAGAGAAAAGAGAGAAAAAGCTTGCTAAGTGTAAGTAAAAGTGATTTTAGTGAAAATGAGTAAGAAAAGTTTAATATATACTAGGGACAATAGTTAGGTGTACCATTAAGAGTGTTGGTGAGATTTAAATGCTTGAAGACCTTTAGGGGGGGGGTTGGCCGGTTCTAGGGGAGTAAAAAGGGGGAATATGTTGGGTGATTAGTTAGTAAAATTAGTATTAGTAATAAAGTGTAGTTAGGTTAGGTTTAGGTTTAAGGTTTAATCGGGTACCGGGTTTGTTAAAAATAAGTTTTGTTGAAGTTATTCGGGACGTAATAAAGTTATAAAAGTTGTAAAAATATGTCGGGTACAAGTACGGAGAGTTAGGGTGATTATCGTTTAATTTTGGTGAAAACCGGCGTTATTAAGTTAAACGTACGATACGTAATAGTTAAATTTCCAAAATACCGGGTAAATTAATATTATAGTTTTTATATTGTAAAAATGAGTATAAAAATGTATTGGGATCATAGTCGGGAGTGTCGGACATGTTAGACACTTTTATAGTTCGCGTATTAGCGTTTATTTAAAATAAACGTACGTAAATCGTTAATTGTACCAAAAGTATAAATTTAATTATCCTACGAGTGGAATAGTATGCAAGTGCCCTAATGATGATATGCAGACTATTTCTAGTCCGTATGAAGTGTCCCTGACAATAATGCATGAATTCGCTCCTGAACCAATACGGTTACGCGAATTTGAACACTCGTAAACTAAATTTACGATGACATGAGTAATGCACGTGAATAGTGGTTTTCTCTCGGAAATGAATAGTGTCAAGTGAATAGTAAAATTTCTGAAAGTGTCTCCAAATGTCAAATTGACCTCAAAAACGATGAATAGTAAAATGATGAATAGTGATCGATGAATAGTAATTTGTGAATAGTAGAATATCGAAGTTTGGGAAAATGACCTGAAATTGTGGGTTGTGACAGTCGCCCATCCAAAAAGGAATTCAGTCCCTGAATTCAGTTAGTGTTGGTCTCGGTACTAGGCTCGGTGAAAAGTTGTGGATACTTGCGTCGCATTTGGTCTTCCCGTTCCCAAGTAAACTCGGGTCCTCTTCGAGAATTCCAACGAACCTTCACGATCGGAATTCGACTTTGTTTCAATTGTTTGATCTCGCGATCCATTATTTCAACTGGTTCTTCCACAAAATTAAGCTTGTCATCGAGTTGTATTTCTTCTAATGGTATAATGGCAGACTCGTCCGAAAAACATTTCTTGAGGTTCGAAACATGAAACGTGTTGTGTACGTTGCTAAGTTCTGACGGAAGTTCAAGCTTGTAAGCAACCGGACCAATCCTTTCCAGGATCTTGAATGGTCCAATGTATCTCGGGTTCAATTTCCCGCGTTTTCCAAATCGTATTACGCCTTTCCAAGGCGAGACTTTCAACATAACTTTGTCCCCGACCTGAAATTCCAATGGTTTGCGTCGAACATCTGCGTAGCTTTTCTGTCGACTTCTAGCAGTTTCAAGTCTCTCTCGAATTTGAATTATCTTTTCTGTTGTTTCTTGTACCATCTCCGGGCCAGTACATTGTACTTCACCGACTTCGGCCCAACAAACTGGAGATCGACACTTACGACCATAAAGTGCCTCAAATGGTGCAGCCTTAATGCTCGAATGGTAACTGTTGTTATAGGAAAATTCGATCAACGGCAAATGGTTAGCCCAACCATTTCCAAAGTCAATCACACACGCCCTAAGCATGTCTTCAAGTGTCTGAATAGTCCTCTCGCTCTGACCATCGGTCTGAGGATGGTAAGCAGTGCTCATGTCTAATTTGGATCCAAAAGAATCTTGTAATGACCGCCAAAAGTTCGAAGTAAAATGACTATCTCTGTCGGAAATGATGGAAACTGGTGCACCGTGTCTTGAGACGATTTCCTTGACATAAAGTCTAGCAAGTTGTTCCATCGTATAAGTCTCTCTAATGGGTATGAAATGAGCTGATTTGGTAAGTCGATCAATGATTACCCAAATAGCATCGAAACCTCCTGACGTCTTTGGAAGTTTAGTGACAAAGTCCATAGCAATACGTTCCCACTTCCATTGTGGAATCTCTGGTTGTTGAAGTAACCCTGACGGTTTCTGGTATTCGGCTTTCACTTTAGCACAAGTAAGACATTTGCTGACGTACGTAGCAATTTCTGCTTTCATGTTCGGCCACCAATAAAGCGTTTTGAGATCTTGGTACATCTTATCCGAACCTGGATGAATAGAGTACTTCGACTTGTGTGATTCATGCATAATCAATTCTCGCACTCCACCATAGAGTGGTATCCAACTTCGTTCCTTGAAGCATAACACTCCATCCGATCTCTTTACAAAGCCATTTTCGCTTTCTGGCATACCATAAAGTTTCTCATGCGGTCGGTTTTCTTCTTTGAGAGCCTCAATCTGAGCTTCTAGAATTTTCGATGGCAATGGCGAAATGATAGTCATTCCCAATGACCTGACTCTCAAAGGTTTGAGTCGTTCTTTTCGGCTAAGTGCATCTGCTACAACATTCGCTTTTCCTGGGTGATATCGGATTTCACAATCGTAATCACTCAACAACTCTAGCCAACGACGTTGTCTCATATTAAGTTCCTTCTGATCGAGTATATGCTGTAAGCTCTTGTGGTCGGTAAAAATTACACACTTAGTACCATAAAGGTAGTGTCTCCAAATCTTGAGTGCAAAAATTACCGCACCCAATTCCAAGTCGTGAGTAGTGTAATTCTTCTCGTGTATCTTAAGCTGTCTAGATGCATAAGCTATCACCTTCTCGTGTTGCATTAGCACAGCTCCAAGTCCTTGATGCGAAGCATCGCAATATACCACAAAGTTCTCAATACCTTCAGGTAGTGACAAAATCGGTGCGCTACAAAGCTTTTGTTTCAATAATTGAAATGCGGACTCTTGTTTTTCTCCCTACTCGTACTTCTCATTCTTTTGTGTCAGCTTTGTCAACGATTTCGCTATCTTAGAAAACCCTTCGATAAACCTTCTGTAATATCCGGCAAGTCCTAGGAATTGACGAATTTCCGTAGGAGACTTGGGCGTAGCCCAATCCTTAACTGCCTCGATCTTTGCCGGGTCGACTTGTAAACCTTGGCTATCAATAACATGACCAAGAAATTGGACTCTTCATATCCAAAAATCACACTTAGAAAACTTGGCATACAATTGCTCCTTCCTGAGTAGTTCCAGTATTGTTCTGAGGTGTTCTTCGTGATCTTCCTTACTCTTGGAATAAATCAAGATATCGTCAATGAATACGATCACAAACTTATCAAGATACGGTTTGCACACCCTATTCATGAGATCCATAAATACCGCAGGTGCGTTGGTTAATCCAAAAGGCATCACTTGAAATTCATAATGACCATAACGTGTTCTAAATGCCGTCTTCGGGATATCCTCTTCCCGAACTTTAAGTTGATGATAACCGGATCTTAAATCAATCTTGGAATAAAAACTAGAACCTTGTAACTGGTCGAACAAGTCGTCAATTCTGGGGAGTGGATAACGGTTCTTCACCGTTACCTTGTTCAGCTCACGATAGTCGATGCACATTCTGAAAGTTCCATCCTTCTTCTTCACAAACAAAACCGGCGCTCCCCAAGGCGAGGAACTCGGTCTAATGAATCCTTTGTCCAAAAGTTCTTGTAATTGATTCGACAATTCTTGCATTTCCGAAGGTGCAAGTCTATACGGTGCTCGTGCAATCGGTGCAGCTCCTGGCACTAATTCAATTTGAAACTCAACTTGGCGTGTAGGCGGAAGTCCTGGCAATACTTCCGGAAAAACTTCTTGAAATTCCTTAACAATTGGCACATCTTCAAGTCGTTTCTCATCCGACTTCTTCTCCGTGATGTGAGCCAAAAATGCATAACAACCCTTCTTTATGTACTTCTCGGTTTTAATGCACGATATAATACTGAGTCTAGTTCCACTTCGCTCTCCGCGAACAACCAAAGTTTCACCGTTATAAGGAAGGTGAACAACTTTCTCATCACAAATAATTCTCGCTCGATGCCGAGATAACCAATCCATGCCGATAACAACGTCGAAACTTCCAAGTTCTACGGGCATAAGGTCTATATTGAATGGATGGTTTAGGAAATTTATAGTGCAACCACGGATAATGGTGTTGGTGTTAACTAAAGACCCATCGGCTAATTCAACGATATAGGAAATGTCTAATGGGGTTGGTTCTATGTTAAGCAAAGGTGCAAATGCAATAGAAACAAAACTTCTATCCGCTCCTGAATCAAATAAAATGGATGCATAACGATTATTAACGAGGAACGTACCCGCAACAACATTCGGGTCTTCTTTGATATCGTCTCCTCCCATGACATAAGCTCTTCCTCGAGCCATTCCACTTTGGTTTCCTGTTCCTTGATTCTTCTTCTTCGGGCACTCATTCCTAAAGTGTCCAAGTTCTCCACAGCCAAAACATGTTACCGGTGGTTTCTGATTGCCACCAAAGTTTGGACTCTTGCAATCTTTGGTGTAGTGACCAGCCTTCTTGCAGTTGCCACATAGATCTGGGCAACGTCCTGGGTTATGATGCTTCTGACAACTTTCGCACTTGGGTAATTTACCCTCATATCCTTTCCTTTCAGTCGGCCCTGCAGCATAGGCCTTTGCCACTTCTTGCCTCTTAGGTGGCGGCTGAACAGCGTTTCCACCTTGGTTGTAATCAAACCTTCTCTTGTTGTTGTTATTGTTGTTTGGATTGTTGTTTCGGTTATTGGGATAGTTGCGGTTCCGATTGTTGTTATAGTTGTTGTTGTTCCGAGTGTTGGTGTAGTTGGTGTTGTTTGAACGGTAGTTGTTGTTGACAGTAGATTTTCCTTTTACCACTTGAACCATGAGTTTCTGAGTTATACGAATAGCCTCTTCCATTGATTGAGGGTCGAAAGAAATCACATCTCCTCGAACACTTTCAGGTAATCCACCAACAAAGTTTTCCATCTTTTTCTCATCATCGGGAACCATAGTTGGACATAGTGCAGCCAACTCTTGAAATCTCCTGAAATAAGTCTCAATGTCATCACCTTTAGTCACAAGCTCATAAAATTCCGTTTCCATCTTTTGCACCTCGGTACGAGGGCAAAACTTCTTTGTCATCAATTTCTTGAATTCCTCCCAAGTAAGCTTGTGAGCATTTTCCATACCAATCGGCTGAGCATACGAATTCCACCAAGACATAGCTTCATCGAGAAGCATACCTGTAGCAAACTTCACCTTGCTGACATCTGGGCATCCGCACATGAGAAATACGTTCTCAGTCTTTTCAAACCAGCGGATTAAAGCAACCGCTCCTTCAGTGCCCTTAAATTTGATAGGATCGCTAATCTTGAAATCTTTCCATGTACATTCCCTCTTATTAGTGGGTGGTTCAACCGTCCCTGTATTAGAAGCAGTCTCAGCAGCCCTAGCAGCAACCTCAGCTCTCTCAATCTCCAGAGCTTCTGCAATACTATCCCTGACCAACTTGCGGATAGCGGCTTGAGTCATGGCGGGTGTTTCTGGTGCATTCTTACCCTTCCTTGGTGCCATATTTCTGATAAATCACAATGGAAATAACCATGAGAAAAATCATAATAGAAATAGTCATCGTACCAAAGATATATACCACAACATGTATATAAATATACAACCACAACAAATATAAATACAACCACGACATGTACGAATACAACCACAATCTGTCTAGACATCATCACGACAAGTATATATATACAATCACAACAACCACGTCACGTATATATACAACCACAACCTGTGTCGATACAAGCACAACATGTACGAATACAACCACGACATGTATATATGCTATAACAATAAAGAGCAACCACGAAACATCATAAATATAATCACAACACATGAATATAATACATGAAAATTTCGGCCTACATGGACCGATATAATATATAGCACAACATTTCCACATAGTAGAGTCGCACTTGATATATTTGTTTGTACAACAACCAAAAGACAACAAGTTCTTGAACTATGTCCCACATCCCGGGACTAGGAAAATAATACAAGCTAATATAATACCAGTCTACGTCTAGGCTCCTCCCGGTGCTCTAGATGGTCCAGGCTCTCCCCTCAAACGGCGAATCTCATGATCCATCGCCACCACGATCTCCTCAAGATGCTCAAGTCGTAACTGAGAAGAAGCATCCCTACGCTCCAAAACAACTACCCTCTCTCGAAGCAATGTCAACTGGTCTACCTGCTCCCACTGGGTCTCCTGTGTCGCCTGAGCTCTATCTCGAATCTCAGGTAACTCATCCCTAAGTAGCTCAATCTCCTCCTGATGCCTCAACTGTCGTGCCTCGAGTCCATGGTATGACACATCAATACTAACCCTGCCCTGAATCAAATCCTCAACCTGCTCCTCAACAGTCTCAAGTCGAGTGGTAATGATCTCATCAACTCTATATCCCAACCTATCTACTTGCTCCTGCTGAGCATCAAACTGATCCTCTAGTGTAACGGCTGTAGGATCCCTAGCTGCAGCCGCTCTCGAGCTCTCACCTATGTGGTACACGGGTGGTGGTGAAAGGTCAGCAGTCTCGGTAATGGGTGAATCTGGGGTGGTAAGCCTTGCACGCTTCCGAAGCGGCAAGAGTGAGGTAGGTACAGGAGTAGTAATGGGTATGGCTGGTGGTGGTGTAGGCATAGTAGGACTAGGGAGACTCCTATAAGTAGATGTAGCATAACGAACCCTCTTCCTAGGGCCCTGAACAGTCTTATCCCTAGGAAACATAAGTCTCGGCTCTGAATGGATAGTAGTAGTAGGAGATGATGGTATGTCAGTAGGTATAGTAGGATGGACATGGGGAGTAGGAGCCGTTTCCTCCTCCTCGAAAGGTTCGGTATCATCATCTGACGCCAAAAGTGGCAACTCAGGTGTAGGAGAAACAAATGGTGAAACAGCAGTGGAGGACACAGAGCCCTCATCACCAGAGTCGGATATAGTGTAAAGTACAACAGTGTTGGGATTCGAAGACATGACTCTGTGATAATCAAGGTGAAATAAAAATAAATAACTCGCATAATGGCATCGCCTAAAAATAAGTAAATATGCACTTATGATGAAATGATGATATGCTATGATGGTGTGGTTATACTCTAGGGTCTATGATGCAACCTAGTTCGCTATAACCTTAGCTCTGGTACCAATCTGTCACACCCCCACACCTGAATGGCAGCGGAATGGAATACCTGAGGGTGTAACGGATCATAGCACACAACCAGGATATATTGAACGACCTAAAGTGTCGTTTATAAAATACATCGTTTGATTCATTCAAAATATTCAAAGTTATAAAACATAGGTCCCATAAGTTGGAAAAGGTTTAAGGAAACAAGTTTAGTACAATCAAACGATAGTTCAAAGTGCATGAAATCCAAAAGTGACGCGTCATCCTTGATACACAAAGTGACTCCATGCAATGCCATGAGAATATGCCTTAGTTACCTGAGAAATACATTGCGAAAAACGGTCAACATAAAGTTGGTGAATAATCATAGGTTTGTAAGTAAATCGTAAGTACATAAGCCACAAGTAATAAGTAAACCGACACGAATGTCAAAAATGCTACATTGGCTCTTAAGCTCATGACCCCGAAGCTAGACTTTGTAATGCCCCACCAGAGTGTTTACCAGACACTCAATTCGTTAAGACATGAAATGCATTCGTCCGTTTGGAGCAACCCAAACACGAATGGAGGCGTCACCCTCGATAGATCTATCCACTCACTCTCGCTTAGCTAAAATTAACGGTCCATGATATATATAAGGGGACTTAACTTGGTAGTAGGCAACTTAAGCAATGTATGGAATTTGATATACTTGGGCATGTACAAAAATAATTGTGCAATGTAATCTCCCCCGTGGGATTTAAAATCAAATAAGTAATTAAAACGGGGCTATGAGAACTCACCTCAAAAGGATGATACAACGATGGTACAATGATGTAAGAGTAATCGGGACAATGAGGCGCGTATACTAGCCGCAACCTAAATGAATAATCGCGATCTAATTAAGATCAAGTCGAAATGAAATGAATGCACATGCACATGATACTCATACCACTCGTAATTTGGAAATACTTGTTATCGTCATAGTAAAATAGTTTCCATACTTAGGAAAAATAATTCCATTTAGAGAAGTATATAACTTGTCGTACTATCTCGTTAAAAAGTGTTAGCGTTAAATTCCTTGTATTGAAAACCTTGAAATACTTCGTTAAGTCGTATAAGTATTCCCTCGGGTCGTACGTATTCATTTGATAAGAAAATAGTCCTTTGTAATATTTACTAGAAAATATACCGTTTAGCGCGTACGTTATTATTTATATTTGTATCCATATATATATATATATATATATATATATATATATATATATATATATATATATATATATATAGTTTTGGCAAATGTTAAAATGGGTATAACTCGGTCGTTTTAGGCTCGTTTTCCTTGTTCTTTATGTCCACGGATTCGTCTTTGTATATACTAGTATATTTTAGATAACTCGGCTCTTTTAGGTTACGTTCAATGCCTCAAAATACCCGTCGTATTCTGCCAAACAGCAAGCAGTTTTCTGGAAAAGTAGTTTTCGTCGTTAAATTTGCAAAAATCATATCTCCTTCGTTATAAACTCGTTTTAATCCGTTCTTTCGCCTAAAGTTTCGTTTTTGAATGTATTTTCTAAATCTTTGGTCAAAACTTAGTCATCATTTACTGATTTTCCCACGAAATTAAAATAGGGACAGTAGGTATATCAAAAGTTTCAAAAACCATTTTCAAGTCTCTAAACTAGTTCCATCCTCCATCAATCCACTTTCAAACACCACAAAGCTAATCTAATCCTACCATACACCTTCTTAGGGTGTCATGGGTCCTTAGACATCATCAATCCACTAGGTCTAACAAGGGTTTCATATGTTTCCATTTCTAGGGCTTCAAAGTTAATATATACAAAAATGGAGTGGTACAAGTTGATGCATGTATAAGATCTTGTAAGAAAATTATATGAACATAATAATAACTTGTAAAAATCATAAAAATGAGTTTGTTTACTTACTTGATGGTTTAGAGAGTTTAGATGATAAAAAGCCTACTAATCCTTGAGTTTTTATTTCAAAACTCTAACAAGGATGATTATACTAACTAGTTTATAATATGATCTTGTAAAATTTACCCTCCTTGCTCCTTGATTACCCCAATTCGAACCAAACACAAGAGAAAAGAGAGAAAAAGCTTGCTAAGTGTAAGTAAAAGTGATTTTAGTGAAAATGAGTAAGAAAAGTTTAATATATACTAGGGACAATAGTTAGGTGTACCATTAAGAGTGTTGGTGAGATTTAAATGCTTGAAGACCTTTAGGGGGGGGGTTGGCCGGTTCTAGGGGAGTAAAAAGGGGGAATATGTTGGGTGATTAGTTAGTAAAATTAGTATTAGTAATAAAGTGTAGTTAGGTTAGGTTTAGGTTTAAGGTTTAATCGGGTACCGGGTTTGTTAAAAATAAGTTTTGTTGAAGTTATTCGGGACGTAATAAAGTTATAAAAGTTGTAAAAATATGTCGGGTACAAGTACGGAGAGTTAGGGTGATTATCGTTTAATTTTGGTGAAAACCGGCGTTATTAAGTTAAACGTACGATACGTAATAGTTAAATTTCCAAAATACCGGGTAAATTAATATTATAGTTTTTATATTGTAAAAATGAGTATAAAAATGTATTGGGATCATAGTCGGGAGTGTCGGACATGTTAGACACTTTTATAGTTCGCGTATTAGCGTTTATTTAAAATAAACGTACGTAAATCGTTAATTGTACCAAAAGTATAAATTTAATTATCCTACGAGTGGAATAGTATGCAAGTGCCCTAATGATGATATGCAGACTATTTCTAGTCCGTATGAAGTGTCCCTGACAATAATGCATGAATTCGCTCCTGAACCAATACGGTTACGCGAATTTGAACACTCGTAAACTAAATTTACGATGACATGAGTAATGCACGTGAATAGTGGTTTTCTCTCGGAAATGAATAGTGTCAAGTGAATAGTAAAATTTCTGAAAGTGTCTCCAAATGTCAAATTGACCTAAAAAACGATGAATAGTAAAATGATGAATAGTGATCGATGAATAGTATTTTGTGAATAGTAGAATATCGAAGTTTGAAAAAATGACCTGAAATTGTGGGTTGTGACAGATAACAACGTCGAAACTTCCAAGTTCTACAGGCATGAGGTCTATATTGAATGGATGGTTTAGGAAATTGATTGTGCAACCACGGACAACGGTGTTGGTGTTATCTAAAGACCCATCGGCTAGTTCAACGATATAGGGAATGTCTAAGGTGGTTGGTTCTATGTTAAGTAAAGGTGCAAATGCAATAGAAACAAAACTTCTATCTGCTCCTGAATCAAATAAAATGGATGCATAACGATTATTAACGAGGAACGTACCCGCAACAACATTCGGGTCCTCTCAGGCATCTTCTCCTCCCATAACATAAGCTCTTCCTCGAGCCACTCCACCTTGGTTTCCAGTTCCTTGATTCTTCTTCTTTGGGCACTCACTCCTATAGTGTCCAATTTCTCCGCAGCCAAAATATGTTACTGGTGGTTTCTGATTGTCACCCAAGATTGGAAGCCTGCAATCTTTGGCGTGGTGACCAACCTTTTTTGCAGTTGCCACATAGATTTGGGCAACGTCCTGGGTTATGTTGTTTCTGACACTTTTCACACTTGGGTAGATTACCCGCATATCCTTTCCCTTCAGTTAGCCCTGCAGCATAGGCCTTTGCCACTTCCTGTCTCTTAGGTGGTGGCTGAATAGCATTTCCACCTTAGTTGTAGTCAAACCTCCTCTTGTTGTTGTTTTTGTTGTTTGGTTGTTGTTTCGATTATTGGGATAGTTGCGGTTTCGATTGCTATTATAGTTGTTGTTGTTTCGAGTGTTGTTGTAGTTGGTGTTGTTTGAACGGTTATTGTTGTTGTTGACAGCAGACTTACCCTTTACCACCTGAACCATCAGTTTCTGAGTTATTCGAATAGCCTCTTCCGTTGATTGTGGGTCGAAAGACATCACATCCCCTCGGATGCTTTCAGGCAGTCCACCAGTGAAGTTCTCCTTCTTTTTCTCATCATCAGGAACCATAGTTGGACATAGTGTAGCCAACTCCTGAAACCTCCTGATGTAGGTCTCGATGTCATCACCTTTTGTTACCAGCTCATAGAATTATGTTTCCAATTTCTTCACCTCAGTACGAGGGCAAAACTTTTTAGTCATCAATTTCTTGAATTGATCCCAGGTGAGCTTGTAGGCATTCTCCATACCAATAGGCTGAGCATGAGAATTCCACCATGACATAGCTTCATCCAGAAGCATACCTGTAGCAAATTTTACCTTGCTGACATCAGGGCAACTGCACATGAGGAACATGTTCTTAGTCTTTTCAAACCAGCAGATCAAAGCAACCACTCCCTCAGTGCCCTTAAACTTGACGGGATCACTAATCTTGAAATCCTTCCAAGTGCATTCACGCCTAGTAGTGAGTGGTTCAACCGCCCCAGTATTAGGAGCAATCTCAGCAGCCCTAGCAGCAACATCAGCTCTCTCAACCTCTAGAGCTTCTGCTATACTATCCCTGACCAACTTGCGGATAGCGGCTTGAGTCATAGCTAGTGTTTCTGGTGCAGCCTTTCCTTTCCTTGGCGCCATACTTCTGATAAATCACAATGGACAACAACCATGAGAAAATCATAATAGAAATAGTCATCGTACCAAAGGTATACACCCACAACATGTATATATACAACCACAACAAGTATAAATACAACCACGACGTGTACGAGTACAACCAAAACCTGTATAAATACAACCACGACATGTATAGATACAACCACAACAAGTATAAATACGATAACAATAAACAGCAACCACGAAACATAATAAATATAGTCACAACACATGAATATAATACATGAAAATTTCGGCCTACATGGACCGATATAATATATAGCACAACCATTCCAACATAGTAGAGTCATACTTGATACATTTGTTTGTACAACAACCAAAAGACTACAAGTTCTTGAACTATGTCCCACACCTCGGGACTAGGAAAATAGTAAAAGCTAATATAATACAAGTCTATGCCTAGGCTCCTTCGGGTGCTCTAGATGCTCTAGGTGCTCCAGATCCTCCCCTAAGGCGGTGGATCTCCTGATCCATCACAACAACAATCTCCTCCAGGTGCTCAACTCGAAGCTGGAGGGCAGCCTCCTTGGTCTCTGCAGCTGTCATCCTCTCCTGAGCTACTGCCAACTGATGTGCCTGATCTCCCTGCGTCTCCTTAGTCATCTGAGCTCTGTCTCGTATCTCAGGCAATTCATCCCTAAGCTGATCAATCAGCTCCTGGTGCCCCTCCTGTCGTGCCTCCAGTCCATGATAAGACACGTCAATGCTAACCCTGCCTAAGAGTAATCCCTCAACCTGCTCCTCGACCTCCTCAAGTCGAGTAGTGATGGTCTCATCTACTCTATAACCCAACCTATTAATCTGCTCCTGTTGATCCCCTATCTGGGCATCCAAAGTACGTGTTGTAGGCCCTCTAGCAGAAGCTGCTCTAGAACTCTCACCTATATGATAAAGTGGTGGTGGTGGAAGGTCTGAAGTCTCAGTAGTAGGTGATGCTGGGTAGTAAACCTTGCACGCTTCCTGAGCGGCAAAAGTGAAGTAGATGTAGAAGTAGTAGTGGGCATAGCTGGTGGTGTAGGTAATGTAGGAACAGTAGGGATCCTAAAAGTAGAGGTAGTAGTGCGTACACTCTTTCTAGCACCTATGGTTGTCTTGCTACGAGGGAACATAAGTGTTGGTTCAGGGGAAATAGAAGTGGTAGGAGATGATATATCAGTAGGTGTACGTGTAACATCTAGTGGTGCAATGGGAGAAATATCAGGAGTAGGAGCAATCTCTTCCTCCTCGAAAGGCTCAGTATCCTCACCTGATGCCAAAAG
Organism: Artemisia argyi; assembly: GCA_030686995.1. Lineage (NCBI taxonomy): Eukaryota > Viridiplantae > Streptophyta > Magnoliopsida > Asterales > Asteraceae > Artemisia > Artemisia argyi. The sequence continues at coordinate 73,982,940 of CM060677.1, forward strand.
TGGCAACACAGGTACTGGAGGAATGGGTGGTAAAACAGCAGTGGAAGACATAGCATCCTCAATGTCAGTATCTGAGGAAAGTGTAATCAAGTTCGGATCTGAAGACATGTCTCTGTGATAATCAAGGTGAAATGAAATGAAATGAATAATCCATGTAATGAAATCACCTAAAACAATAAATATGCACTTATGATGTAATGATGAGATGCTATGATGATGTGGTTATAGTCTACGGTCCATGATACATCCTAGTTCGCTATAACCTTAGCTCTGATGCCAATCTGTCACACCCCCGAAATACCTGAACGGCAGCGGAATGGAATACCTGGGGATGACGGTTATAGCACCACAGTTACAGTTATATTGAACTACCTAAAGTGTCGTTTGGAAAATACATCGTTTGATTTATTTAAAAACATTCAGAGTTACAAAACATAGGTCCCAAAGTCTAGAAAAGTTTAAGGAAATAAGTTTGGTACAATCAAACGATAATATATAAGTGCATGAAAATCCAAAATGAGACGCGTCATCCTTGCTACTCACTAAAATGACTTCATGCATGCCATGAGGGATAAACCTTAGTTACCTGAAAATACATTGCTAAAACGGTCAACATAAAGTTGGAGAGAAATCATAGGTTTATAAGTTAAATCGGATGTACATTAGCCATAAGTAAAGTAAAGTGACAAAATGTCATAAAGAAAGCTACATTGGCTCTTAAGCTCATGACCCCGAAGCTAGACAAATTTACTTGGCCCCAAATGAGTGTTTACCAGACACTCAAATATATTAGACATGAAATGCATCCGTAATTCCGTTGGAGCAACCCAAACACGGATGGAGGAGTCACCCTCAATAGATCTATTCACTCACTCTCGCTTGTAGATTAACTAACGGTCCATGATAATAAAGGGGACTTTTCAAGACGTGGTAATAAGGCAACTTAAGCAATGTAAGGAATTTAATACTTTGGCATGTACAAAAAAATAAGTGATGCAATGTATTCTCTCCCGTGGGATTTGAAATCAAAATTTTGAATTAAAAACGGGGCTATGAAAACTCACCTCGAAGTGATGATACTATGAGATGAAATGATAGGGACAACAAGGAACGAATATCAACCGCAACCTAAGATGAATGATAATGATCTAATTTAGATCATGAAATGATGTAATGAATGTACATGCACATGATACCTATACCACTCATAACTTGAAAATACTAGTTATTGTCAAAATAAAATATTTTCCATACTTAGGAAAAATAAGTCTAACTTGACTTATAAAAACTAGTCGTAGGATATCGTATATAAAACGTTAGTGTTATACTCATCGCCTTGAAAACCTTGAAATAACGTCTAGTAGTCGTATAAATAAGCCTTTGGTCGTACGTACTTCGTTAGTTAAGAATATAACTCTTGAACAATAAATCTATAAAATATAGTATTTAGTACGTAGTTATATTATTTCTATTAGTGACTACTTATATATATATATATATATATATATATATATATATATATATATATATATATATATATATATATATATATATATATAGTTTTGACGATTTTAAAACGTGTATAACTTTGTCGTTATAAGTTCATTTTCTTCGTTCTTTATATCCACGGATTCGTCTTAGTATGTACTAATATATTTTTGATAGCTCGACTTCTCTAGGTTACGTCTAACGCCTCGGTTTGTCCGACGAAAATCATCCAACAACATGAAATTTTCAGAAAAATAGTTTTCGTCGTTCAACTTGCAAAAATCATATCTCCTTCGTTATAAACCCGTTTGTTGACATAAATTAATGCCTAAAAACATTATTAACATGTTATCAATATCTCTATGTTTTGATTATCACAAAATATAAACTCATAGAACTAAAACTTGTGACATAAACAAGTATTTAGTGATTAATATTTCTCTTTACATCCAAATCACTTAAGGTATGAATAAACAAAGTGTTTAGTGCAATTTATGATCAAAGGGGTATTTAATTAACTAATGCAAAGTTTATTTAATTATATAAACCTATTATATATTTTTGAAAAACACTTTTGGTAATAAAGAAAAATGTTTTATTCATACTAAATATATGAATTCAAATTTTTAACCAAAAACAGTTAGTTTTTCACCAAATAAACTTTCCCCACTAAAAGACAAAGAATCTGGCCGTTTCAGCTGGGCGGCCCCCTTAATTATAAAGGGCGGTCCCCTTAATTTTAAGGGGGCCGGCCATGAATTAAGGGGACCGGCCACGCTCCTCTGTCAGATTCTTTTGCCTATAAATACCACCTTAAACCTGGATTTTTTTCTCACCTTTTGCACCCCAAAACTTTCTGTTCTAGATCTCATTTCTATTCTCCAAATCCTTTGATCATAAATACATAATCCTTTGTTTCAAAGTGATTCTTACATCATCCTCTCAAGTGCAAGAGAAGAATACTTCTATCCTCCAAGACAAGAAGTATTACAACTTGTTGTGACCTCCACATCCAAGTTGTTGGTGCATCATCAAGAATATCTACATATATCTTTGTGTAGTGTGTTGTGAATATTTGATTGTAGATAGTTGTGATTAGGAATATAGATAGTGTGATTGGCTAGTAGATTGTAGTGAAGATTATTGGTGTGTAGAAGATAGGCGTGAACTAGATTGTAGTGAAGACTATTGGTGTGTTGAAGATAGGTGTGTAGTTAGTTGGTGTGAAGTAGTTGTGAAGAAGGTGTGATTTCGTTGTGACGAAGCTTTGGTGTGTAAGTGGTGTGTATATTGGTGTGTAAGGTTTCTCCGCCATAAGGAGCTTGTTGACATAGTGAAGAAATCTCTCGAGTAGGTGACTCGAGGAGTGGAGTAGGGCAAGGAAGGTGTCCTTGTAGCCGAACCACTATAAATCCTTTGTCTCGCGGTTAGATCTTTCCATATCTTACTTATTATCTTGCTTATATCGTTATTACATTTGTAGACGTAGACGTATATATATAGTTGCTCATATAGTACTAGTATTGATTTTACTTAAAGATCAAACGAAAGTTTCATTCACAAAACAAAGTTTTTAAAATCAAACTAAAAAGGTTACATACATATAATTGATCATTTCGATCAAGTATAGTTTTCATACAAAATATAACTAAGGATTATAAGATAAACGATTACGTACTTATCTCTTGTATATAACTAGAATTGTTTATATTATGCATGTGTTGATTTCACATACTTAGCTTACATTATTATTATTGTTCATACTTAGATATACTTGTTCATATTGTTCAAGATTTGAGTTCACATAAGATTGAATCAAAGTTTTAAAAGCAAACAAGGTTTTAAAACTAAACCAAGTTTTCATAATAAAATTAAAAAGACGTAAAACTATTCAACCCCCCCTTCTAGTTTTCCACAATTGGTACCAGAGCCACGTCTAGCAAGATTTTTAAAATATATTGTATTTTAAAACTTGTAACGATCTATGGAATCTGAAAAATATTTAGAAGGGCAATCTATGCAAAGACCACCACTATTTGAAAGTGATGGATTTTTATATTGGAAAAATCGATTCGAAACTTATGTGAAATCAAAGGATCTAGATCTTTGGCATGTTATTACCTTTGGTGATTTTCCTCCTATTCAATATAATTTTGAAACTAAAAAGGATGAAATTGTATCTTTTGAAAAACAAAATGATGATTTGAAAAAGAAACTATCAAAAAATAATGAGGCTAAAATGGTTATTTATAATGCGTTACCACGCAAAGAATATGAAAGAATTTTTATGTGTAAAACCGCAAAAGAGATTTGGGATTCTTTACTAATCACTCACCAAGGTAATAGTCAAGTTAAAGATAACAAAATAGATCTTCTTGTTCAACAATATGAACAATTTACGATTCCGGAGGAGGAATCAATAGATAATGCTTTTGCTAGATTTAACACTATTATCACAAGTTTAAAAGCACTTGATGAGAATTTTTCTAGTAAGAATTTTGTTAGGAAATTTCTTAGGGCTCTTCATCCAAAATGGCGAGCTAAAGTTACGGCGATTGAAGAATCGAAGAACTTGTCAACTCTTCAACTTGATGAGTTGATCGGCAACCTGAAAGTCTACGAAGCAATAATAAAGAAAGACTCCGAGATGGACAATGGAAAAAGAGAGCAAAGCAAGTCAATTGCGTTGAAAGCTAGGAAGGAATCTAGTAACGAGGATAGCTCAACCTCCGAAAGTGATGACGAAGAATATGCGACGGCCGTAAGAGACTTCAAGAAATTCCTCAAATGGCGAGGAAGATTGGTTAGACAACCGTATGATGAAAGGAAAGCAAACCAAAGAAATAAAGATGACAAAAATGGCAAAAGTGATAGGAAGTGCTTCAAATGTGGTGATCCAAATCATCTCATCGGAAAATACCCAATGATGTCAAGAAATCAAAATCAAAAGGCGTTTGTTGGAGGAGCTTGGAATGATAGCGATGACGATGAGAAAGAAATCACAAATGAGGAGAAATGTCTTATGGCTAAGACATCAAGCGAGGTACGTTCAGAAACCAAATACTTTAGTGACGAAAATTTATCATTAGGCGAAAAAGACCTAGATAGTGAATATAATAGGTTACGCAAATTAGGTAAAAAAGTTATAGCTAAAAATAAGTCACTAAAATATATTAACAATCTATTAGAAAATGAAGTACTCGAATTAAAAATTAGACTACAACATTTGGAAAAAGGAAAAGAAGTTCTTATAGAATGTAAAACATGCATAGAGGTTAAAAATGAAAACGAAAAACTTAAAGATGAAATTTTCAAACTTGACAAGTTTAAAAATAGTAGTAACCCACTTAAGAAAATAATAAGTGCTCAAGAAACTTCGGGAGATAAAACCGGTCTAGGATTAACTTCAGCTAATGTTTCAACTAGTGAAAATAAAAGTATAAAGTTTGAATGTGAATCTAGTAAACAAAAATCATTAGAATCAAATCCTAAGTATATACTTACAAAAGATAGAAAAATACCCATTGCGAATGATGAAAAAGTAAAAACTTTTTATAAACCATCCTTAAAGACCGAAGTAGGATCCTCTAAACCTAAATTAAGATCTAAAACTCCACCACCAAGAAAACCTAACAATCATCATCCAAGATCTAAAAAATCTCAACCTAGAAGAAATCAAAATAGACAATATTACAATAACACTAGAAATCAAATGTGGAATTATCAACCAAGTTACAATCCTTGGGAAATATTACTACAATACATGCATCCTTGCCAAATGTTAAATATGTTTGGACCAAACAACTTTGGACCAATGAGACAATGGGGACCAAGTGGCTAAATTGTCAATCTTGGAAGAAGTTGGAATATCATCTACAAATGTCTTCTATAAGTCAACATGGTCACTTGAAGTGCTTGAAGATATTCCATTGAAGACTAAAAGGTACACGTTTCTTTTAAGTTCATCACTATAATTTGCATGCTTAGATAAATGATTAGTTAGATTAATGCTTAGTACATAATTGCTTATATTCTTATAACCTAGAAACATCATTGGTTGACTTTCCTAGGAATAAGATAAAATTGTTCATTGCCAAACAAAATAGAAAATGGAAATCTTCTATATCCACTATTAGGAAACTCATGGTGATGAAGTGAAATGAGTTAAGTGGATCAATCGTTAATATAGAAGTAGGATTAGATCCCTCGCGTAAGAAAACTATGGATGAAACAAGCTCTCGTAGAATATGGCATTAAGATAGATAAGCGTGCAAAAACAAAGGAACTATAGATGTTAGGTTATACCCCGTTCAACCCTCTTGCATCTAACATATATATTTTAGTCATCACTTCCTTTAGGATCATAGGATTTGTAGAAACGATAGCATGAGATAATAGTAGGCTTGACCAATCCTCTTGAGCATGAGATCTTTAATAAACATCTTTTAAAATATATGATTAATGATATTTGTTGTCAAAATCTAATATCGTTAAAAATATGCAAAAACCTCATATTTTAGAAAATAGTTTTTCAAATAACTATCCCACTTTTAAATAAGATGTTTTCACTATATATATCCACAATTTTGTTTTGATCAAAACCAAAGATTGAGAAAATTTTCTTTATCCTTCATTAACACTTTTTGAAGTAAAACCGAATCTATTTTATTCAATTAACTCTCATATCTACATGAAAACCTACTTTCAAACATTGTTGAATAATGCTAAAAACGTCTCTTTAAATCATGCATGGTGATCTCATATTTGTCATATATATTTATATAAATGACACTTATAAGTGAACTAAATCAAATCAAGAGGACCATGGTTTGTCTATTAAGACTTTGTTTGTAACAAGTCTAGAAACCCATGTTATCATAATACACATTAGGATTAATCCTCCTAGTTATGTAGTTATGAAATACTTGATGTTGCTTATTGTTTCCTAGCTCTTATATTTTGCTTGCTAGATGAGTATGTTTGCATGATAGATGAAATTGCTTGATTACTTAATCTCCTTGGTTAACATGCTTTAGCTACATAATTGCCTACATAATTTGTCTATGTTTAATTGCCTCAAAGAGTTGGACTTGTTTGAAACCAAAAACACAACCTTTCTGCAATTCACTACCAAAAACCCTTTTCTGGCAATCTGGGAATCACCAGATGGGCGGCCCCCTTAAATCATAAGGCGGCCCCCTTAATTATTAAGGGGACCGGCCTCCAATTAAGGGGACCGGCCATCTGATGATCAAAGGTGCTGTTTCCCTTTTCTACTTTTTAGCCCACTTCATCCTACACTTCCCAAAATTCACAAACTTATTCTATCCTCAACCTTCCATAAAAGTTTATCCATCCTTGATCCCACCAATCCTACATTATAAAACACTCTCATTCCTCTCAATCTCCACTCATCTCATCATTTCCTCTCCCATTAAACCAAAACCACCAAGAAACTTGTTTGGAGAAGAAAGCCTAACTTCCTTTAAAATTCCGTCAAACCAAATGAGGTTGTCAAACATCCAACACCAAATTCCTCCTATGTTTCCAAACATTACTTACCTAACACCTCACTCTCCTTCTCACCAACATTACATATCAAAAACCTTTACTACCCATATCCTTCTACATTACACTCAAACCTCATAATCTTTTCACAACTCAAGCGATGTTGTTCATATTTAACCAACACCTAAACCTCACTCTCACACAAATGATCCATTTAACAACAAATCATCCATTCGTGCTTCGACTAATGATCCTTCTTATGATGAGCATGCACAATCCCAAAACCATAATCCCAACCTCATTACCAACACTTTACATGTTGCTCATTCAACAAAAACACCATCCACTCATGAAGCATCTTTTCCACCCATATCATGTTTTCATGATTACCCAAGACAACTATCATGCTCCACCACCATCACCTTCCTCCGAACACTTGAAGTTCGTTGAGGCGCTAAAAGAAGCCCATGAGCTTAGTGCTCTTTTAGCCTTACATCTTGCTCAACGCAATTTGGATCCACCTTCATCTAGATCACCCTCATCACCACACAACATAAATCAACTTGAGAAGCATGTCAACAATTAACCTTGTTGCATCTTTCTCCTAAAAATGATTGCATTCAATGAACACTTCACTTGGATTGAATATCTTCTCACTAGATCACATCCAATACCCTCACTTGAACAACATCCAAAACCTCAATCAACCTCTTCCGCTACAAACTCTCCACCACCAAATTATCCAACATTCATGACCCGAACATATACCTCCATTAATCCAACAACCTCCATTAATCCAACAACCTCCATTAATCCAACAACCTTACCCTAACTCAACCATCCTCATTCCAAACACTCCATCATCAACCATCTAAGCATACCATATGCTTATGATTTTCACTTTCAAATACGAATCAACCAACCTTTGGTTGCAAGCAAGTCCAAGTGCTCTCTTAGGCAATATAGGACTATGTCTTTTCTTTTGTGTTATTTTTTCAAGCATATTGAATGTTGTAATGCTTTTCATTTCTATAATGCTTGAATGAATCTTTGTTTAGTTGCATAATTGTTGCCTTGCATATATGTGTATCTTGCTCTCTTAAAATATTTTTGTAGCAAAGATCTCCATAGCTCGTTCCCTTGGTGCTCTCAAATGAGGGGGAGCATACATCAAGGGGGAGCATTCTACCCGTTTAAACTTCCCTCGCGAAGCTTACTCAGCTTAACCTTTTTGATTTTACAAAAAGGGGGAGAAGAGAAATGTAAACTCTATAATACTTGTCTAAAAACAAGTTTTAGATATATTGAGTTTAAGGTTTTGTAATAATCAAAAAGGGGGAGATTGTTGACATAAATTAATGCCTAAAAACATTATTAACATGTTATCAATATCTCTATGTTTTGATTATCACAAAATATAAACTCATAGAACTAAAACTTGTGACATAAACAAGTATTTAGTGATTAATATTTCTCTTTACATCCAAATCACTTAAGGTATGAATAAACAAAGTGTTTAGTGCAATTTATGATCAAAGGGGTATTTAATTAACTAATGCAAAGTTTATTTAATTATATAAACCTATTATATATTTTTGAAAAACACTTTTGGTAATAAAGAAAAATGTTTTATTCATACTAAATATATGAATTCAAATTTTTAACCAAAAACAGTTAGTTTTTCACCAAATAAACTTTCCCCACTAAAAGACAAAGAATCTGGCCGTTTCAGCTGGGCGGCCCCCTTAATTATAAAGGGCGGTCCCCTTAATTTTAAGGGGGCCGGCCATGAATTAAGGGGACCGGCCACGCTCCTCTGTCAGATTCTTTTGCCTATAAATACCACCTTAAACCTGGATTTTTTTCTCACCTTTTGCACCCCAAAACTTTCTGTTCTAGATCTCATTTCTATTCTCCAAATCCTTTGATCATAAATACATAATCCTTTGTTTCAAAGTGATTCTTACATCATCCTCTCAAGTGCAAGAGAAGAATACTTCTATCCTCCAAGACAAGAAGTATTACAACTTGTTGTGACCTCCACATCCAAGTTGTTGGTGCATCATCAAGAATATCTACATATATCTTTGTGTAGTGTGTTGTGAATATTTGATTGTAGATAGTTGTGATTAGGAATATAGATAGTGTGATTGGCTAGTAGATTGTAGTGAAGATTATTGGTGTGTAGAAGATAGGCGTGAACTAGATTGTAGTGAAGACTATTGGTGTGTTGAAGATAGGTGTGTAGTTAGTTGGTGTGAAGTAGTTGTGAAGAAGGTGTGATTTCGTTGTGACGAAGCTTTGGTGTGTAAGTGGTGTGTATATTGGTGTGTAAGGTTTCTCCGCCATAAGGAGCTTGTTGACATAGTGAAGAAAACTCTCGAGTAGGTGACTCGAGGAGTGGAGTAGGGCAAGGAAGGTGTCCTTGTAGCCGAACCACTATAAATCCTTTGTCTCGCGGTTAGATCTTTCCATATCTTACTTATTATCTTGCTTATATCGTTATTACATTTGTAGACGTAGACGTATATATATAGTTGCTCATATAGTACTAGTATTGATTTTACTTAAAGATCAAACGAAAGTTTCATTCACAAAACAAAGTTTTTAAAATCAAACTAAAAAGGTTACATACATATAATTGATCATTTCGATCAAGTATAGTTTTCATACAAAATATAACTAAGGATTATAAGATAAACGATTACGTACTTATCTCTTGTATATAACTAGAATTGTTTATATTATGCATGTGTTGATTTCACATACTTAGCTTACATTATTATTATTGTTCATACTTAGATATACTTGTTCATATTGTTCAAGATTTGAGTTCACATAAGATTGAATCAAAGTTTTAAAAGCAAACAAGGTTTTAAAACTAAACCAAGTTTTCATAATAAAATTAAAAAGACGTAAAACTATTCAACCCCCCCTTCTAGTTTTCCACACCGTTTTAATCCGTTCTTTCGCCAAAAGTTTCATTTTTGAAAATAGTTTCTAAATCTTTAGTTAAAAATTTCCCCTGAGTTCCTGAGTTTTCCAGATTTTGCATTTTGAGACAGTAGGTTCCTAGATAAGTTCTAAACTCATTTCCAATGTTCCAAACTAGTTTATAATCCACCCAAATCACTTCCAATCACCACAAATCTAGTCTATTCCTACCATACACCTTCTTAAGGTGTCATGGGTTCTTAAACAACATCAATCAACTAGATCTAATAAGGGTTTCCATTTCTAGGGTTTCAAAGACATAAGTATATACAATGAGTGGTATAAACTAACATATGCATGTAATCTTGTATAGAAATCACATGATCATAAAGATAACTTGAAGAAATTATGAAAAAGAGTTTTGATAACTTACTTTGAAAGATTATGGAGCTTGGATGAGTAAAACCTAAGAAACCTTGAGTTTTTATTTCAAAACTCTAACAAGGATCACCAAAGGAACTAGAAAATGGCTTGATCTTGAAAAGTCAATGGATTTTGGTTTTAGTTTGGTTTGGGTCGTGGGTTTTGAGAGCAACGGAAGAAGAAAGAGTTAGATATTTTGATCTAAGTTTATGGATGAGTATGTGAAAAGTAACAAGATATTTACTTGTGATTTTAGAAAGGTTAAAAACAATCAATGCTAGGGGTTAGGGGGGGGGGGGGGGGGTTGTGGCCGGTTTTTCAAAGAGGAAAAATGAGGCAAAAAGTTTTTGATTTAATTAGAAAGAGTAGTGGAGTATAATTGTAGTTTATAGTTATAGTTTTAGTTGTAGGTTTTAAGTAGTTTTGTTATAATCGGGTACCGGGTTTGCGAGAAATAAATTTTAAAGAAGTTAACCGGGACTTAATAAAGTCATAAAAATGATAAAAATATATTGGGTACAAAAATTGAGCGTTTGGACAATTATTATTTAGTTTTCATGAAAACCGTCGTAATTATATTAAACTTACGATATAAATTAAATAAATTCTCAAAATACCGGGTAAATGAATTTTATAATTTTTGTGACGTTGTAAGGGGTTTAAAAATATATCAGGACCATTGTGGGGATTTTTAGATATGTTAGTTATATTTATTAATCGCGTTTTAACGTTTATTTAAAAATAAATATGCGTAAAACGTTAAATATATCAAAAATATTAATATGAATATTCTACGAGTGGTATAGTATGCAAATACTATTATGATGATATGTAGACTATTTCTAGTCCGTATAAAATGTCCCTACTAATAAAGCATGAATTCGCACCTGAACCAATACGGTTACGCGAATTTAAATATCCGTAAACTAAATTTACGATGAAATGAGCAATGCACGTGAATAGTGTTTTCTTTCCGGGAATGAATAGTGTTTTGTGAATAGTAATATTTTTGAACGCTTCTTAGAATATCAAACTGACCTCAAAAATGATGAATAGTGTTTTAATGAATAGTGATTTATGAATAGTAAATTATCGAAGTTTGGAAAATGACCTGACTTGGAGAGTTGTGACATAGACCAATAGAATTGACACACACAGGATCACCAAAGCATGTGCATGCAATCCAATGGATGAAAATCACGCGTATGAATGAAGCAGAAATGATGGGATGAGATTAGATAGAGAAAGCACATCTAGAAGATTCAGGAGCCTACATTCTCTCCTCAGTTCAGGCTATAAAAGCCCCCTCCACACATCATTGTGACTGTTAGATTTTAGGAGTAGATGTAGGTGTAGGTTTCATGTAATTATTAGTTTATTTTACTGTTTTCTTAAATTTGTACTCAGATTATTTCAAGTTTTAATATAAAAGCTTAATTCAGTTTCATATATTTAGGAGTTATAAATTTCATTTCAAGTATTTCTTATTAATTTTGTATTGTTTGATTTTAAATAGTTGAATTTACTGATTGATTTAGTTAAAATTTCAGCTTACTTTATTGTTGTCTCTAAAAAAATAATAAAAAAATAATAAATAAATAAATAAATAAATAATATCTGATGGAACATAAGCTCTCAGGCTCATAAGCCCTCTTCATAAGTTCATCTAAGCTCATTTATAGCTTTGTGTGAGCTTAAGTTTTCACAGTTCATTCCTAGCCTTTAAATATCAAGTAAGTTCTTTTTTTCATTTAAGCATTTACTAGCTTAGTTTCTGTCCTTTTAGCTTAATCTTGTTTAGATCAGCTTATCATAGTTGCTTGAATACTTACTATATATGCTTTTACATGTTCCAATATTGTTACATGAACCTACTGCTTGTATATTGACCAAATTGCAATTATGAGTTGTTGATGTTTGTGACCTAATTTTCTTGTTCAATTAACTCTAATACTAGTTAACTTAGCTGTTCCAATCATAGATGAAGGTTTAATATTGCATAGTTTAGTGAAACTGTCCATTGATAGGGGTGTTTGGATTATCCTGGATCTATGCATTTTGGTGGTTTAAGTGTGTAGTTCCGAGCATTAATAGTCTGCATTAGGTTAGGGTGGGATAGAGTAGTCATCAAATTGGTAGGATAAGTACAAAAAGTCAATATTGCATGTTTAAGTTAAAATCTGTCTGAAGTTATTGTTAACTGTTGCTACTTTTTGCTTAAATTTGTGTATTAGGTGTTTGAGATTGTATTCTAAGTGCTTAAACAACACATATATACATTCAGGGTAAGATTTGAGCTATTGAAATTAGATTTAGTCAACCTGAGGTGCAATCAAAACGTCAAATACCCTGCTGCATATCAGGTTCATTGCCACCTGTTCTCAGCTCAATTTAGGCTAGTAATTGGGATTTTCTCATAGGGCTTTTTGGATATTTAGCATCTCAGTAGTTCAGGTAATCATTTGCCCCCTCAAGTTCTCAGTCCTAAGCTTATTTACTCTGCTTAATTAGCTTATCAGTTTAGGTGATTGAACCAAGTTTCTGTATTCATATCATAGGGCTGCATTTGAGATTTATTGTTTGGAATCTGAGTATTGTTTATCATTTAAGTTCTTTTAGGCCTTAAATTGAGTTTCTCATTGAAATATTGCTTGTTGCTTATTCTGCTTTGCTTATTGCTTATCCTCAATAGCTTATTGAGCCTGATTTGGTCGTTGCTTGAGTTTCTAATATCATATTGGTCTTACTTATGTTTATTTGAGTTTATTTGAGTCAAATATTCATCTGATCAAAGTTGGGTACAGTTTGGGTCTAGTTTGCTTATAATTAAGCACTTCCAATAAGCAGTTTCAAATCCATAAGCAATTCCAGTGCTAATTTTTCTATTTTCAAATTTTTCCTAAGTTTAGAATAATATTTTAGTATTTCTCTGAATTTTTCATATTTTTCTGAGTCCATTTGCTATTTTTCTTATTTAATTTTAGTTTTTATTCAATTTTTAATACTTTTTAATTACCAAATATACCAAAAAAATCAGAGAAAACCTAGAAAAATCCAAAAATATTTTAGAAATTAATTTTGCATTTTTCCTATTTATTTTCAATTATATTTGAATTTTTATTACTTTTTAATTAGATTTAATAGTTTTTAATTCCCAAAAAATACATAAAAAGCCAAAAAAAAATTAGTTTTCAGTTTTAAATTTACATTTTAGTTATTTTATAATTTTCAAAATTTATTTTGCATTTTTCTCACTTTATTTGCATTTTCTTTTAATTTTTAATTGGTTAAATTAGTTTTTAATTTATAAAAATTAAATAAAAAGTCAAAAAAATATTTTTCTTTTTCTCAAAATTTTCTTTTATCATTTTTAACTTAGGAAAATTATTTTCAAGACCGTAGGAGAAGTGTAGCTTTAAATTCACGTTTTATTTCTTACGTTTACATTTATTTCGCGTTTAAGCTTACGGTTTTCAATTCTATGTTACGTTCTAGGTTTAATTACTTGAAATACGTGCTTAAGTGATTATTTGTGCTTCATATTCATATTCCTTAGTGTAATCTTGTCAATATCACTTTTTCCCACTTTTACAACACGTTTCAAGAACCGGGAATTCAAAATTCCATTCACACCTTCGCTGGGACACGACCCGGGGAAATACTTTCCTAAGCATTTCTTCGGAAAAATAAACCTATACTAAAAATGATTGAATCAATTTTAGCGCCGCTGCCGGGAACCCGGGTCACCCGCGTGACAGGCGGTAATACTCTTTTTGTCTATTACTAAGATTTTTTTTTTTTTTTTTTTTTTTTTTTGATTGTAATAGAAAAGACAACTAATCTATTAAGCAATGCCTAAGGATGCCTTATGTGTTGAAATAGGGGAAACAGTAGGTACGTTTGGGGGCTGAAATGGGTGCTTTTGGGTGATGAAATGGGGCTGAAATGGGTGTGTTTCAGGGCTGAAGTGGGGATTAAAATTGGTCAGTTTCGCACCTGAAATGGGTATAGGATTTGGAATAAAATGGGGCCTCAAATTCTGCTTCAGTTAACGTAATGTTGTAGTTACAGTATATTTTCAAACGAAAACTATTTCTAGCATGAAGCTCATAATTTGTATTCAACATGGGTTAGGTCACATATGTGGAAGCTTTTTTGTCTATGCTACAAAGGCCAGAAGGAAGCTTGATGATAAACTTTGTATACTTACCCTTGGAATCAAGGACAGTGATGAGGTTGTTATTTCATAGCTTCTTTTTGGCTAAAATTAGTATTCTAAGCATACGTAACAATGAACGACAGAAAATTATATTGAATAGTTATGATGAGTAGGATGTCATGTAACAAATACCATACCAGAGGTTACAGAGTTTGTTGTTAAATGGGTCAAAAAACAATATGTCTATTGAACTCTACATGACCTATTTTGAACCTGAACCTTAGTAACCCTTGATATAGGCTGCTGAATTAAGGTGCATTGAGAGTGAACAAAAAAGACTCCTCTAATTTATAAGTGAGTTTGTTAATGATTATGGCGTATTTTCTTCTTCGTAGACAACTTCACAAGATTATTGCTTATCGATGGCTTTATACGTATTTGATATCCTTCCTCATTTGTGCAATCTTTCTAACTTACAAATACAATGGCTTTGTAAAAATTTATTTGAATTTTATGCATGTTTCTGTGATGTTCCAGGTTCAGGCTATAGCATCATTTTCCAGTAATGTTTTGGGACAGTAATAAGAATTCCATTCGAAGTGTTGAACCAAAGATTGCAAGTAGGCATATTCAACAATGTTAGGCGAGGAAATCATTTGTAAAAATCTGATTCTATTGGAAATTGGTGTATGTAAGTTGTTACTGCAGCAAAATAAAAACAACCCTTTGAATCAAATAAAAATTTGGGAAATTTACTTCATGTACACGGCATTCCCGCAGCAACGCGCGAGTTTACCCACTCGTTTATGATTAAAGTAAGTATGCATTATTATAAACTTTATAAAAGTTCATCATAATATATGCCCTACAAACTAATAAGTAATATAAAAATGCTATTACAAGTTACTATTACTTTACATTAATGATATTACAATATACATTATATTATACATTGCTAGTTTAAGACCCGTGTAATACCTAATATTTGAATATATATATATATATATATATATATATATATATATATATATATATATATATATATATATATATATATATATATATATATAAAATATTAAGTAGTAATGTAGAATAAACTTAGAACCTAAATGGTAAACGAGAGTAACTGTAATGTTGACCAACATTATTATTGTCACTTCAGCAACAAATCATCTTTTCACTCAACAACAAAACATGCGTAATAAGACAACTAACTTTATCACCCAAATATACCTAACTTATACACAAATTTATATAATAAAATAAAACCCCTATTAGAAATTTTTCATTTCAAAAAAATCAATTCATACCTTCTTTGATAATATTTTTTTAATTATTATTTTTTTAAAAGATTTTAATACTAAAAGAAAGTTTAAATATTTCTTAATTTAGCTAATCTTAAAAAAAATCATATCTATAAATCAATTGTAGAAAAAAAATAAAAATACACATGTCCTTAAAATTTATTAATTGATACTTTTGGGCCAAAATTGTAAATAAAAAAAACGCGGAACTCCAAAATCATTACTGTCATCCTTATTCTTACGTTTTTGTGCCATAACCTACACCGTCTCAAAGAAACCCTTTCCTAACTAAGAATCGATGAAGATGGTAACAGTAATGCCTACTCATTCCCTTAAAACCCACCGGTATCATCTGATTTTGGTTCATTACTCGATTGATATTGTTCTTCTTTCATATCCAGGTTATTAATAAGGATCAATTAACTCGATTGCTATTGTATCCAGGTTATTACAATTTGTGAGGGCTTAATATTTTTTGATGGATAAACTTATAAGAGTTGGCCAGGTTGTTTGATCTAATTCGATTTAATTATGTTGATTGGTGTTTGTAGGGATGCAATGAATACACGATAATTTGTTTATTATGTATCCTCAAACTCAGGAATCGATGTTTTGAATCAATTTGATGGTAAGTGTGTATGCAATTTTCATCTTTATGCTTGTTAATTGAATATGATATTGCCACACTATTTTTTATAGCAATGTGGAATTGCTAAGAACTAGCGTAAAGTTTAGTTTGCATTATGGCTTATTAGAAGATTGTTTATCCGGCTAAGATGTGATTATAAAGCAATTTCAAGAGAAGAAAGTTTCTTCTAGATACGCAAATCTGTATGTCGCGCCTGTTAACAAAAATTACAAAGGTTATTTGAATGACATCATAAGAACTCTTTTGGCCAAGTTATCGGATACCACTATTACCTTCAAATACAATTTTTGATAGCAATTTTTTATAAATATGTTTATCTACATAGTGCAAGAAATTGTGATTACATGTCAGATTGTTGAGTTTTCTTTATAATTGAGTGAAGATACAATCTATTAGCCTTTATGTTCATGGTTGTTTGTTGAAGATCACACGTAGTTAATGGTCTATGTCCTATAACCACAATTAATTTATTGTCAAGTTTTGTGCAGCCAGTTAGCATTAGTTTACTCGTGTGATGCTTCATATCCAAAACAAATTTTGTGCCTTTTGACAAATGATGTAGCTTTGGCAAAAGCTGTTTACTATATGTGGAATGTAATCAGGTTTAAGAAACTGATGATTGAGACTACTTAACTTCAATTACATTATAATCTAATTTGCGAATCTCAATATTAGTATCCCACAAGCAAGGTCTTAAGGGATTCTAAGAAACAGGTAGGCATGGTTTCACTATTTATTAATAAAAGTGTTTGATAACTCCCAGGTGATATTGAAGTTAACAACTTTCATGCTGACAAAGAAAAGGTTGTAGATGATAACTAAG
This sequence comes from Artemisia argyi, assembly GCA_030686995.1. Classification (NCBI taxonomy): domain Eukaryota; kingdom Viridiplantae; phylum Streptophyta; class Magnoliopsida; order Asterales; family Asteraceae; genus Artemisia; species Artemisia argyi. Next base: position 74,000,228 of record CM060677.1, read on the forward strand.
GAAAAACTTACAGAAGTGACATACAACATAGTTTTTGTTACTTCTGAGGTGTCACCATACTCAAAAGATTGGAGGCTTAGGTGATGTTTGTGGTTGCTTACCTATTGCACTTGTAGCACGTGGACATCATGTAATGGTACATAAGGATGGGTGGTTGTCAGATCACCGATTGGACTTCCTTGTTGTTATTGGTGGAGTTCAAACCACGAAAGCGGCACATGGAACATCTTAAATGGTATTTTCATAATATCCTTTATGAGAAAGAGTGATTATATATAGATTTACAAATCACTTTCTATAATAGAACTCATCGTAAAATGACTGTTTACGAAAGAGCAAAAAGTATGACAGCTCAAGTTTTATTAATAAATAAAACAAATTATTATTCAAATCCTCACAAGATAAAAGTAAAGTAAAGTAAAGTAACTCCCAATACCGTCTTCCACGGGTTATGGGTCCCAATACCGTCTTTCACGGTGTATGGGGGAGGTTGAGACGTAGACAACCATACCCCTACCTAAGGTAGAGAGGCTGCTTCCGGATCTACCTAAGGTAGAAAAGGACCTCCGGCCTTTTGTAGGGAGTGAGGATCGAACCCTTGACCTCTAGGTTAAGAGGCAAGGGGTTTTCCAACAAATCCTCACAAGATATTTTTATAATTTTACCACTCACAAGATATTTTTATAATTTTATATGTGTTCATGGTTTATGTTTGTATCCGCTATGTTTTAACAAAAACTTATGTTGCAGGTGGAGAAAATGTGTAGTTCAGGACTCATTAAGAGGGGTATTGCAGAGAATGTTGTTGTTTTCTGGTCAGATGCTATGCAGAATGATTGCTTTTGAGTTTTCATTTTTCTTTTAGACCAATCTGAATAGCCTTAACCATAAATTATGAAAGACGTTTGGCAACACATATGTTTAAAAAACTGTTCTACTTCTGATTATTGTGCAGAATTTTCTTTATGGTATGTTTCAGTGCCAGTAAAGATATATTGAATCCATCTTTGCGCTCAACTGAGGAGTCATGCTGACACAAAATCTTTATCGTATGTTTCAGTACCAGTAAAGATTTACTGAATCCATCTTTGCGGTCACCTGAGGAGTCATGCCGACACAAAATTTTGGATTTTATTGGTGATGTTTCTCTATTTGCTTGCAATGGTAATCAAGGGTTCCCAGTTGCTAATATCATAGCTTATAAGGTACTTTTTAAAAAAAAAATGCAACCTTAATTCCCTAATTATATGAAACTTGGTGGTGCTCCATTCTCCAATATATATCAGCGTAAAAGAAAATAATATGAATAGCGTCTTTTGAAGATTGATAATGCAACTGAGCAATGTCACTTGAATATTCCCGAGACTAAGCAGGGGAGAAACAAGAAACATTACCAACAGCTTGTGAACCATTCTCTCATTGTTGCTTCAGGTAATGCTTATTTGTATTTCACTAAAGGTGAAATTATGGGCAGGTCATGCGAATTGTGTAATGGGTTAAAACAGGGTTGAATTGAAACGGATGGTCAGGTTGCTTGACCTGCAAACACTTTCTTCTTAGCAAAAACCTTATATAGATAATAAATGTGTGAGTTAACACATTATACCCTATTTCTTAATGGCAAGTTTTTTTTTTTTTTTTTTTAAGGTATTTTCATGCACCGTACTCTCTACTTTCCCTATGAAAGTGCAAACCTTTTCTTTTATTTTTGTTCCATTTTTACCTAAAATGTATTGTTTGTTTTTTATTTTATAGTATTTCATTTCTTAGCATGTTATTGAACTTCAATATTAGGACCATTTATCATTTGTTTCTGATATTTTGACCCCGGTGTGAAAGTTTAAACAGAAATATGACTGAAATTTAAATATTCTGAAATTTAAATATTAATCTGGACATTTTTTTATCATACAGCCTCCTATATTAGGTACGTCATAAGTACCCAAAATGTTTCTTTTATCATACAGCCTGCTAACTGACCCGACCTCGCCCATACCAAAAAAAAAAAAGTTTGATCCATCAGTCAATCTATTCCATTCCCATGTTTTATTTAACCTCTACAAAAAATCTTTTTGAGATGTTTTTTGTGTGTGGACAATCCTAAGCTTATAACATTATATATATGGATAACCGGATCAGGGTGTTACAAGCAACAATGGAGATCATGGGCATCCTAACTAGAGTCCACACAGCATTTAGGATGTTTGAAGTTGCTGAACCATATATACGTAGAAGAGCTGTTAAGCATTTAGAGAAAGGAAGGGTCAATCATCTTTGCAGCCGGATCTCGAAATCCCTTTTTCACAACAGACACTGCTGCAGCCCTTCGCTGTGCAGAGAGTAAGTTTCAGTTTTTATTCAGGTTTTATGTGCGTCTCTCTTTATTTCGCATAAAATTGCAATGTTGACTGAAATTTATTCCAATCTAGGGTTCATAATATCGATCATTGATCTTTTAGTTATATTTAGAACAAATAAAGGTAGGAAGATCATGGATATGACATCGTTGTGCCATTTACCAGTTAGGTAACAAATGAGTCAATTTGGTATATATCTAACATGTCTAAGAAAGAGTAATAGTTAAAACAAAAGTCATATTCAATCTTGAAAATGGATAAAGAAGTGTTTGTGGGCACCATCAGTCCATCACTATATCATCACCCTTATTCACTTGGAACACTCCCTTACATGTTATTTCAAAATAAACAACCTAAAAGAATTTTTATACACCAATTGTATAAACAGACAGCAAGGGCATCTATGGGTTCAGTTGGTACCAGCTAAAAAACCGAAGATGTTATTCTTTTTTTTGCATTACAGATTATGATAAATAAAAAAAGAGTGATTTAATCAAAATTATGTACAACTCCAAAGAGGAACACATATTCAAACACCCCTATTATAAATTGAGCTCTGTACAAAAAGTGTATAAATCCTTTCTTCGTCAGACGACAGCTAAGTTTCAACCGTTAGCCATATCATACCATTGAATATTCTGGATGCAATAAACGAGTGTATCCAAGTGCACATCATCTTTGTTTTCTTCAAATATATGAATATATTTATCAGAAGTTATTCTCAATTTTTTTTCTTCATATAAACATGAGACACTTTGACTTGCCTTTTGGGACGCATCTATTTCTCCTTTGTTACTCTGTTTCAAAACCTCCTGAATATTTGCATAAACTATTCATATACGTGGTTTTATGGCTAATTTGTTCTTAGATCCAATGAAATGGCAGCAAAGATGACATCGAGTTTCGACCCTCAAGACAGAGATGAACCAACCGTGATCAAGGCTATCAGTAAGTGAAAACCATTTTATAATAGGAGTGATTGTTGCTTTATTTTCATCTACAAAATTGTGGGTTCCTTCAACATATCAGTTCTGCACTTAAAATTATATGTTCTTATTTTACCCTTAGATAATAGAGCGATCTAATGTTCTGCAGGGGGTGCAATATAATAATCTCAAACCACTAAAATGGTTAAAAGCGAGAAACGTGTCAGGGATACACTTGACCAATTCATCCAGAAGGACACTTTTGCTAATATGATGTTTGAGATTTGATGAGAAGGGTTAATGTCACACTATGCAGATCTTACAAAGTCACAAGGTTCTTTTTTTGCACTCTGTCGATTTTGGATCTGGACGGACATATTGCAAGACTTTAACACAACCCAACACCCGTATGCACTCACAACCAAACATATAACTCACAACAGAAGCCCCATTCATTATCGCGAACCATAACAACATACCAAACAGCCATACAACTCACAACAGCAGAGGAGACATCCTTATACATCTCACAAAAAGTTATATATGAAGTCACTCGGGTAACTTATTTGAATGGGTTAAAATTACAAGGTATACGCCTAACTGCAAGTATTTTATTACATGACAATGGGATATTTTATGATAAAAATATTTGATCTCTGATGTTTCTTTGATAATGATAATGATAAAGATAAAGCTTTCCTATTTCTGAATATGTTACATGACAATGGGATATTTGATGATTCATTTGGTTCATACATTTCCAAATAGACTGCTACTTGCAGCTTGCGCTGCTGTGCTGGCAGGTTGTGCTATACAATATGTTTTTGGTTTTAAAATGGTATCGGGTCCACAAGACCACAACTTAAGTCACTTTTAGTATGGTTTAATTTGATATCTTTCTTTATTGTTTATGTGCAGGTATGACGAGTAGCTAGAGAACTTCTGCAATAAGCATTATTGGGTTCGGCTTTTTGTTTGAGTCGGGTCAACCCAAGCCTATTGACATCCCTACTAAAAAGTATACAACACAAAAAATTTCTAAATCAAGTTTTTCAAGCCACATGCGTGAAGTTGAGGGTTCACAGTTATACATGATGAATGTTCTAATCACGCAATGTAGTAGTTTATACATGTACAGTATTTATATTGTTTGATTTGGGGTGGTTTTTGTAGTTTGAAATGGATCTTAACATTGTGATCGATGTAGTTCAAGATGACAATTAAAATGATATATATCATGTAATGAGTGTGGCAAATGGAAGACAATTTTCAAAGACTTGTCAAGTTTTGGCATCTACATTCGATATGGGTGAACGAAATTTAGCATGTTGCATGTATTTGATCATAAAACTAAATTAGCATCATAAAACTAAATTACAATAATATATCATCTGTTTGGATTCGTGTGGATAATGGTTATGAATATATTATTTTACTATTTAAATTCTTACATTTATATATCAAATATAATATCGCTTTTTCTTGAAATGGTAATATGTAACGAACATAAATCGGGCGCACGTTGCGGTAGCATTCTGAAAGACATTTTTTTACATGTATTTTTTTAACTATTTTTTTTACATGTAGATTTTCTATAATTTCAATTCAACTTTAATAAAATCTAAATAAAATTGATGCAATATAAAACTATATCTAATGTGAAAACAACAAATTGCTTAAGTAAATATTTGAACCATGGATCATGTAAAATCAGCAAATCCGTTGAAGATAGTTTTAGTCAAACATACAAAATTATTATAAGATATACTAGTTATAATGCCCGCGCACGCGCGGGTTTTTTTTAATATTTTTTAATCATATATTTTTATTTATTAAAAAAAAATTTAACATTTGTTTTGTTTGATTTATAATGTTTAATTATAGTTTTTTATTATTAAAGATAATTATTTAAAAATTTTAATCCTGTTATTAATTGCATCTTATCTATATTTTTTGTATTTATCTTCTACTTGTGTTATGGATAAATATAAAATGTTACCTAATAAAAAAAAATCTTTTTTTTTTAAATAAAATTATTACTAAATAAGGTATGAATGCATTTTTTTAAAATGAAAAATTTCTAATAGGGGTTTTGTTTTATTATATAAAAGATATATATATATATTTTTAAATCGTAGTCATGTTGTTAGCTTGCATTTAAATTTTAAAAGATGAAAAATCTACGAACATTTTGTATTATAGTTCTCTTTATTGTCTAAAAAATTCTATAAAATGCTACACTAGCCGAACTTACAAGAGTGACATGATAACACAACCATTAATATTATAACATAAGATTAAACTATGAATTGATCTAAACCCTTGCCACGCACGTGAAACATAATTATAAACCAAAATTGAGAACCGTAATTAAAAAGATAAACAAAAAATAAGCTTATTTGCTTAAAAATATATTATTGAAAATTTTAGAAAAAACCCCGTGCGTGCACGGATACTATAACTAGTATACCTTACAACACAACACACCCGCACAACCAACATCACAAGTCCGTTGTGGTCAAGACCAATATCTCCACAAAATTGATGAAAAACGCGTTGTTGTTATGGTTGTGGTGGAAAAGTTAAAAACAAGCCACTCTCTCTAAATCTATTACAGAAGTTGAATATAGATGGCCTCTGCTTTTTGTGAAATTATTTAAATTCTTAAGATTTTTAAAGACTTAGATGTTAATATAAACCTGCTTGTTTCTTTACATTGTGAGTTTGTGACAACAAGTCTGCTTGTCAGTTATCATGTTTTTCATGAAAGGTTCAAACACTTTGAATAAATGCCGAAAAATTGGTACTTTGAATAAAACTACAAACATTTGAACGAAAGAGGGAATTATTTTAGAGACTAAGGCTGCGTTTGTTTTTTTTTCCCAGCCTCTTAATGCCTCTGAATGGGCACTATGTTTGAATCGGTCAGACATTTTTCCCGTTCAGATCGTTTGTTTTTTTTTTCGTTCAGACGCGTTCAGATGCAGTTAGATCTTAATGGTCAAGACTTGAGAGGGGTGTCTTAACGCGTCTGAATGCCTCTTGTTGACAAACAATAACCAAAAAAAAAAAAAAAAAATTCCCGTTCAAACATGAGTTTTTTTCTTCTTCGTTCAGATGCGTTCAGATTCAGACATTTACGCATCAGATTCAGATTCAGATTCAAACGTGCGGTTCATATTCAGATTCAGACCTTCTTATTAAACAAACACCACCTAAGTTTTTATTGTAAACTAAGGGACAAATTCTCACCATTTATCTAGTTTGATCTAATGGTGATTAACCTAAGATTTAATAGGGCAACCTAAGTCCATGTTTTTTCTTGTCTTTTTGTTTTTCTTATTTATTCACTTTTTTTTTTCCTTTTTTTTTTTTTTTTTTTTTTTTTTTTTTTTTTTAATTCACTTTTTTTTCTTTAATTCACGTTTTTTTCGCTCTTTTTTTTCCGCGTGTTTTTTTATTATCTTTTATTATTTTTTTATAATGTTTTTTTTCGTTTTTATACGTTTTTCATAATATTCGTCGGTTTTTTACGTTTTTATTCGTTTTCGTCTGTTTTCGCCCGTTTTCATATGTTTTCCTCCGTGTTTATACGTTTTCGTCCATTTTTATACATTTTCATCCGTTTTCTTACGTTTTCATCTATTTTCGTCTGTTTTCATACGTTTTCGCCCGTTTTCATGCGTTTTCGTCTGTTTTCTTACGTTTTCGCCCGTTTTCTTACGTTTTCTAACGTTTTCGTCCATTTTCATACTTTTTCATCCTGTTTTCATACGTTTTCATCTGTTTTCATATGTTTTCGTCTGTTTTCATCCCTTTTCATACATGTTCGTCTGTTTTCTTACGTTTTCATTCGTTTTCATACGTTTTTGTCTATTTTCGCCCGTTTTCATACATATTCATCCCTTTTTTTCTATTTTCATACGTTTTCATCCGTTTTCATATGTTTTCGTCTATTTTTATACGTTTTCGTCCGTTTTTATACATCTTCATACGTTTTCATCTATTTGCGTCTGTTTTCATACGTTTTCGTCCTTTTTCTTACGTTTTCATCCCCTTTCATATGTTTTCGTTTGTTTTTTTATGTTTTCATCCTATCTCCTACACATTCGTCCGTTTTTTTACGTTTTCGTCTGTTTTCATTCGTTTTTGTTTGTTTTTAATTGTTTTTGACCGTTTTTGTACATTTCTAAATATCACAAGTGATATTCTGATTACCACTTATGATATTCTGAATACTACTTGTGATATTTTGAATACAACTTGTGATATTCTAAATATCACAAGTGATATTCTGTGATATTCTGAATGCCACTTGATATATTCTGAATACCACTTATGATATTCTGAATATCATACAGAATATACTTATGATATTCAGAATATCACAAGTGGTATTCAGAATATCACTTGTGATATTCAGAATGTCACTCATTCATAATATCACAAGTGATTTTCAACAAATGTTTTTTAACATGAAAAGCACAAATGATATTCAGAATATCACAAGTGATTCAGAATATCGCAAGTGATTTCACGTTTTTTTTTAATTCATGTTTTTATTTCACTTTTTAATGTTTTTGTCCGTATTCTGAATATCACAAGTGATATCCTGAATATCACTAGTGATTTTCAACAAATGTTTGTTAACATGAAAATCACACGTGATATTCTGAATATCACAATTAATATTCAAAATATCACAAGTGATATTAAGAATATCACAAGTGATTTCACGTTTTTTTTAATTCATGTTCCTTTCACTTTCTAACGTTTTTGTTTGTATTCATACGTTTTCGTCCGTTTTCATACGTTTCTAAATATCACAATTGATATTCTTAGTATCACAAGTGATATTCTGTGATATTCTAACTATCACTTATGATATTAAGAATATCAGTTGTGATATTGAGAAACGTATGAAAACGGGCGAAAATGAATGAATACGTAGGAAAGCGTAAAAACATGTCGGAAAATGGTAAAAAAACGTATGAAAAATGGACGAAAACGAAAGAAAAACAGACGAAGACGGAGAAAAACGTATGAAAATGGACAAAAATGTATGAAAACGTGTAAAAACTGCTGACATCATATGAAAACGGACGAAAACGTCTAAAATATACAAAAATGTATAAAAACCAAAGAAAACGTATGAAAATGGACGAAAACGTATATGAACGTATGAAAACAGATGAAAACATATAAAAAAGGTCAAAAACGTATAAAGACGGACGAAAACAAACAAAAATGTCTGAAAACAGACGAAAACGTAAAAAAAAAACATATGAAAATGGACGAAAATATATGAAAACGAATAAAAATGTTTGAAAACGTATAAAAACTGCCGAAAACATATGAAAACGGACGAAAGCGTATGAAAACGGACAATATGTATAAAACGAACAAAAGCATACACAAACGTAAAAAATGGGCGAAAACGGACAAAAATGTTTGAAACATATCAAAACTGCCGAAAACGTATGAAAACAGACAAAACGTGTGAAAAAAATGTATAAAACGAATGAAAATGGACTAAAACTTATAAAAATGGACGAAAAGGTACGAAAACGGATGAAAGCGTTTAAAAATAGACGAAAACATTTAAAAACAGATGAAAACGTCTAAAAATGAACGAAAACTTAAAAACACAGACAAAAACTTATGAAAACGGACGAAAATGCGTATAAACGTATGAAAACTGACAAAAACGAATGAAAACTGACGAAAACGTAAAAAAGTGAAGAAAAAAACATGAATTAAAAAAAACGATTTAAAAAAAATATATGTTTATTAAAAAAAGTGCGAATTAAAAAAAAAAAAAAAACATGAATAAAAAAAACAAAAGAAAAAAAAAACACAAACGTAATAGAAAACAAAAAGGCAAAAGAAAAAAAAAGAAAAAGAGAGAAAAGAAAACCAAGCGTGAAAAAAAAGAGACAAAAAGGAAAGAAAAAAATTATAGAGATAAGAAAGACAAAAAGACAAGAAAAAAAGACATGAACTTAGGTTTATGCATTAAATCTTAGCTTAATCCTCACCATTATATCAAACTAGATGGATGATGGATTTGTCTCTCAGTATGTAACAAAAACTTAGTGCACAAATGAACTTTTCTCTTGAACGAAACATCTTTTGAGTGTTCCAACACAACTGGGATTGTTTGACCTGTTTAATAATAACACTAGGGGGTTGTAGAAATGAGCTTTCCATAATCTGATCATTAAACAATTTATTGCGTTATGTTCTCATTATTGGTTTTATTCTTGTTTTGTAGTGTTTGGTGTGCTTTAGATTCTTGAGGGGGCATTATGGAAACACTCTCTTTACTCTTTAGTGCTCATATGTCAAGACCAGAAGTCAAGGGGCTTGAACTAATGTTTTTGGGCTATATTCGTCTTAATCACCAAGAGACAACAGAAAAACCATTATCACTCTAATAAGCCTCCCTCAATCTCTTTCGATCCATCTCAAGTTTATATTGGTTTCTTGTAATCATTCGCTATAAGCTGTGTGATTGCTATCTTGACAAGATAACAATCATTGTGTAGTAGTTTGGTTTATGTACTCGGATCTTTCATTGGCTTAATTAATATATGTGCCAACTATTGTATATTACTGCTTTGTGATTTGTTTATTACCATTGGTACGTATCTCATCCTACATTCGGACATCTAAATGCATAGGAAGATTTCCATTAATTTTATGGAGTTGTTTATTGCTCTTCCAACTTTCTCGCAATCTTTGTCGTACCTAGCATCTGTAGGAATTTTTAATGGTGTGTGAACGGTTTATAATCTGGATATCTATCTGAATCGTGTAATCACTTTCAGATTAAAGTATTTCGACCCTATATGCTTCGGGTTGAAATCAACTTTAATCGGATAAGACAAATTGTGCAATTGAAATCTAAGGTACCATAAATCAATCAGAAACGTTAGAGTATTATTGTTGTTTTATTCTGCAAATGAGACTAGGAATGTGGGCTTTTGGCATGCAAATAAGGTAATTCCTTATATACAGATTCATAATGTCGTTTAGGGGCTCTGCCCCTTGACCCCGCAAGGGGGGCGCGGCCGCCTTGACCATCCTGACGATTTCAAGCTAACTATGACGAGTGTGCACTCTGCACCTTATAACCCGTCTTGAGCTAAACTTGTATAAGGCTAATTGGTCTTATGTAAAACACAATTGCATAAAATAAGTTGATAACACTAAAATTACCAACATCTTGGTTAGTTGCTTATACAAATTGTCATTTAAAATAAGAGTAAATGATAATGCCTTGTTGATTTATCATTATTGTACGTGGTTCATCATATATACAAAATGCCTCCTTGACAAAAGAATAAAGAATTATGTCTTTTTCACGTTCAAAGGTAATAACAATTGCGCGCTTACTTTGAACGTTAATTTTAAGTTGCTTTGAAAAATGTCAACGTTGTTTAGTTGATTGGTGATATATATCAGTAACATTTAGGCCTCAATTCAATTCCCTCAATGGTAAGTCCTCCTTTTAGTTGATGTCCCTTAACCTCCATTAAACTCATTCTTACCCGCTCATTTTTTATTCCAACAAAGAATTCTCCAAGTTCGATTTCCATCCATCCGTCTTCTCTATTGCTAGGACGTCGCCCTTCTCCTTCTACGACCCATTTCTCCATCATTTGTCTCCGGTTCATAAAAAATAATGATCCAAGGTGTTTCTTTCTGTTATCAAGGGGGCATAAATACGCAGTGTTGGTAACCGAGCATTCTTCCCTTGAGACTGATACCTCAGATGGAATAGAATCCAACCCGAATGCATTATCAGAGACTTTGATTATGAGATAGGCACCATATGTCGTGTCAGGAGATAAATCTTCGGTGTTTATCATTCCTTCAAGTTCTATGTTGGATATTGTTTTTAGCTCAATCACCTCATGGAATCTGTACAATTGACAAAAAATAAGTAAATGCATTAGTATATCGATCTTTCTTAAAATTATTATTAGCGCAAAGGTTATTATTTATATTAGTTGTGAAATTTAAAATCAATATGTTTGATCATAAAAGTCAAATTTTATCCGTTTGAGTTACGTTCAAATGAGAAAAAATAAAAAAATGGGAAGAGCGAAAAAAACAACTACACATTTTAGATACACATACAAAAATAGATGCATCATCTCATAAAATTTTTCCTCTTGTTTAAAATATGTGACAAAAAAAAAAAAAAAAAAAAAAAAAAAAAAAAAAAAAAAAAAATCATTTTTACACTTCTCATTTTATCTGTTTTAGTAGAAGTTTACTAACCTTGAGGTACAATTGGTAGTCCACGTCCAATGATTTGGTTCATTACTTGAAGAGATGGTAAGTGCTCTTGCGGATAATACACAACACTTTTTCCCACTAACTTTGTTTATAGAAAAGCTCTGAATAGATTAAAAAAATGTAAAAAGAATTAATACTTTAATTAAATAATAAATGGACTTTACTTTTTAAGAGAAAAAAAAAAATGTGAATTGGAAACTTACCCTTACTCCACTATCAATGAGAATGGAATCACAAAGCTGGAAAAACAAATCCTTCTTTGAAGAAAAGTTGAGTTTAGTGTGTGATCGTGAAAGAATACAAGAGAGATCGGCTGGCAAGAATCGACCCCAAACGGTGTCAGATTCGATAGCCGATCTCAATGAAGACGATGCAAGCATTAATCTGCATGCATCTGGTGGAGATGTAAGAGATATAATAGTTGAAACACAGTCTTCTGGCAACATGTTTAATCTAGTGGCCATTTTAATATTTCTTGATATAATTTGCGGGTTTGATGAAATTAACAGAGAGTGAGTTATGTTGTGTATATGTTGAATGTGTGAAAGGTGGTTATATACTAAGTGAGATATGATCATGATTCCTGCAGGTTAGTGGGTGGGGGGTTGTTTCTTGGAAGCTAGAGTTGTCGTTTGACTGAGGTGTGTTAATACACAAGTCTTGGCAAGTTGCATGGTAAGATATATGGACGCTGTATTTGTTTGAGTTTGAATAATGGAATTCAAATGATAATGCGGGTCATATTCACACAGAACATTGTATTTTTCGCAACTCTCATAGGAAAAGTCACCGAGAGGCAAGAATAACAAAAAGATTAATTAAACTAAAAACTAACATAGATAATGTCATTTTAAAAGAATATGTATTAGGTATTGCTCATATTTTATATTTGGACAGCGAGAGACATGTGATAGTTAGTAATTTAATCCGGTGAACATCATCTTCTAGAGAAAATCAAAATTAATTTAGTTGTTATTTGAATATCATTAATTGAGATTCATATTCAAATAACATGATAACTTATAGGCAAATAACAAAAAAATCATCGAACTTGACACTTTGGTGATTGTGTATAGCCAACTACTTTTTTTCTTATTGAGTGTACTGAACTTTCAAATTTCGATCATTGTGTGTATTTTATGACCATTTATCTTTAATTTTTTCAAATTTTGAATGATAAAATGGTAATTTTACATGGCAGAATAGTCACAAAATAAACACAATGATCGAAATTTGAAAGTTCAGTACACACAATAATAAAAAAAATAGTTAGCTACACACAAACACAAAAAGTGTCAAGTTCAATGTATTTTTTTATCATTTGCCCTAACTTATATTTGCACACATTGTAAGAATGAATAAAATTAATAGGCTTTTATTTTACCGAAAGGTGAACCCTCTCTAAATTTTGATTGGCTTTTATTGACAAACACCAAGTTAATATGTTGAACATGACTAGTAGAATGTCAATCTTCTTAACTTAGTGGTTTTTTCATCGTACCTTATCCTTTAAGTTTTCTGGTAATTAAAGCCACGTCATTCGTTTGGATAATCCCGATAATCCGACAGGGTCAACATCTAACTTCGAAATGATAAAGCTATGTAATTTTGGGTTGCTGTCGGTTTTAATGTTCATTTTTGTAAATATTCATTTTTTGCCGCGTTTGTTATTTTACTGGTGTCCTCCGTATGTGCAAAATTATTATTAGAGGACTGAGAGCATGGTAGTGCACGGGGGAAGGCACACTCTTTTGTTCATTCTTTGCTCTTTATTACTGTACTAAATTTCAAATATCTTTGGTTACTCTATAAATAAATCTTTTCATAGGATGGGAAGGCACACTCTTTTGTTCAAAATACCGATTCTAATAAAAATAAGTACAAAGCATTCACCTTTGTTTCTAAGATTCTCGTTTGATTAATCTTCTCCATTTGTAGTGTGTTGATCTTTGGTTGTTTTGTTAGCATCATATTGATATTGGAGCCTTTTGTTGCTTTGAATAGTATTGATGGCAGAAGAACAACCCCGCAGGGACGGAGCCAAGGGGTGCTCGCGGATGCACGTGCACCCTATGGATTTTTTTGATATAGTGTTAATTTTTGAAAAAATTATCAATTTTTCCTAAACGTATCTTAAATGCACCCGATGCATTAAAATGTGTCTCTAGTATTATTTAGTTCGTATACTTACAAATAAAAAATAAATATAAAATTTTGTTAAATCCCAAAGATGAAACAAGTTTAATAAATTAAATCACAAAAGCCAATGAAATAGGTTTTTTAATGGAACAAGTTTATTCATCATTCTAATAATTTACAAAATCCAAAATTGAACCAACACACAAAGATGAAACAAGTTCGTAAGTCGTAACATATATTTTTCATTTGTTTATTATGTCTTTTAAAGTTTTCATGTTTTGATTAGTTGTATGAAATCTTGACTAATTTGTTGGTTCCGTATAGTCTATATCATCATCAATAAGGACTTAGGGCATTAAGATAAATAGGGATAACAAGTTTAAGTGATAGTCAACAATATATTAGAATATGAATATTACCCCAATTGTGTTGTCATGGGACATTTTTATTGTTGTCATATTTACAATATATATGAAAAGTAGTGCTTAAATGAAGTTGGTTTTAGTCTTGCTTGTTGCTACCGCTACGTTTGAAAGATGTTTTTCTAAAATGAAGCTCATTAAAACTGATTTGCGTAATCGGATGAGTGATGGTGATTTTAACGGAGCTTTAACTTGTGCTATAGAGAAAGAACTTATTGATATTAAAAATTGAGGGTGCACGTAAGTGTTTTTTTTGCTATGGGAAATCATAGAATCACTAATTAGAAGGTAATGTGTTCATTTATTTATCGTTTTAATGAAATCTTCGTTTTAATCCACTTTTTAACTCTATTATATTACGGTTAAAAAAAATTGTGCACCCGGTCATATTTTTTTCTGGCTCCGTCCCTGCAACCCCGTGGTCGCCAAGGGCGTCGAGGTGGATATGCGCGTAGGCAACCTCGTCAAGGTGCCGATGCCAATGAGGAAGAACCACGACCAAACCGTAGGAATCAGCGGGATCTTGAGATCGCAACTCAAGGAAGACGAATCCGGGAATTGGAATGTTAGCTAGCACAGGCCACATTGGATGATTTCGGCGATGCTAATCACAATGAAGAAGAAAGTGATGGATCATACATCAACACAGCCGAGAGCAAAAATAAAGAAGATTAAAAATCATGGGGGGTTAACCGACTGTATAGAGATCGCCATTACATGTTGGTCGGCCGCTACAATTCCGAGCCTTGGTGTGAAAGTCGACATCCCTAACTTTGAAGGCAAATCCCACCCTGATGACTTCATTGATTTTCGATATACTATTTAGTGGGTGTTCGATATTAAAAACCTAAGTGAAGCTAGTAGCGATTAAGTTGAAAAAGAATGCATCTATCTATCTGGTTGGAGCATGTTATAAAGCAACATAGGTAAGAAGGAAAGCCTAAGATTGTGAGTTGGGGTAAGATGTAAAAGAAGTTAATGGAAAAGTTTTTGGCCACGCAATTTCGGCATTAGGCTTTTATAGAGTACCACAAATTTTAAAAATCAAGAGGTATGTTAGTTGAAGATTTTACAAGTGAGTTTGATCATCGAGGCTACGTTGTGATGTGGTTGAGGGGAAGAAGAAACAATTACATAATCAATACAAACCTCAAGAAATAAAGCACTCGAAAGTCCCTTAGTAAAGATATCAGCAGACATAAAAAGCGAAGGCACATGTAAAACATGAACATGACAAGAAACTAAAAAATCACGAACAAGATAAATATCTATCTCAATGTTTTTAGTGCGATGATGTTGCATCAGAGTAGGAGACGAATAAACAGCTCTCACATTATCAGAATAAACCAAGGTGGCAATAAAAACAGGTGCATGAAGCTCACCTAAAAGATTTCGCACCCATGTTGTCTCAGTAACAACATTAGCAACCCCGCAGTATTCTGCTTCAGAACTCGAAAGGGATAATGTTGCTTGACATTTAGCAGATGAGGAAAGCAAGTTATCCGTAAGAAAATCACAGTAACTTGGAGTACAACGACGAGTGAAAGGGCAACCATACCAGTCAGGATTAGTATATGCAGTAGGCTGCGCACTAGAAAAGACATGAATCTGTTTACCATGAAAATAGCAAAGAATCTGCTTAAAATCAATGAAATAGAGCTCACATATATCATGAATATAAAGACACATTTTGTGGACAACATAAGAAATACTAGGCCGCGTTAAAGTGAGATGCTGAAGAGCACCAACTAAACTGAATCAGGTGACGTGAATCATCAAGTTTGGACTCAGTGTCTACAAGAGTCTGACACAGGTTGTAATTATGCATGTGAGCTATGTCGAGAATTTCCTCAACATGTGTGGCCTAGGATAACTAACCTCCAGAAGACCGGGTGACAGAAATGCCAAGAAATAATTAAAAGAGCCTAGACCAGTCATAGAAAACTCTCCATGAAGAGAAGATATAATTGTTGTAGAAAAACTGTAGAAGAGGCAGTAAGTTTGATATCATTAGTAAATATATGTTCCACGATGAAATATAAACAAAGGGGAGTTAGTTCCACTATGGTGAAAACCAAACCTCCACGCATAATTAGCAAAGTGCTAAAACAAAGCCCGAGGGGCATGCTTAAGCCCATACAAAGAGCGCGGTAAATGGCACACATAATCAGGATGATGCGGATCAACAAACCCAAGCGACTGATGCTCATATAATGTCTCAGAAAACTGACAATGAAGAAATTTATTCTTCATATCCAGCTAAAGAATGGGCCATCGTCGAGAAACTGCAACGCTTAAAATAGTACTTATAGAAGCCGATTTTACTACCAAACTAAATGTCCCATCACAATTAATATGGATTTTTTGATAGCGTCCATTAGCCGCCTACCAAGCCTCATGTCTACTCAAAATTCATGTGCACGAAAATTATGCTTAAAATGCCACATAGAACGTACAACATTCACATTAGTAGGACGGGGCACAAGATCTCACATGTCGTCATTAATTAAAGTATTATATTCTTCTAACATAGCTTTTTGTCAATTGGGTTCACAAAGAGCCTGGATATCAGACTTCAGAATTGGGGAAGTAGCGGTGGTGTAAAGAGTTAAACGATCTATGGGTTTGTATATATAGGCTTTAGAATGAGTGACCAGGGGGTGTGGATTTGACAAGGTAGTAGTAATGGCAACATGAGGAAGTGGGTCAGGTGTAGGAAGAACCGATGAATTCGAGTGAGGTGAATTAGGCTTAGGGAGTTCAGGTTAGGCAGGAGGTGGTGTGCGGGTTGAGGTGAAAATGGTGGAGAGTGCACTGGGCTATCGGGTTGGGTTGTAGGTGTGGAAGGTATAAGGGCATCATTGTGAAGCTTGCGGTTACGTGGGGGGCTGGTGAATAGGAAAAAAATTAGTGAGGAGAAAATTATAAAAGGGAGGTTCAGTTAGTGTCATGGACCCGAAAGGAAAAACACCCTCATCAAAAGTAACATGACAGGAAAATATGAATTTTTTTAGTGGCAAGTTAAAGCACCGATAGCCGTGTTGATTTGAGGGGTATCCAAGAAAGATACACGGGATAAAGTTGCGGGAAATTTGAAGATGTGGGTATCATAGGCATTCAAAAATGCGTAAGTGATGGTAACTGGATTTAGTTTGATAAAGTTTCATGTATGGTATATCTCTTATATGGCGGTAGAGGGCAAAATATTCAAAAAGTGATTAATGTCTCTACTGAATAAACAGGTGGCATGCGTGCTGAGAAATCAAGTTGTGAACAATATTTTTGATGTTACGGAGCATACGTTCCAATTTCCCAATTTGCTGGGAGGTTTGTGGACATGAAAATCGAAACTAAGTGCCATGTTCGCGAAAGAGGTTTTAAGAGCGGGTGTTATCATGTTCACCCTTATGGTCACATGCATGCTTTAATATCTATATTAAATTTATTATCTACATATGCACGAAAATTGGACAATGTTATCATGCAATTCAGAATTGTAAAGTAAAAAGATAAACAAAAGAAAATGTGAGAAATGATCTAAAAAATATTGTTGGGAATTATCCTCATCAGTACAAACAAGATTGAAGACAAAGTTTTAAGTGTTGAAGATAACACTAACAGGACAAAGTTAGTTAGTACTGCTAGTATAATATAGTTTGTACTGCTTATGTTTTTGGCAGAATAGGAAGATGTGTAATGTGGTAAGTATAGAAAAGATATTGCATATATCTTATTGTAATAGAATGATACGGATATTCATTACTTGTAAAGGACTCCTTGTGTCTATAAAAGGAGATCCTAGTTTAGGGTTTTCATAGCTCTTTCATACGTATCATTGTGATAGCTTCAAGGTTGTAAACCCTAGTGATATACTTGATCACTCATATTATTAATAATAATATTGAAGCAGTTTGTTTATACATTGTGTTCATTGTTCCTATATACACACATACACATCTTACATACAAAATCTTTTAAGTGTGGACTGATGAATTCCGCTTGCTAGTTTAAATTACTCAAAATATCTATTTAACACAAGGTGTGTGTTTAGATCCTTCACAAGTGGTATTAGAGCCAGGTTATATGATACTTTTATTTAGAATACCCAGAAGATAAAGTTCTTATTTCTCTTACAAGAAGATGGACATGGAGACTACTCAATCATCCTCAACAACTTCCAAGCTACCCATACTCAAGCAAATAAGAAGATGGACATGGAGACTACTCAATCATCCTCAACAACTGCCAAGCTACCCATACTCAAGCAAAATGAGCATGATCTCTGGAGGCTCAAAATTGAGCAATATTTCATGGTGCAAAATTATACATTATGTGATATCATCAAAAATGGTGATACTTGAAAAGAATATACATATGAAGTTACTAATGCTGATGGCTCCAAGACCTCCAAGCTCAATACTGAACCAGTCACCAATGATGAAAAGGCAAAAGGATGAATGATCTCAAAGCTAAGCATCCCTTGCTTATGGCTATGCCAAATGATCAAGTTTTGAACTTCAGCAGTTATGCAACTGCAAAGGAACTCTTTGAAACCATTGTTGAAAGATTTGGTGGTAATGAAGCCACCAAGAAGACACAAAAGACCATTCTGAGACAAAACTAAGAGAATTTCACTGCTACAAGCAATGAATCTCTTGATCATGTCTTTAGCAGGTTGTTAAAAATTGTTAGCCAACTGGCTGTGTTGAAGGTTACTATTCCTCAAGAAGAACTTAACATCAAGTTTCGCAATAGTTTACCTGCTGAATGGCAAACTTATATTGTTGTCTGGTTAAACAAGCCTAAATTGGAAAAGATGACCCTTAATGACCTTTACAACAACCTTAAGATTGCTGAACCAAAAGTGAGGAAGTCAGGAAAGACAAGCACAGGATCAGGAAACATGGCAATCATGTCACATGCCAAGGATGACAACTCTGATGATGAAGACGATCACACTTATGTTTGTACTGCTATCCCTAGAGTTAGTACTGGTAGCACTAAAGTTAGTACAACTAGTTCACAAACTAGTAGTGCTGGCATAAGTGATGACACAATCTGTGCTTTTGTAGCTAGCAAAGCTGAAGATGCCAATATCTATAATGAAGACTTGCTTCAAATACATGATGGTGACTTGGAAGCAATGGACATAAAATGGCAGTTAGCTTTGATAAGCATAAGAGCAAAGAAGTACTATCAAAGGACCGGTAAGAAGATCACTTTCAACTCAGGAGATGTAGCTGTCTATGACAAGTCCAAGGTTGAATGCTACAACTGTGGAAAGAGAGGGCACTTTGCTAGAGAATGCAGAAGTTCAAGACAACAAAACAAAGATGGTTACAAGAAGAGTAATCTAAAGGAAGTAACTATGCAAGATCCTTCTTCTAAGGCTATGTTATCTATTGATGGTACTGCTTTTGATTGGAGCTTTATAGAAGAAGAAGAAGAAGAAGAAGAAGAAGAAGAAGAAGAAGAAGCTAATGCTGAGATTGCACTTATGGCCTTCTCTGATTCTGAGGTATATGTTAATGGACGTTCTAAGTCTTGTTCTGCTTTAAAAGAATTAGAAACACTTAAGGCTAAATATGATAGTCAAAGTTGAGCTTAATGACACTCATTATAATTTGCAAAATCATAAAAGAGGATTAGCTGTCTTAGAAGAACAACTTGTTTGTTATAGACAAAATGAGGCTGTTTTCACTGATGATATTGCTGGATTAAGAAGAGACATAGAGAACAGAGATGTTGTAATAAGTATGCTTAAATATGATATTGAACAGCTAAGCAAACAAAAGGAAAATATACAATTAAGTGTTGACTCACTTGAGTATACATCCAAATGTGTTCAAAAGATAATTGAGTCTCAGCTAGTGAACAAAGCAAAATCAGGCCTAGGATATAATTCAGTTGCACCTCCCCATAGAGGTATGTTTGTGCCACCAGATATTGACTTAGCTCATATTGGTTTAAATGAG
This sequence comes from Artemisia argyi, assembly GCA_030686995.1. Lineage (NCBI taxonomy): Eukaryota > Viridiplantae > Streptophyta > Magnoliopsida > Asterales > Asteraceae > Artemisia > Artemisia argyi. Next base: position 74,020,354 of record CM060677.1, read on the forward strand.
TTTAAGGAACCTGAATCTCCAGGTTATGGTCCTAAGGCACAAGAGAACACTAGTGAAAACCAAGCTGATGATTTGCTTAAAGGTACAAATGAAACAAACTTTGTCAAGTTTGTGCCTGAAATTAAGTCTGAGATTAAGCCTGAGGTCAAGGAAGATGTTAAGGTAGAGGTTCAAATGTTCCTAAGGAGTTTAAACAAGAAAATAAGAAACCAGTTAGGAATAATATTAGATATGCAGAGATGTATAGAACAACACCTAGGGGAAATCAAAGGAATTGGAATTATATGAAGTCTCAACAACTAGGTGGTGATTTTTTTATGCAAAACAAAACATGTTTTGTATGTAGTAGCTTTGACCACTTTGCTGCATATTGTAACAACAACCCATGGAAAAAGGTGACTACAAGGGATACAAGGGTATATGGGAATAACCAAGTTAGAGTGAACAACAATTTTGCATATCAAACTCACTCTAATGTTAATATGATACCCAGAGCAGTTATGCTAAGTCTGGCATTAAACCACTTTCTACTGCTAGACCAAATAGGATTGTTCACCACTATCCAACTATTACATGTGCAAAACCAAGAATTTCAAATTATAATCATGCACAAACAGTTAACAAGCCCTTTTTCAAGAATACAGCAAGGCAAAACCAAAAATGGGTGCCTAAAGTAGAAACTGCTAAGCCAATAGTTCCAACTATTAGGCCAAAAGATAATACTGATAGGCAAAATCAAGCTATTAAGTGTAATATGGGAAATGGTATAAATACTACAACTCAATGGGTTTGGAGACCAATACAAGGTGACAAAGCATCTATGGTTTTAAAGAAACAAACTTTTATTGATGAAATAGGTAGAATCAAGTCAGTAATGGCTTGGGCTCCAAAAGTTTAGTTGCTTTTGTCATAATATATTGTTAGTCTTATACTTAATTGGTATAATGAAAAATGCTTTGTGTGTATTTTTCTTGGTTTAAACTAACATTTGTAGGCAATATAAGATGATTTAACTTGCATTGGATATGGTGTGCTTTGGATTGGAATAATGTGTTGCTAACCACACCACAAATGGTTATTGGTTCACCATGTCTCACCCACATAAGAACCAACTAGTCCAAAGTAAACGGCTCTTGGTAAAGACTTAACAAATCCGTTCATGGTTGATAGTTTACCAAAAACTATATGGTTATCAACTCACCATATCTTACAGTGAAGAGTTGGCTAGTCCATAGCAAACGGCTAATGGTAAATGTGGAAAACTAAAAGGGGTGTTGAATAGTTTACCGCTTTTTAACTTGATTATCTTTTAAAACTTTACGTTTGTTTAAAGATATAAGCACAACTTTACTTGTTTAATTCTTTGAAAAGCTTTACGTGTGATTAACAATTCTAACTAAAGACAATATGTAATAAGCAAAGACAAAGAAAGAAACGATCAAACCACAACATGATTGTTTATCGTGGTTCGGCTACAAGGACTCTTTTTCCTTGCCCTACATCCACGCCCCAAGTTTCCAACTCGAGAGTTATAAGCACTAATCAACAAGCTCCTTTCCCGGTGGAGAAACCTTTACAACGTCGCTTACACTTTTACCGACACTAAGCTAGATGTCGAGTTCTTTTACAAGGGTACAACCACTCCCATCGTTGCTTACACTTTTACCAACACTAAGCTAGATGTCGAGTTCTTTTATAAGGGTACAACCACTCCCATCGTCGCTTACACTTTTACCGACACTAAGCTAGATGTCGAGTTCTTTACCAAGGGTACAACCACCCCCGTTAGTTCTTTTATCAAGTTAGTCAAACACACAATTGTGCAAGAAGTCTTATGGAGAGTCAAACACATAAGGTTTCCATAAATGCATGATGTGATGTAAGTCTTATAGAGAGTCAAACACATAAGCTTTCCATAAGTGCATGATATGATGTTTCTATTTAAAGAAATAAAACTATGTAATGTTAAATAGAAATGTGAAGTCTACTAATACAAGACTTAAACTAAAATGATGTTTTACTACAATCTAAAGTTTGTACTTTGTCATTAACAAAACTTAGCAAAGATCGTTAACATATAAATAACGTTTTTAGGCGATATCTGTATTAACAATCTCCCCCTTTTTGTTGATGACAAAACATAAACTTTATTTATAAGTAAGCCACTATTTTTAGTGTTAAGTCTTTTAAAGTTTGTATTAAAACTTGTTTTACGAAAAAGATGCGATATGATATGCAAGAGTTAGAGATGAAAACAAGTTTAATATAACTTCTCCCCCTTTTGTCGAAACAAAAAGAAGAGTAGCGAAGCGGAATGATGCATGAGCTCCCCCTTGGACAATACTCCCCCTAAATGGAGTGCCAAGATAGGAGACATGGATTTTGAACCTACAAAGAAAAGGTTAGTTGCCTCATATGACAAGTATAGAACTAGTCATGAAATCTCTTGTTGTCTAAACACAAATAAGATTTCCGAAGCTGATTAGTTCAATTCTCATGCTCCCCCTTGAATAATACTCCCCTAACTCGGAGTATCAATGAAGGGAAACATGGATTATAATCCTACAAAAGAGAGTTAGTTTCTAAAACACAAGATATGCAAGTTACCATAACAAGGTATAGTGCAATCACAATACTTAAATGGTCAATCAAATAAAGCATATCTCATAGTAGGATAAAATTCATTTTATGTAAATTTGACTTTTTAGAAAGTCAATGACAAGAAATGATGTGGATACCATCCTACTTCTAAAAATAAAAAGAAAAATCAAAAGAAACTAAGAATATAAAATCCTACATCTTGTTTGAGGATGAAAATGTGTGTTGGAGGATGTAGCGGGTTTTGTTTTTATTTTGGTGGAGGTGAAATGCATTTGGTTTGTTGGTTTGTGTTTTTTTTTTTTTTTTTGGTTTCAATGGATATGATTGGAGACTCTAGAGTTGAGGAGGGCGAGACAAAGACTCTAGATAGTCCAAAATGTGGTTTAGGATAAACCTCATTTCTTCGGTTAGCATGCGAATATCCGTTCGACACCCTTCACTAATGTGAGCGGTTCTTTCGCAATGTCCGCAATTATGGCGGGGAAAGTTTGGTGGAAGAGAGGTTTGATTTGTTGGTGGTGGATGGTTTGAACTTGAAGGAGCAAACGTGGATGGTTGAGAGGTGTTTTTGGTTCCTTCACTAGATGAGTGTAACGTTGTTTGTAAAACCATAATATGGTTGATTTGAGAGTCAACCATACGTTTGAAGGCATGAAGATGGTTTAAATGAGTGTCAATCTCATCATTAAGGTTTGGAGATTTTTCCCAAATAGATGCTTCTATTTTCTTATACGAAGAAAATAGAGATTCAAAGTGTTGGGAATGCTCTTGTGGTGGTTGTTGTTGTTGTTGTGGTGGTTCTTGTTGTGGTTTAGTTGAAGCAACAAGGTTTATCACTAATCCTAGTGGTTTTTGCGAAGGATTTTGATGACTCGGATGAGGTGTTGGATTTAGTCATTTCAAAGGTGTGGTTTTGAACTTTTGAGAGAAGAAATTTTGATGGTGATGGTGTGATTTGAATTGTTGCAAATCTTTCAAATTTATAGGGTGGAAGAGATGTTGGAATGGGTGTTTGGATTTGATGTTCTACCATACAAAGATTGAGGTTTCAAATGATTTAGAAAATTTTCATGAACATGTCAAATCATTGGATGTCAATCCAATGGAATTGGGTGGAATGAAAGACCAACATATGCACTCAATGCTATGGGAAGTGATTTGGTTGAAAATATTTCAATGGTTTGAAGGATCCTTTAAAAGGGTTCCTTGGGTTAGTTATGTTTGAATTTGAATTTTTGGCGGGAAGTGACTTCCTAATTGTTTTAGTGAGTGAGAGTTGTCCTAATATGGTTATTGGAGGTAAGGGAAGATGTTTCTCACTAAAGAAAATGGTTTGACACATTACAAGTTTTGAACTTAAGAAAAATGACAAAAAAAATTTCTGCAGGTGACTGGCGGAACCCTCGCGAAACACAGGCGGAACCCTGTTTTGGGTTCCGTCTGGTCCGTTGGGCCATTTCTGGGTTGCCCAAAAATTTCACTGGCGAAACCCATTTGAGGGTGCCGCTAGATCTGCCAGGTCTGAAAAACAAGACAGTCCACTAATTTGACTCGCGAGACGATTTCCAAATTTTTCGAAAACTCTTAAAAATGAAAATTTATTATATGTCTGATTAGGTGTTAGAAATGAAGCTGAGTGATATTTACGTGAATTGGAGTAGACAACTAGAATGCATAAAGTGCTGGGACTACTAATGTAATACTCTAATAGTTGTCTTATGTAAGGCCTATAAATACCCCTCAAGGCTTCACTTGAGGGGTGTGGGTGTGCAACATAATTTATCATAATAAAAACATCTTTGTTTCACCTCACCTTCTCTCTACTTTCTCTCTCTAGAAACATGGCATATTTTGATCAACCTCGTCCTCCGGAAGGTGATTCTTGGGTTCTACAATTGGCATCAGAGCTAACCGGGGGCGAATCGTGGTGTTTTTGGTTGAAAAATCGTGTTTTGGGTGATAAAAGGCGAATCTGGGTACTGTTCATCGTGGTGTTTAGCGAGTTAGAAATTTTTTATCGAGTTTGGATTTGATGATTATCGAGTTTGGTGTTTATCGAGTTAGGTAGCAATTTTTGTCGAGTTAGGAGACAATTTTTATCGAGTTAGGGAGCTGACTATCGAGTTAGCTTAGCGAGTTAGACGCTTTATCGAGTTAGAAGCTGTCTTTTGCCGAGTTTGGCTGAATCAACTTTATCGTTTTATCGAGTAAGGATATCAATTGGGCTTACCTAAACAAAACTCTGCCAAATTTTTCTGAGCTTATCGAGTTACAAAAGATCTTATCGAGTTTCAAGATCTTACCGAGATACAATAAGGTTACCGAGTTAGGAGCTTTACCGAGTTACAAAAATCTTACCGAGTTTGAAGGTTACCGAGTTAGAGGCATTATCGAGTTAGGGATTATCGAGTTATGAAGTTTTATCGAGTAAGCATAGGTTACCGAGTTAGGGGCATTATCGAGTTAGCAAAAAAAAAAAAGTTTTTTGGCGGGAAAATTTGAGTAAAATTTATTTTTGAGAGGAGACTAAACGACCAATTTTTACGCGAGATTCAAATTTTGGTATAACGTTGAAAATTTTGGCCCGAAATTCAAATTTTTAGGCCAAAATTCAAATTTTTTCGGTGAAATTTTGCGTAAAAATTTTAATACTCAAATTTTTCTGGTAACCTTTGCATTGTATTTCTTAGTGATTTCCAAATTTTGAGGGAGAAAATTTTCCAATTATATTTTTGGAGGGAAAATCCGAAATCACTACGAATCAACGAGATTGAATTTCAAGCTTCACCAAAAAAGCACCACGAATTGCTTAAAAGATCCTGATCAAGATTCACCAAAGATCGATGGCTAAATTTTGAACGTTATCAAAAGGTGACTACGGGGATAATTTGTTTATTACTTATTTGAGCTTGAAGTGACGTTTCACGGGTGCGTGTACTTAGTATCTCAAGGTCTAGGGGTTGGTTGGATGAAGACTTTTGAAGATCCTTGTTTGAGCATTCATGGGATAGTGATTAAGACTTGGACATCTAGCTATGTGTGAGATCTATAAAAGCATAAGTTGGTTCTTAATGCTCACAATAGCTATCACTTTAAGGAGTTACGTTGTAGTGCTCAGTGTCACACAAGGTTGTGGATTGTTCAAGAGACGGATATACAATAAAGGATGGATGGTTGGGTATATGCCACTACCTATATTGTAAGGAGTAATGTTGTTGTGCTTATTATAGGTTCTTAATCAGGATAGTACAAGCATAAGTCACAAGTCTGGAGAATTTTACTTCACACTCAAGTTTGTCATATCGGGTTGTCTCCACACGTGGTCACTTACTATTAGCCAATGGAAGTGAAAAGAGGTTGATCTGAGATGAATTGTAGAGAGAATAGTTATTGCCATTTCACTCATGGGGTATTGATTTGTATGTTGCTTTCAGTTGATATGTTGATGTACACATATTTATGATGATTCCGAGAAATCGTCATCATCCAGGAGGGAGAAATGTGTACATCGGGGCTTTTATTGAAGAACTGAAAGCATTCTAAGTGAGTTGAAGATGACGATACGATGCTCCCCAAACAAACCTGTGAAGAAGTTACATATTATCAGTCAAAGATTCATTTTCCGCTGTGCATGAGACTGAAGATTATATGGGCAGAATTCAAAGATACTTCTTCAACAAGCATCATGGTTATATCAAACGGGTTGTCTATTTGGGAGGGAGCATGTAAAAGAAAATGGTTTACTAATTGGGAGGGAGTAATAACCCAATTAGGTTAGCAAGTGATTCGTCTACAAGTAAACAAAGATTGCTGGGGATATTTATGAAGAAAAGAGCTATAAAGTCCTCCTCAGCATTGTTGCGCTTACTTTGATTGTTTTTATTTTACTTGTTAGGAATCATTGTAACCAATTCACGTATATCTCCAGCTGGAGGGAGATTGTTAGAAATGAAGCTGAGTGATATTTACGTGAATTGGAGTAGACAACTAGAATGCATAAAGTACAGGGACTACTAATGTAATACTCTAATAGTTGTCTTATGTAAGGCCTATAAATACCCCTCAAGGCTTCACTTGAGGGGTGTGGGTGTGCAACATAATTTATCATAATAAAAACATCTTTGTTTCACCTCACATTCTCTCTACTTTCTCTCTCTAGAAACATGGCATATTTTGATCAACCTCGTCCTCCGGAAGGTGATTCTTGGGTTCTACATTAGGAAATGCAAAAATTGGGCATGTAGACATTCATATCATAGGACTTTGACTGGGGGCTAGCAATTTTCACTAAACTTAGTGAAATTTACCATAAGCATAAAAATTGACAAACACCTCAAATATTGTCATTATGCATAAAGGCTCATACAAAATATAATCCGACAAACGTAATAAAGCATGAACGTGAAAAACAATACAAATCACATAGTTTAACACATATAAAGTTCTAAAATCTTCATAAACCAAACACTCCTTAATCACGCATCTCATAACCGGTCTATCTTCTTATTGAGCTTACTTAGGTATCTTCCAAAGCACTTCAAAATTCCTTTGGTTTGCTTGAATTCTTCGGATGCATTGCCAATGACGGGGAGTTCTTGAAGATAGTCTAAAGGGGGTAACTTAGAGTTAGGAAGTTTATCGTCCTCGCTCATGTCGGATGATGATGATGATGGTGAAGGTGAGCGAGTACGTTTGCCCTTAGCTTTGAAGACTCGTTTATCACTTAGAGGGACGAAAATGTGAGGAACAAGAGAATAGTCAAGGCACATTCCCTTATTGTTAGGAGGAATGGGTGAGATTGCTCTAAAGAGGCGGGTGAGAAGCATTCCATAAGGAAGAGCGGTTGTTCCTACCAAGGGTATGTCGGCCATTCTTTTGGCGAGGTAATAGGCTAAGTTAAAAGGTTGACCGGTGGAAATGCTATAGAGCATGTAGCTAAGACATGTGTTGGCATGATCTCTATTTCCTATGGAACTTATAACGTTGGCTCTAAGAATTTCTTCCCATTTCTTAAATTGTGGTTTAAGCTCATTGATTTCCATACCAAAAGGGTCCTTATCTACCTCGTTACCCGAACGATTCTTCCTAGTTGTTGAGGTTCTAACAAATAGATGCTCACGAATTGCTTCCTTATTCGCAATAGGAGTGTTGTATGGATGAAAACGCTCAATGGAGTCAAGACTATAAAGAGGCCATTTATCCGTGTAGAGACATGTACCAACATTAGGGTCACCAAGAATTGTTGCAAAATATTTCAAGGATATGATGTTTGGTATTTTATTGATTGTAAAGGCTAATGAGAATTCACCATCGTCATCGAAGAAAAGGCTTAAGGTTGCATAGAATTCTAAGATGAACATAGGGCAAATTTGCTCATCGATGTCTAGGAGGCAATCAAAGTAGATTGCGGCAAAGTTTTGGCGAATGGATGTTCCCTCTAGGAAGGATGGATCAATGGTTCTTTCTTCATGAACATAGCATTTTTCTAGACTCTTAAAGGTTTCAACTTGATCTTTAGTAAGACCTTTGGTCCTATGGTGTTTGGGTAAGTAATTATGAGTTTCTTTGTGATCGGAGAATGTTGCGGGAGGCATGTTGATTCCTAGAAAACACAAAGTTTAAGTTCAAATTAATGACTTTTATAATGTGAATGTTCTAATGTGTGCTTATATGAAAACACTGTAGAGGTGCGGTTATCTTGACTCATTTTGATGCTTAAAATGTTTTGTAATGCAAGTTTTGTTACATAACGAAAGATAACCCAAACGCTCCTAATTCAATATAGCTTCGTTTGAATGTACCCGAAAACACATATTAGTTATGTATTTCCTTTAGCATTCAAGAGACATTATGCAAGTGATGTTTCAATGACGTTTTTCATTTGTTTTATCAATGTGGTGAAAGATGGTGTTCTAGTGACTTTTAAAAGACAATGAACTTGGTGTGTTTGGTAAATCAAGATAATAACAAAAAGGATACAATTCCTAACTAACGAAAATTTTGATTAGTTCACACCCAAGGTTTTTCATGAATCAACAATTTTATGCATAAACCCTAAGATTCTAATTAATGTATGTAGATGAAAGTGATAGATTTTGATTGAAAATGCAATTATGATAAGAATACTTACAAGGTTGATTGGATTGGAGGAAATGTAAGTGAGAGCCCTAATTTTCGTGTGGTAAGGTGTTTGTGAGTGAGGGATGGCTGTTGGTAAGTTGAAGTTGTGAGTAATGAAGTGTTTGGTTTTGAAATTAAAATAAAACAGGCTGCAGATTCGGCGGACCAGGCTGAACCAAAGGGAGGGTTCCGCCAGTTTGGTCTCAGGGTTCCGTGGGTACTGTAGGGAAAAATTCAAAAAGAATTGTCTTGATTTTTGTGGTTTTATCCTAATGTTCAAAACTAAGGTTTTAGGTCTTATGAGTCTTTAACTAAGCCTAGGGATGATGAATGCTTCTCATTCAAGAGGTTTTGTGAAAACGTTAACAGAATGGTTAACGTATAAGACTTTCTTAGTTAAGATGTTCCTCAATGAACATTTTTACCAAGGCGATGATGATGGATCACAATATGTCAATTAAGAACATAATGGATTGAATTGTCGCTGAAGTCGATGCTTCCTTTGTTGAACGGAGAACAATGATGATAAAATGAATTCCGTTGTCGACGGGAGTTAGCTTGTTCAAGTGGAGCTTGTTGACGTGCTTCTTCATTCGATACTAAAATGAGAACCTTACGCGTTTTGAAGAATCAATGGGTAAGTAAATATAAAAGTGCAAGTACCACTTGGGCTTTTCAACTTATTACCGACATAATTCCATTTGGCATACACTATGGTTTCTATTCCCGTTCTTTTGGGATACCATAATCCTAGTTGTGTAGTACCTTATGATGAATCCAAACAAGCTCTTTCGAAAGAGTTGTTTTAGGATCTTCTCAAAAAAAATAAGCACATAGACAAGCACTAAACATAATGTTGGATTTATTTGTTGTGAGAACAAGTATACTTCCAAACATTTCTCTATGTTTAGTTTTACCTACGGATTTACTAATCTCATTCTTGATAAGTCATAAAGGACTTAATCATTGTGAACATGTGAATAACTAGGAATGTCTTTGAGTGATTATCCTTTGCTTTTGGAGCTTGCTTAGGTAAAAAAAAAAAAAAAAAAATCTTTCATAGATTTACATTAATTTCTATTTTGAAAGATCCATTTTATTTTAATGGTTGCTTTACTCTAATTTCCAAAAACAATTTTTATCAAATTTGTTTTAATCACAACTATGACTTATGAATTAAATTTTTATGACCTTGTCAATATTGCTTGACTCAATGTTTGACACAAGACGAAAGGATGTTGTTTTTCAATTTTAATAGTTCATCTTCCTTGTTATTGATCTTGGCTTACTTGTGTTATCAACGTTGGACTTTCGACTAAGTCATCATCTACCAAAGATGATATCTTAGAAGGAGGTGATCTTTCATTGAATGTTAAATTCAATGATCCCTCGACTCTTTGGGTATATTTACTTAAAACACTATGAGTGTAAGTGTCTAAGAGATGCAACATCATAAGACTATGGGTCGAATTTGATGTGCAAGTCCTAGATGTTTATAAATCATTTTCTTCCACTCATCCTAATGAATTCAAATGATTTATTTATCTTTGTGTGTCTTATATGAAACTTTTTAACAAAAGAATGGTTGAATTTAAGACACAATTGAAAATGTAAGGTATATTGTCAAAAGATGTTGTACTTCAAGATCTATGAAATGTTGTGGTTTTGCTAGACTTGCAAGTATCACAAAAGTGTTGGTTGTCTCATCACTTAGGAGATTCTTAGTTAGCTCACTTGTAGACAAGTATTAAGTAAGACTCACTCAAGAGTTACTCGTGTCTTTTCCCAAAGGTTAAAAGAAGTAAAACACCTTATATCTCCAACTCAAAGTAGTGTCTAAATCCTCTAATCACAAAGGATCTAATCCTTATTTTTACTTACACAACATAACCATCTTAGAGTAAAAACTACTAGTATCACCCATGACAGAACTTAATACTAATCAACATGAAACACTTAAAGGTAAGTTGAAGAGACGTGTACCTTTTAAGCTCCATAGATTAGCCATCAAGAAGATAATCATTAAGCAAATAATCTTGACTCGTAGAAAAGCTAAACTCAAATACTTATGAATCCAAGGAGGTTAGACGAACACATAAAAATATTTGAACATGATATCTTTATCCTTTTATCATGAGCTCCTACTAGAGATAGAATTACTCCTACAATTCTCTCCTAGGTTTCACAAACTCAACTTGCTTTGTTTTACTTGTTGATGGTTCATTAGAGTTAAATCCTAATCCGGTTCTATCTCTAAATGACTTTTGACTCTTCAAACAACATTCAAGAGCTTTTGAACTTTCTTCAAATTTAGCAAGCATTTTTCCTTTTTAATTTTGTCTTTGAATTTCATGTTTGTAATCTAGATATAATTTGCATTCTAAATCAATTTCAACATGACTCTAAAGTCTAGACATCTTATCTTCTAACATGATTTTATTTTCAAAATTATTCACACAAGATTTTGAAGGTTCATTGTTAAAGATAGTTTTTAGGTCCATGTTGCATAAAAGTTTAGACTTATTTTCTAGTTTAGAAAACTCTAGGATAAATGTGTCAAAACAAAAGTGTTTGGTTTCAAAATGTACCTTGCTTGATGTTTTATCTAGTTGAGAATCACAAGCCGGATGGTTGACTTCATCTTCATCCATGTAATTCCATGAATCGTAAGCAAGTCCACTAAGAGCACGACATGAGTAATCATCTTCACTTGCACCTTCATTTAAAACATTTAAACTAGTAGCACATGTATTTATCTCAACTAAATGTCTATCTATTAATTTTTCAAAGACTTCTAATTCATATGTGAGATCAAGTTGATCATCTTTGACTTGACATATTTCTTGATGAAAGTTTAACATATTTTTACAAATATCATTAGCCGTTTGACAAAAATACACTCTTTCATATTCGGTACTTGATAAAGCTTTATAAATCATTATCTTAGCTTTAGTATTTTTATCAAGTTTAGGATAGTCATCTTGGTTTTCAAAACTTGTTTTCGTTGGTTTGAAATCACCAATAGACATAATATGCCAAAGATCTTGATCAATTGATTTTACATAGTTTTCAAATTTACTTTTCCATTTAAGGAAGTTTTCTTTTTCAAATAGCGGTAGGTTTTGAATAGGTTGCCCTTCTTTGAGATTTTCAAAATCCATGGATCGATCCAAGTTATAAAATACATTATATTTTAAAGATCTTGAGTAACGTAGCTCTGATACCAATTGTGGAAAACTAGAAGGGGGGTTGAATAGTTTACCGCTTTTTAACTTGATTATCTTTTAAAACTTTACGTTTGTTTAAAGATATAAGCACAACTTTGCTTGTTTAATTCTTTGAAAAGCTTTACGTGTAATTAACAATTCTAACTAAAGACAATATGTAATAAGCAAAGACAAAGAAAGAAATGATCAAACCACAACACGATTGTTTATCGTGGTTCGTCTACAAGGACTATTTTTCCTTGCCCTACATCCACGCCCCGAGTTTCCAACTCGAGAGTTATAAGCACTAATCAACAAGCTCCTTTTCCGGTGGAGAAACCTTTGCAACGTCGCTTACACTTTTACCGACACTAAGCTAGATGTCGAGTTCTTTTACAAGGGTAAAACCACTCCCATCATTGCTTACACTTTTACTGACACTAAGCTAGATGTCGAGTTCTTTTATAAGGGTACAACCACTCCCATCGTTGCTTACACTTTTACCGACACTAAGCTAGATGTCGAGTTCTTTACCAAGGGTACAACCACTCCCGTTAGTTCTTTTACAAGGGTACAACAACTCCCGACACACTATGTATTTTGAGGCCTAAAATACTAACCGATCACTTCTATACACACGATACAAATGAAGTATAAACTTCCAAAGCTTATACATAACAAAGCTAACAAGTCTTGTAACTTTAGAGTTGAAACTTGTAACTTCTTGGATGAGCTTGTGAAGTCCCTTGCTACATAAGAGGATCACACAAGTCAAATGTTACTCAGTTAGTTGAGAGAGTATGTGAAAATATATGTCCTAAAGTGATGGGTGAATTCTTGCAAGTGGCTTGGTATTTATAGCCAAACCAACCAGCAGTCTGGCGGATCCGGCGGAACCTTAGAATGGGTTCCGCCCATGTACCCTGAGGGTTCCGCCAGGTCTGACAGGAAAACATGCAAGAACTCTTTCCCTATCAAGCAATGTCACATAAAGTTAGTCAAACACACAATTGTGTATGAAGTCTTATGGAGAGTCAAACACATAAGGTTTCCATAAATGCATGATGTAATGTAAGTCTTATAGAGAGTCAAACACATAAGCTGTCACACCCCGCCACGGCGGAAACGCGCGGGTGTAACTTCATTGATATCATCACAATACCTGGTGTCTACATAGAGAACAACTACATGCACATAAATAGAGCAATGTACAAACACAAAGTGTTGTAACAATACCCCAAAATAAAATAACCAAAACAAAACATAAATCCAAACATAGATGATAAACCACTTCCAATGCAACTAAGGTCTCGTCTATCCACATCCTTCTATCTTATCCTTAGAGAACTCACCTGAAAATGATGCTTAAATGTCAACATAATGTTGGTGAGATTCATAGGTTTAAGACTCAACACACAAGGCAACCAAATTCACTGTGATTACAAAATATAGTTGGACAAATAAATTACAGTTATCATATAGCTACATGTATTTGCAAGTTAATATTCACACACAAAGGCAACAACACTCATAAGGCAACCAATAGGACGGCTCGTATCCCCCGATCCCATATTCATTACAACAGGACGGCTCGTGTCCTCTGATGAGTGTGTAAATACTCATCATTTTTACCATTTCTGAGCTGCCAAAACATCCAAAAACACTCAATAATGAATCAAAATAGTGAAAATATCCCAGGAAAGTGTTTTACATGTCTCAAATGCAAAAATACCAAAAACAGATGAAAAACGCACAAAGTTTGCATAATTGGCAGTTTCAGTCCCCCAACTTTCAAAAGTTGTCAAATCTAGTCCCTGGTCATTCTAAAAACTTGAAAAAGTCACCAAAGGTCCTTTTAAATCAAAAAGTTACATAATTAGTCCTTTGGTGAAAAGTTTCACAAAATGTCAAGTTTAGTCCCTGAACTTTGGAAATTGTCAAAAATGGTCCCTGGGATATAAAAAACTTTGTGAAAAACAAATTTTGTTCTTGCACTAACCTTTTATGACAGGATTGGTCCTTGGTGGAAAATTTGGTGAAAATTACAAAAATGGTCCCTGAAGTTTGAAAGTTTGACGGTTTCAGCCCCTGGTGAAAATAAATTAGAAAAATCATCACAGGACTCTATACTATTCATAATATGGAAAATTTCACCCTTTGAAATACTTTGGAAACATGCCAATTCCAGCCCTCAAACTTTCGACAATTTGCAAAAGAGGTCCTTGTGTAAACCAATAACCAAACCGGACCTTTAAACTAAAATACTACTACTCCAATAGTCCAAGTCCACCACAGGCCCACCCCCTTCCTTTCTTTTTAGCCCAATCCACAACTAGCCCACCAATACCCCAAATAATATAAACCGGGGTCAACCCCCAGTCAAACACCACCATCCCCCTTCCCAGCTTTCCCTCCTCACAATACCACCACTTGCTCAGCCTCCCTTCTCCACCAATCACAAGCCATGACCCCCCACAATTAATGACAACACCCCCTACACCTACCCAAGCCACCCACAATAAATGCCCCTCCCCCAGTTGCACGCTATCAGAAGCAATTTGCAAAAACGTCTTTTCCCGCCAAAACACGTGGAGCCTTTTTAGTGGACCAAAGATTGAAGAAAGAGGTGGGATTTGATCAGAGGGCAGCTGGGAACCCTAATTATCAACTATAAATAGAAGAGGAAGCACAAGGAAGCCTCAGTTAGTTAATTAGTTTTAATATATGTCGTTATTATGCAATTTAAATTCATAGTGTAATGTTAAGCTTTTAAGCAGTTCATTTACCTTTCTAAGTGTATTGTAACTCTTTTCAATCAAGTAAGTTCAAGTTTCCATAGCCTTTTCATCTTATGCAATTTTATTTCAAATTCTATATCATCATTAAGCTCAAGTAGTGTTATTGTGTAATGTACTGGACTCCTAGGCTCACATAAGCTCCCTTATAGCTTATATAAGCTATTAGTAACAATTCAAATCAGCTTAGTGATAAAAAATTCAAAATACCAAAAATAGTCAACTAAAGTCTAAATTCAGTGTTCATGGAATTTACAGCTGGAGCAAGGTGTGAAATGGAAGACCTTGGGTTAGAATCCCATGGGGGATGTTAGGTAATGGTTTGTGGTTCTTGGTTCATGTTATTAGCAGGAAAGCAAATCTGTGAGCAATTCTCTTTTTGTTTCAAATTTCATCCATAGTGTTTATTTGCAGCTTAATATTGTTCATTTAGCTTTCTTTTAACCTAATTAGTAGTTCCTGATTCTTAGTTTTAGTTTTAATCTTAATTTCATTAGTTTCTTTAGTTAACTGTCTCTTAACCTAGTGTTTGGTTTATGTATGTTCTGAGTAACACAGTGTTGATTGTTACTGTTTCTTGTTCAAATATCATCATTCAGTATCAAACTAGCTTAGAACAACACTTAGACATAGGTTTGGTTCAATAAAAAGTCAAATCATTAGAAACAGTTGATTCACACCTTCTTTGATTGGTTAAAGAGTGGTCCACACCCCATTTCCAATCATTTTTGAAAGGTTTAGGTGAATTTGGGCTCAAAGTATCTTAAAACATCATAATCAATCAATTAGATAGGATTAAAGTTCATTTTAGTCAACTTAGGTTCAATAGAGAAAAAATCAAAATTACCATTTCTCAGATTTTTGCAAAAACTCCAAGAATATTTGTGATTTATGTACTTTGATTGAGAAGCTGAAATTTGTTGTAATGAAACATTACCACCTCAACTTTTAAGTCCTACATTGGTTTGATTTTTGCAAATTTTCTATAAGCTTCCACAAGCTTTGGAAGTGAGCTGCAGGGCAGCTGTTCTGCTCTGTGTAGCAGACCTCAGTCAAACCACCACCTTTGGTGGTCTTTTGTGGCCACCTCAGGGGTCCCCACACCAAGGTTTTGGGTTCTCCCAACCCCCCTCCTACCAGGGTACAACCATTGACCTTTTGTTTGACCCCTAACCCAGTGGACCCCACCTGGAATTAGCTATTAAGTCTGTCCCATAATCTGAGTGAAACTCAGATTTGCAAAGTGCTTATTTGATTGTATACAGCTTATTTGTGGTTCATGTTTGTTATTTCTGGCTTATTTAAGTTTGTTTAACTTACTTGAATCAAGTTTAACTATTGTGGACCCCACCCAAAGCCAGTTGACCTCATTTGACCACACAGTCAACATAAGTCAACTGTGTAAGCCAAGGGGGTGCTTATAGCTTATTTTTAAGCTATTGTCAAAAGTGGTTTACAAAAGTTCTTTATTTTCAGTAGTAACACAAGTTTGTAAAAGAAAAATCCAAAAAATCCAAAGTTAAAATAAGTGATAGTTTCTATTTAATTCAACTTAATTTTAATTTTCATTTTTAGATTTTAATTAATTACTTAGTGTTTTTTATATTTTTATTAATTACCTATTATAGTAAAGTAATTTTAGAAATTTTTCTAGATTTTTATTCTGTCATTTAGTATTAATTAGATTTAATTTTAGTTTTCTTGTTTATTAATTAATATTAAGTATTAAATATCATATTTAGTTTTTATAAGGTAAAACTTAGTTTTTATATTTTTCCTAGCTTTAATATAGCATATTAGACTTTTAGAAAATATATTTTGAAATTCTACTGTTCATTTTCTATTTTTCTTATTTTAATTGTTTAAATTAGAATTAAGTTAATTAAAAGGTAATTAATTAGTAGATTAATTTTAAACATAATTTTTAGAGTTTTTTATAATTTTTTAGGATTCCTGTGATGGTTAAGTAATTTTATAAATTTTATCTTAATTTTCTAAGTTAATTTAGTATTAATATTAATTAAAAGTAGTTTAATTAGTTTAATTAAGTTAAATAGTTTTCAATTTAAAAAAAAAACCCAAAAAAAGACAAAAATATTTATTTTTATTTTTTATACTTTCTTTAAGTTCTAATTAAGGTTTAGAAAATAATTTTTCTAATTTTTAGGTTAATTTATATCATTTGTCATTTCTAGTTAATTTAAATTAGGTTTTAATCTAGATTTTAATTAGTTTAATAAATTAAATAGTATTTAAATAATATTTTAATCATTTTCATAATTTCATTTTCATTTTTAATTTTAAGTTTCAAAAAGTGTCAAAAGCACCCCCTGTAGTTTGTTAAATACCAAAATCCCACTTTCTCTGTCTGTTACGTGATCTGAATTGCAAATACGTGCATATATCTGGTATCTGATTTTTGTGAATATTATATCTGTGTACCAATACCAAAATAACAGTAGCAAAATCAATTCCATATCATCTGGGCTACTGTACTCAGTCCCATTCATTCATAAACGATTTCCAAAGCACCATTTCAATATCGCTGGGACATAACGACCCGAGGACACACTACACTATCACCGGAGAATTGGCTTGATTAGTTTGACTTTTACGATTAACCATTCACAAGTGGTTGACTAATAAAAGTTGACTAGTTTAGACCCAATCAAAATTTGGTGCCGCTGCCGGGGAGGTTGTTGCGTGTTTTACAAAATTGTTTTAAGTTTAGTGGTTTTCAAAACCCTCCCTGTACAAATTTCACACAAATTTGTAAAAAGTTTTTGTAAAAACATAATAATATCAAAAACGTTCATTAACACTTCTCCTGAAGTGTTGAAAAACACCAAAAAAATTAAAAACAATCAAAAACAAACTGTGAAGTTAAATTACTTCGTGTTCTTTAAGATTACAACCTGAAATAGTTGGTTTAAGGTAAGTTCTGACATTAAATTGCGAACTGAAGAGGAATCCATTCTTTCCTCCCGCCAGCCTGCGAGTAATCTTAAAGGGACGATTTTGGTTAACGAATCAGTTCCAAAAATATTTCCCAAGTTTTCTGCACACACACCCATAAGCCTAAAGCAGTTTTTCAAAAATTAATTAATAAACCCATAATAAGTTCCCAAACTTAAGATTAAAACTTGCCTTTATATCCCTGTGAGGGTGTACCTTTTTCAAAGAAGCCGTTCACTTATGATTTCTGGTTTAAGTTCACTGTGGTTTTGCCTCGAACTTGTGTTGAAAAATTGTTTTTAGTGCATGCGCACTCGGTCACAAACAAAACGTAAAAATCAGAAAAACGTACCCGAGCTACGTTTTGATACACAAGAACCAAAAACCGAAATGGCCGCTGGGCCACCACCACCACTTTTACCACCCCCTGACCCTCCCAGGGATGTGCCAGCTCCCGATCTCCAAACGATGGAGGAGCTGTGCCAGCCTACCATGCAAGGGCGGGGTGGACCTATTGCACCACTTACTATTGGGGCTGCGGACTTTGGCCTCAAGCACCACATGATCCAACAAGTCCAGAATTCGTGTCAATTTCACGGATTACCGGGTGACGACGCCAATAAGCATCTTGACAAATATCTCACGGTCACCCAAAGCATGAAACAGCATGGTGTCACCGTTGATGCCCTCCGGCTGTACCTATTCCCCTATTCTCTCACTCATCATGCAACTGCATGGTTTGACCGACTCCCAAGAAATTCTATTCGTACCTTTGATGAAATGGTAACCAAGTTTCTAGCAAAATATTTTCCACCATCCATGGTTACCAAGTTACGAAATGATATCAGCAACTTCCGGCAACGTCCCGATGAATCTCTTTTTGAGGCTTGGAAACGTTATAAGCTAGCTATTGATCGGTGCCCTAACCACAATATGTTGCAAGTTACCATCATAGATACCTTCTATAATGGTCTGACATTGAGGCACCGGGATATTCTCAATGCTGCTGCTGGTGGGACCTTTATGAAAAGGCGTCCCGAAGAGTGCTATGATTTGATTGAGAACATGACTGCCCACCATAACTTTTGGGATTCCTCTGCGGAGAGGGATGAGTCATGTCATTCAGTTACTCCTTCATCATCATCTCCTGAAATAATTGCTCTTACCAAAAAGATGGATGATATTTCTACGGCTGTGTTGAGAATGAACCAAATGATGCAACATCAGGTTCAAAATCAACAAGTAAAAGCCGTGACCCGAAGTTGTGAAACTTGTGGGGGCCCACATCTGTATTCCGAGTGTCCAGCTACTGCTGACTTTCCTCAAGAGAACGTTTATGCTGCTACCGGTTCCTACAACACGGGGGGTAATTCTTACCAACCGCAAGGGGACCGTAATCTCTTAAGCTATCGTTCCAACAATTTTCTCGGACCTCCCGGTTTTAACCAAAATCAAAACCGTAATTCGAATCAGAATTTTAACCAAGGTCAAAACTCAAATTTCCAAAACCCGAACCAAAATCAAGGCCAGTTTAATCAAAACAATTTTCAAAATGGCAATCAAAACCAAGGTTTTCAAGGAAATTTTCAAAGAAACCAGAATCAAGGAAATTACAATCAGGGTAATTTCAATCAGAGAAACAATTTTCAGGGTAACAACAATCAAAATCAAGGGATTTTTCAAAACAACCGTGTTCAAAATCCCCCTGTTCAAAATCAAAACGTTGTTCCACCCTCGTCTTCCTCCGATGCTGAGATTAAATAATTCATGAAAGCACAAGAGGAAACGAATCGGTTATTGATCAAGACGATCTCTGATCTTTAAAAGTCTTTAAATGATCGACCCTCGGGCTCGGGTACACTACCAAGCAACACGATCGCTAACCCGAGGGGCGATGTCAAAGCGATACTACCCGAAGTGGGGTATTATACAATGGACCCACGATTCCCTCTACCTCTTCTCCTCCTAAGGTAGCGGAACGTGAGCCTGAGGTTAATACGGACACGGTACTTCCTACTAATAACGGAGGTATCAACAACGTCCACCCTCAAGTTGTCCCGGTCCTGGCTCGTAAGCCGAAAGTTGTATTTGATCCTCCTATGAGTTCTGATGAAATCCCAAAGAATGATCCTAAGCCTTCAATTCCATATCCTTCACGTGTGAATGATCAAAAGAACCGCGAAAGAGCTAATCATCAGATGGAAAAATTTTATCAAATTTTCCAAGAATTGCATTTCGATATTAGCTTCGCGGACGCTCTTCTTCTCATGCCTAAGTTTGCTTCGACAATCAAAAATCTGATAAGCAACAAAGAAAAACTCTGTGAGATGGCAAAAACTTCTCTTAATGAGCATTGCTCAGCAGTGCTCTTGAAAAAGCTTCCCGAAAAGCTTGGAGATCTCGGGAAATTTCTCATTCCTTGTATTTTCCCGGGGATGGTTGAATGTTTTGCCTTGGCCGATCTTGGCGCAAGCATTAACCTGATGCCTTACACAGTCTGGAAAAGACTTTCTCTACCTACTCTCACTCCGACCTGCATGACACTCGAGCTTGCAGACCGTACTATATCCCGTCCTCTCGGCATTGCCGAAGATATCTTCGTGAAAGTAGGAAAATTCCATTTTCCGACAGATTTCATGATTTTTGATTTCGATGCTGACCCAAGAGTTCCTCTCATTCTCGGGAGGGGATTCTTAAGAACGGGTCGTGCTTTAATCGATGTATTCGAAGAAGAAATCACTCTACGTGTTGGTGGCGAAGCCATCACATTCAATCTTGATCAGACTTCAAGATACTCCTCCAACTATGACGCTGAAACGGTTAACCGAATTGATGTCATCGATGTTGCGTCTGAGGAGTATTCTCAAGAGGTTCTTGGTTTCTCATCCAGTGGCAGTCTTTCTACTGACCCTATCATTTCCGACCCTTCCCCTTCCCTCACTCCGTTTGAGGGAAGTGACTTCCTTCTGGAAGAGGTCGAGGCTTTTCTTGCTCAAGATAGCTCAATCCTAAGTGGGGTTGATGAAAACTATCTTGACCCGGAGGGGGATATTCTTCTCCTTGAAAGATTGTTAAATGACGATCCTTCACCCTCTCCGTCTCCACAAATACTTCATAAAGCGGAAGTCAAAAATGTTGAAATAACTGAAGACTTTCCCGAGGTTGAGCTCAAGGACTTGCCTCCTCATCTAGAATATGCATTTCTGGAGGGTGATAATAAATTACCCGTCATTATTGCCAAAAACTTAAAAGATGAGGAAAAGGCTGCACTCCTAAAGGTTCTTAAGTCAAACAAGCAAGCAATTGCATGGAAACTCTCCGACATTAAGGGCATAAGCCCGAACTTTTGTACTCATAAAATCTTAATGGAGGATGACTTTAAGCCAGCTGTGCAACATCAGAGAAGGGTAAATCCCAAAATCCACGAAGTTATCAAACAAGAAGTTCTTAAACTTCTTGATGCGGGATTGATTTATCCTATATCTGACAGTCCTTGGGTTAGCCCAATTCATTGTGTTCCCAAAAAGGGTGGCATTACCGTTGTCACCAACGAGGATAACGAGTTGATTCCAACTCGTTTGGTCACGGGTTGGCGTGTATGTATTGACTATCGAAAGTTAAATGAAGCCACCCGTAAAGACCATTTTCCTCTCCCTTTTATGGACCAAATGCTCGAAAGACTTGCGGGGAATGAATACTACTGCTTCCTCGATGGCTTCTCGGGTTACATCCAAATCCCCATTGATCCCCAGGATCAAGAGAAGACTACCTTCACATGCCCCTACGGAACTTTTGCTTACAGACGTATGCCTTTCGGCTTATGTAATGCACCAGGCACGTTCCAGAGGTGCATGATGTCTATATTTTCTGACATGATCGGGAAAACCATGGAGGTATTCATGGATGACTTTTCAGTCATCGGGGATTCATTCCAGACTTGCCTCTCCCACTTGGAACAGATGCTTAAACGTTGCAAAGAAACGAATCTAAGTCTCAACTGGGAGAAGAGCCACTTTATGGTCAAGGAGGGCATCGTCCTCGGCCATAAAATTTCAAAAGACGGGATTGAGGTTGACAGAGCTAAAATCGATGTCATTGCCAAATTACCTCATCCCACCACCGTAAAAGGTGTTAGGAGCTTTTTGGGTCATGCCGGCTTCTACCGTAGGTTTATCTAAGATTTTTCTAAGATTTCCCGGCCTATGACCCATCTCCTCGAGAAGGATGCTCCTTTCATCTTCTCTCCTGAGTGCATCGAAGCTTTTGAAACATTAAAGAAAAAGCTTACCGAGGCACCGATTCTTGTTGCCCCTGATTGGGACCAACCTTTTGAGCTTATGTGCGATGCTAGTGATTTTGCCATAGGTGCGGTCTTGAGGCAACGTAAAGCAAAATACTTTCAGCCTATACACTACGCAAGCAAAACTATGACTGAGGCTCAAGGTCATTACACCACCACTAAAAAAGAACTCCTAGCTGTGGTGTATGCCTTTGAGAAATTCCGGTCATACCTAATCTTGACTAAATGCGTAGTGTACACGGATCACTCGGCTTTGAAATACCTATTTGCAAAACAAGATGCAAAGCCAAGGCTTCTCCGTTGGGTTCTCCTCCTTCAGGAATTTGATATCATTATCCGTGATAAAAAAGGAGCCGAGAACCTTGCTGCTGATCATCTCTCACGATTAGAAAACCCTCATCAGGATGTGTCCGAGAAAAAGGAAATAAATGAAACATTTCCTCTGGAGACACTCAATGCAGTTGCTTTTCGTGGTGACTCTACTACCCCATGGTTTGCAGACTTTGCAAATTACCATGCGGGTAACTTCATCGTGAAGGGGTTGACGTCCCAACAGAAGAGAAAATTCTTCAAAAACGTTAAACATTACTTCTGGGACGACCCCCATCTCTTCAAAATCTGTGCCGATCAAGTCATCAGGCGATGTGTATATGGACAGGAAGCCATTGATATTCTCAAGGCTTGCTATGCTGGACCCACCGGGGGCCACCATAGTCCTAACTGCACCGCCAAAAAGGTGTTTGATTCTGGTTTCTATTGGCCCACAATCTATAAGGATGCCCACGAGTTAGTCAAAGCCTGTGATGCTTGTCAGCGTCACAGAAATATTTCACAAAAGAACGAAATGCCACAAAATGCCATTCAAGTTTGTGAAATCTTTGACGTCTGGGGCATTGATTTTATGGGGCCATTCCCATCTTCTCATGGAAACAAATACATACTCGTGGCTGTTGACTACTTGTCAAAATGGGTTGAGGCTAAGGCCTTACCCACTAACGATGCCCGAGTTGTTGTGAAATTCTTGAAATCTCTCTTTGCTCGCTTTGGAACTCCACGTGCCATCATTAGTGATCGCGGTACTCACTTTTGCAATGATCAATTTGCAAAAGTCATGCTTAAGTACGGTGTTACTCATCGTCTTTCTACCGCGTATCACCCACAAACAAGTGGGCAGGTGGAGGTTTCCAACCGTGGTATAAAATGGATTCTTGAGAGGACAGTAGGTGAAAACCGTGCTTCCTGGTCGGATAAACTAGATGATGCACTCTGGGCCTTCCGTACAGCTTACAAAACACCCATCAGGTGTACTCCATTCAAGCTTGTATACGGGAAGGCGTGTCATTTACCGATCGAGCTCGAGCACAAAGCCTACTGGGCCTTGAAACATGCTAACTACGACCTTCATAAAGCGGGTGATCACCGTAAGGTTCAAATCAATGAATTAAATGAACTTCGTGATCAAGCCTACGAGAACTCTTTGATCTACAAAGAAAAGACAAAGAAGATTCACGACTCTAAAATTAAGAACCGCGTTTTTAACGTCGGTGACAGAGTCCTTCTTTTCAACTCAAGATTAAAGATCTTCTCGGGGAAATTAAAAACCCGTTGGACTGGACCATTCACTATTGCTAAAGTATACCCATACGGGACTGTTGAGTTATCTCAACCCGAAGGTCCCAACTTCAAAGTGAATGGTCATAGATTGAAACATTATTTTGGAGAGGACATACCACCCATGGTTGTCCAGGATCTCCAAACTTTCCCCATGGACCAATGAATTCGGGGATCGAGTCAAGCTAGTGACTCGGTGAACAAAAATTAGCAACATATATGGGTTTTCACCCGTATTTCTGACTTCTTTCTACTTTCTACCACCCTAGTGTGGGGGAGTGGCCGTCCCCCACCTGTTTGAAAAGTAAATATGTTTCCAAAAAAAAAAAAAAAAAAAAAAAAAAAAAAAAAAAAAAAAAAAGTGTGATTATATGTACAGATAAATAAAGTGAAAAAATAAAATCCATATTTCCACAGTTAGCATCGAATATTAGCTTTTTCCGTTCAGAGATTCGGCATAATAGCCGGGACTTTGAATATTGAGGACAATATTCAGTTCTAGTGTGGGGGTGGGGGGGGGGGGGGGGGGGGAATTCTTACGAATTTTATCACAAAACTTTCTAAGTACCCCCGTTTTTTAGGCTTAAATTTTTTAAAATTTTTCACTTTATTTCAAAATTTTTGTGGTTATCAGTCCGCCAAAGTCTAAATGACAAAGGGATTGGCTAGTCCAGGAGCAAACGGCTCTTGGTAAAGACATCTCAAACCCATTGATGGCTGGCAATTTGCCAAAAATTGCATGGTTCCTCAGCTCCCCCGTATCCTCATAAGCAAATGAGTTGGCTAGCCCACAAGATTATGGCTTGTGGTAAAGGCAGTGGAAAATCCATAATTGGTAATCAGCTCACCAAGATGTTGACTTAGTCCATCAAGATGCTGGCTAGTCCAGAAGCAAACGGCTTTTGGAAAAGACAAATCAAATCCGTTGACAGCTGGTGGTTTGCTCAAAATCACACGGTTATCAGGTGTGCCACAGTTCTTACACCTGGCTACTCCAGAAGTGATGGCTTTTGGTAAAGAGACTCTCAAATCCATCAGGTTTTTCTCAAAAGATTGCTAGGGACTAGCAATGTTTTAGTGTGGGGGATTGATGAGTGTGTAAATACTCATCATTTTTACCATTTCTGAGCTGCCAAAACATCCAAAAACACTCAATAATGAATCAAAATAGTGAAAATATCCCAGGAAAGTGTTTTACATGTCTCAAATGCAAAAATACCAAAAACAGATGAAAAACGCACAAAGTTTGCATAATTGGCAGTTTCAGTCCCCCAACTTTCAAAAGTTGTCAAATCTAGTCCCTGGTCATTCTAAAAACTTAAAAAAGTCACCAAAGGTCCTTTTAAATCAAAAAGTTACATAATTAGTCCTTTGGTGAAAAGTTTCACAAAATGTCAAGTTTAGTCCCTGAACTTTGGAAATTGTCAAAAATGGTCCCTGGGATATGAAAAACTTTGTGAAAAACAAATTTTGTCCTTGCACTAACCTTTTATGACAGGACTGGTCCTTGGTGGAAAGTTTGGTGAAAATTACAAAAAAGGTCCCTGAAGTTTGAAAGTTTGACGGTTTCAGCCCCTGGTGAAAATAAATTAGAAAAATCATCACAGGACTCTATACTATTCATAATATGGCAAATTTCACCCTTTGAAATACTTTGGAAACATGCCAATTCCAGCCCTCAAACTTTCGACAATTTGCAAAAGAGGTCCTTGTGTAAACCAATAACCAAACCGGACCTTAAAAC
This sequence comes from Artemisia argyi, assembly GCA_030686995.1. Lineage (NCBI taxonomy): Eukaryota > Viridiplantae > Streptophyta > Magnoliopsida > Asterales > Asteraceae > Artemisia > Artemisia argyi. The sequence goes on from CM060677.1 coordinate 74,045,686, forward strand.
TAAAATACTACTACTCCAATAGTCCAAGTCCACCACAGGCCCACTCCCTTCCTTTCTTTTTGGCCCAATCCACAACTAGCCCACTGATTCGCCTTAAACTAGTTATCTTTTATTTCTCAACCACTTGTGAATGGTCAATAGTAAAGTCAAACTAATCAAGCCAAATGCTTCCGTGAAATACAGTGTTTTCCTGGGTCGTAATGTCCCAACGAGGTTGTGATGATTTAAAAACGAATCTGTGATCGAGTGAATCTGAACAGGGAATGGTATAAAAGTGTGTGTGTGTGATTAGACTAGGGTTTATAAAGTAAAATGACTTAATTAAACTATAAGAGTGATTACGTAAAAGCTAGGTATCTAAAACGTTAAAACGTAAACCAATTTAAAATCAGACGCTACTGCGTACTGAGAAAAAGGTGAGTTTTAAGGAAAAATAAACTACAAGGGTTAAAAATGAAAATTATATAAACTTAAACTTAAAATAAAATTAAATTAAAAAGAAAACTATTTTTTAGATTATTATATTATTTATTATTAATTATTTAATTAATAACTATTTAACTATTTAATTAAAACTAATTTATATCAAACTAAAAATTATAAATACTACAAATTAAACTAAAAACTTATAAAAATATTTTCTAAACCTAAAATAGAACTTGAAGAAAGTATAAAAAATAAAAATAAATCTTTTTGTCTTTTTATGAATTTTCTATTAATTAAAAACTATTTATATTATTTATACTAATTAAATTATTTTAAATTAAAAATAATACTAAATCAACTTATAAAATTATGGAAAAATTTATAAAACTATTTTATAACTTATAAAAGCTATAAAAAATATAAAAACTAGGTGTTGCTATATAAAAATTAATTATGCTATTTAAAACTTATTTATTGATTAATTATTAAATAAACTAATATTAATTATAATAAATACTAAATGACAATATAAAAATCTAAGAAAATTATTTAAATTACTTTAACCTATAAGGAAATTAATAAAAATATAAAAACATAACTTACTTAATAAAAATGTAAAAATGAAAATTAAAATTAAATTATATTAAATAGAAACTATCACTTACTATTATATTGTTTTTTCTTGATTTTTCTTTTTCCAACCTAAATTATACTTAAATATAAGCAACTTTTGTAAAAACAAATATTTTATAACTTATTAATAAGCACTGTGGAAGCTTATTGCTTCCACAGTTGACTTTTGTTGACTTGAAAAGGAAATAAGCTCAACTGAGCTTGTGTGGGACCCACCTTGGTATATTCTGATTCTAATAAGTCTTATGGACTTGTCAAAACTTAAATTGGTCAAATAAGCTTAGTAGATAAGCTAATAAGCACAAATAAGCTAATCCAAAAACTGAATTAGAACACAGAATGGGACAAAGTTTATGGGCTTATTTAGGTGGGGTCCACAGTGATTCAAGTCAAACAAGTGGTCAATCTAGGTTCCCTGGTAGGAGGGGGTTCAAAGAAACTAACTAGAGGGTGTGGGGCCCACTGAGATGGCCACAAAACACCACCAAAGTGGTGGTGTTGGCCTGATAACTGGTGTGCAGGGGAGATGTTCTCCCTGCAAGCAAGTTTGGGCTTTAGTGGGACCCAGTAGAAAATTACTAAAAATATAAGCTGATTGAGAACTTAAACTAGAGCTGGTAGGCTATTAATAGAAACAAATTTCAAGTCTTAAAAGTAAATACAAAATTCAAAACAAATCTTGTGATTTTGGTAAAAAACTGAGCTGAGCAAGTTTTGACTTTTAATGAAACTTGATATGTTGACTTATTTGAGTTTTGATCCTAATTTACTGAGTGATTATGATGTAACAAGCTAACATATGACTAAATTAACTAACAACAACAAGATTTTAACACACAATGATGATTATGGAATCCAAATTCTTACACAGTTAACTGTGTAAGTAAACACACTATGAATTTGACTTTTTATCTAATGACACTAAGGTTCTAATGTTTCATTAACCTATTATGACCTATGTAAATATATTTTGAACACAAACAACAACTATTACACAGTAGATCACTGAGTGATCAGTTAATCCAAACACTCCTTCTAGTAATCTGATTTTATTTTTAAGAGCAAAGAAAAAGGTTTAAGTCTATGCTACTGATTTGGATGTGTTCAATAAGCTAATTGCAACTTGTTTGAGCTGAGCTTAAAATAGAATACACTAGATTACCCACTGAGACACTATGACAGTTGAAACAACAATCCACACAACTACAAGATTTGATTGACAAGCTGCTAATACAAGCACAAATGGAACTTTACTACTACCAATTGAACACAAATTACCTAATAACAATAAAGATAAACAATAATAAGCTTATGCTACAGTAAAAATGAAAAAGATATATGAGAAATAAACTCACAATTAGATCCTGTGAACTTAGAACCAAGAACCAAGGTATGAAACCTTTCCTATAACCTCCCTTGAGGATCTAAACCAACAACAGATCCAAATAATACCCTGCTCCAATCTTCTTCCTCTCTTTCTTCTAATTTTTTTTATTTTCTTTATATTTTCTTAATTATTTTTGGTATTTTTTCTATTTAACTGAATATTGCTAATTTATAGTTCCTATAAGCTTAATAAGCCTTGTCAGAGCTTATGTGAGCTTTTGAATTCAGTAACAACAACAATTAACAACATACAAGCTTTTTGAGATTTTTGAGAATTTAAGAAATACAAAATCTGAGATAACAAACTGAAATTTGAAATTGATGATTACAAAAGTTTAAGGTTACATTAACATAACTTAATTGATTACTGAGAAGCTTAAAATTACACTAGGAAAGTTGTATTACACTATTCGACACTAAGTTACACTAAACTAAACTAATACCAATACTCTTCTGCTTCATTTCCTTTTTGTAGCTATTATCTGAGCTTGTGGGACCCACTGGGTCATTTCCCACCAATCCAGAACCGTTGATAAGGTCTAATTGATCCAGGCCGTTTAAAACGCCTTTTCGCGCCAAAAGTCGTGGGGGTACTGTGGATTACTTGGAGAGCTTTTCAAGGTGTTTGGAATGTTGTGTGAGGTGGAGAGACATGTGGGGAGGGTAGGTTTGCAAGGTGGTGGCAAAACTGTGGGTGAAAGAGTGGTTTTGGTTTTGCAGTTTCATGTGAGGAAGAAGGAGGGAAAGGGTAAACCAGGGTGGTGTTTGACCCTGGTTTGACCCGTGTTTTTTTTTATTTAACAAATGGGCCTGAGGTGGTTTGGGCTTGGAAAAGGGAGTGGTGGGCTTGGTGTGGTGGATTGGTTTTGTTTGGTTTATTTTGTGAATAATACAAAGGGCCCGTTTGGTTATTTATAAGTACAAGGACCATTTTTGTAATTTGGAAAAACTTGAGGGCTGTTGTGTAAATATTCCAAAGTTTATCACAAGGACCTAATTTGCCATAGATGAATAGTACATGGATATTTTTGATATTTTTTTTATTTTTTAAATACCCGGGGACTAAAACTGACAATTCACCAAACTTCAGGGACTGATTATGTAATTCTACCAAACTTCACACCAAGGACCATTCCTGCAAAAGATTATTAGTACAAGGACCAAAATTGAATTTCTCAAAGTTTTTAACATCCCAGGGACCATTTATGTCAAATTCCAAAGTACAGGGACTAAACTTGTAATTTTATGAAACTTTGCACCAAAGGACTAAATATGTAATTTTATGATTAAAAAGGACCTTTGGTGACTTTTTCAAGTTTTTAGAATAACCAGGGACTAGTTTTGCCAATTTATGAAACTTGAAGGACTGAAACTGCCAATTATGCAAACTTTGTACGTTTTTCATCTGTTTTTGCATATTTTGTATTTGAAACATATAAAACACACCACTAAGATATTTTAAGTATTTTGATGTATATTTTAGTGTTTTTGTATGTTTTGGCAGTTCAGATTAGTATAAAATGATGAGTATTTAGACACTCATCACCCACCAACACCCTAAATAATATAAACCGGGGTCAACCCCCAGTCAAACACCACCATCCCCCTTCCCAGCTTTCCCTCCTCACAATACCACCACTTGCTCAGCCTCCCTTCTCCACCAATCACAAGCCATGACCCCCCCCCCCCCCCCACAATTAATGACAACACCCCCTACACCTACCCAAGCCACCCACAATAAATGCCCCTCCCCCAGTTGCACGCTATCAGAAGCAATTTGCAAAAACGTCTTTTCCCGCCAAAACACGTGGAGCCTTTTCAGTGGACCAAAGATTGAAGAAAGAGGTGGGATTTGATCAGAGGGCAGCTGGGAACCCTAATTATCAACTATAAATAGAAGAGGAAGCACAAGGAAGCCTCAGTTAGTTAATTAGTTTTAATATATGTCGTTATTATGCAATTTAAATTCATAGTGTAATGTTAAGCTTTTAAGCAGTTCATTTACCTTTCTAAGTGTATTGTAACTCTTTTCAATCAAGTAATTCCAAGTTTCCATAGCCTTTTCATATTATGCAATTTTATTTCAAATTCTATATCATCATTAAGCTCAAGTAGTGTTATTGTGTAATGTACTGGACTCCTAGGCTCACATAAGCTCCCTTATAGCTTATATAAGCTATTAGTAACAATTCAAATCAGCTTAGTGATAAAAAATTCAAAATACCAAAAATAGTCAACTAAAGTCAAAATTCAGTGTTCATGGAATTTACAGCTGGAGCAAGGTGTGAAATGGAAGACCTTGGGTTAGAATCCCATGGGGGATGTTAGGTAATGGTTTGTGGTTCTTGGTTCATGTTATTAGCAGGAAAGCAAATCTGTGAGCAATTCTCTTTTTGTTTCAAATTTCATCCATAGTGTTTATTTGCAGCTTAATATTGTTCATTTAGCTTTCTTTTAACCTATTTAGTAGTTCCTAATTCTTAGTTTTAGTTTTAATCTTAATTTCATTAGTTTCTTTAGTTAACTGTCTCTTAACCTAGTGTTTGGTTTATGTATGTTCTGAGTAACACAGTGTTGATTGTTACTGTTTCTTGTTCAAATATCATCATTCAGTATCAAACTAGCTTAGAACAACACTTAGACATAGGTTTGGTTCAATAAAAAGTCAAATCATTAGAAATAGTTGATTTACACCTTCTTTGATTGGTTAAAGAGTGGTCCATACCCCATTTCCAATCATTTTTGAAAGGTTTAGGTGAATTTGGGCTCAAAGTATCTTAAAACATCATAATCAATCAATTAGATAGGATTAAAGTTCATTTTAGTCAACTTAGGTTCAATAGAGAAAAAGTCAAAATTACCATTTCTCAGATTTTTGCAAAAACTCCAAGAATATTTGTGATTTATGTACTTTGATTGAGAAGCTGAAATTTGTTGTAATGATACATTACCACCTCAACTTTTAAGTCCTACATTGGTTTGATTTTTGCAAATTTTCTATAAGCTTCCACAAGCTTTGGAAGTGAGCTGCAGGGCAGCTGTTCTGCTCTGTGTAGCAGACCTCAGTCAAACCACCACCTTTGGTGGTCTTTTGTGGCCACCTCAGTGGTCCCCACACCAAGGTTTTGGGTTCTCCCAACCCCCATCCTACCAGGGTACAACCATTGACCTTTTGTTTGACCCCTAACCCAGTGGACCCCACCTGGAATTAGCCATTAAGTCTGTCCCATAATCTGAGTGAAACTCAGATTTGCAAAGTGCTTATTTGATTGTATACAACTTATTTGTGGTTCATGTTTGTTATTTCTGGCTTATTTAAGTTTGTTTAACTTACTTGAATCAAGTTTAACCATTGTGGACCCCACCCAAAGCCAGTTGACCTCATTTGACCACACAGTCAACATAAGTCAACTGTGTAAGCCAAGGGGGTGCTTATAGCTTATTTTTAAGCTATTGTCAAAAGTGTGTTTACAAAAGTTCTTTACTTTCAGTAGTAAAACAAGTTTGTAAAAGAAAAATCCAAAAAATCCAAAGTTAAAATAAGTGATAGTTTCTATTTAATTCAACTTAATTTTAATTTTCATTTTTAGATTTTAATTAAGTACTTAGTGTTTTTTATATTTTTATTAATTACCTATTATAGTAAAGTAATTTTAGAAATTTTTCTAGATTTTTATTCTGTCATTTAGTATTAATTAGATTTAATTTTAGTTTTCTTGTTTATTAATTAATATTAAGTATTAAATATCATATTTAGTTTTTATAAGGTAAAACTTAGTTTTTATATTTTTCCTAGCTTTAATATAGCATATTAGACTTTTAGAAAATATATTTTGAAATTCTACTGTTCATTTTCTATTTTTCTTATTTTAATTGTTTAAATTAGAATTAAGTTAATTAAAAGGTAATTAATTAGTAGATTAATTTTAAACATAATTTTTAGAGTTTTTTATAATTTTTTAGGATTCCTGTGATGGTTAAGTAATTTTACAAATTTTATCTTAATTTTCTAAGTTAATTTAGTATTAATATTAATTAAAAGTAGTTTAATTAGTTTAATTAAGTTAAATAGTTTTCAATTTATAAAAAACCCACAAAAAGACAAAAATATTTATTTTTATTTTTTATAATTTCTTTAAGTTCTAATTAAGGTTTAGAAAATAATTTTTCTAATTTTTAGGTTAATTTATATCATTTGTCATTTCTAGTTAATTTAAATTAGGTTTTAATATAGATTTTAATTAGTTTAATAAATTAAATAGTATTTAAATAATATTTTAATCATTTTCATAATTTCATTTTCATTTTTAATTTTAAGTTTCAAAAAGTGTCAAAAGCACCCCCTGTAGTTTGTTAAATACCAAAATCTCACTTTCTCTGTCTGTTACGTGATCTGAATTGCAAATACGTGCATATTTCTGGTATCTGATTTTTGTGAATATTATATCTGTGTACCAATACCAAAATAACAGTAGCAAAATCAATTCCATATCATCTGGGCTACTGTACTCAGTCCCATTCATTCATAAACGATTTCCAAAGCACCATTTCAATCTCGCTGGGACATAACGACCCGGGGACACACTACACTATCACCGGAGAATTGGCTTGATTAGTTTGACTTTTACGGTTAACCATTCACAAGTGGTTGACTAATAAAAGTTGACTAGTTTAGACCCAATCATCCTCCGATCCCATAATCATTACAACATATCGAACATCAATTAGGTCGCATGTGCGAGTAATAGGATAACATCCTCCTAATTGGATCCCACACAAATTCCACCACTTGGGTACAGTTCTACCCTCATCTCAGGTACAGTTCTACCCTCGATTTTCATAACTTGGGTACAGTTCTACCCTTCACATCTCAGGTACAGTTCTACCCTCGATTTCCACACAAGCAAATAATCACACATAGCATGCATACGATAACATTATAAGTCCAAGCTCTTTAACACCATACACATAATCACAGTAAACCAAATCATTTAAGACAAGCATCATTCCCATCCCAAGTTTAAAACAAAGTAAAAATATGGGACTATGAACTCACCTTAAACTCCGCAGCTTCCACAAAAACAACTTACAATCTATAACACACAAAAATAATCCACATTACACAAGGTCAAGCTAAAAGCTACAACCCATGTAATACACATATGATGGATGTCAAAGACTCATATGACTCACCATGGATCTCCTAGACACCACACTAACTACTACCATAACTTAATACTCACTAAATCCCTTGCACTCTAAAACTCAGAAAACGCAGAATTTTTGAGTACATTCACTCACATGAAATCACGACAAATAAAGCTCATCAACTCACACAAAAAATTTACCATGGTCTCTCATAAGCATAGAAGCTAATCCCTGAAGGCCATGGACCAATAACACACACAAGTACTCATAGAAAATTCAAACTTGTCAACTACTCAAATTCGGATCTGAACGCTCACCAAAAAGTTTTGATTTTTAATAATTACTTCCACAAGTTTTTATCACGAATCCTCTTCGTGGTAGTCTAATATAACCTAAAAATTAACTATTCCAGAAGACCAAGTCAAAATACCACTTTTACAACCACATGCCACCCTCAAACGTTTACCCAAAATCTGTCCCGATTTGACAGCTTTGACACCTTAACAAAGAAAAATCAAAAGACCGACTTCCCGACCTCAAAATTGATCGTGACTGGACTTTTTGGAAAGATCTTTCATTATACTTCAATTTAAACTTAAAATTCGTGACTTAACTCATCACCATCTATTATATACACTCACATCTTTACAGCCTTACAAATCTGTCCAAACCATAACTCAATAACTAACATGTTTTACGCTCAATTCTCTTAACCAATCATCATACTATTATCATTAATTGATCCCAACATGTTTAATAACATTAATTTACAGAAGTTAACCCAAACCCTAATCATCATATAATTATTACATGAATTATATTAATTAATCAAACAATTGAACATGTATTTTAAGAATTTTACCTTGATTCTTGATTATTGCTTCACAATTATAAACCCTAATTTTTTCTCCCTTCTCTTGCTCCTTGGATCGACTAAAATTGCAGTAAAAACATTTTAGGGGTGTTTGGTTTGGTATATATATTAATTATGGATAATCCTTGGGCCTAAGAGTCATATTTGGACTCAAATTGGGTTTCCTTTTCCCCCTTATCCCCTTCTAGCCGATTTTCCTTACATATATATATATTTTTTTTTATATTTTTTTATTAAATTAGTTATTACTCTCAAAACCTCATACTTTTCATATTTTATAAACTCCCGAAACAAAACCTAACATTTTTCGCGATAAACCTTAATTTTACGACAAACCGAAAATAATCATTTTCAAAACAAAGTTTCCAAAAATAGAATTTCACACTCTTTTTGAAACATAACTCATAAAAACAAACTCCTCGTAACCCGCTAACGCTCAAGCACTTGAACGAAGCCTCGTTACGCAAAAAACACAAAACACCAAAAACTACACAAGTCATTTCTACACCACAAAGGTGATCAAAATGAACTTTCCCAAATTCCAAATTTTCCAAATCACAATAAAACCATTTACGCAAAGGGATTTAGTGCTAAAACTCATCTATATCACTCATATATCACTTCAAACACCTAATACACACCAAACAAACGTCAACCGAGTCAAGACTATCAGTCAAACTGACCTGCTAAAACCACGGTTGTTACATTATCCCCCACTTAGGGAAATCGCGTCCCGAGATTTCAACTACTATAGTCACCACTCACAACAGCAAAAGGAAATTTATGGATTTTTAAGCGGAAAATACCACTCCATAAAATCAAAGAGAAAGAATCGCAAAAATGTGAACCGACTAAATACTCGAATTCACACGATAGAAAACATTCTGTCACTCCAACGATACACGAAAATAGATACACTACACCGATCAATAACACCAAAAATCCGAACGACTTCTCCCAGATTGGTACAATACTTTCGAACCAAATGAAAAATTCAAAATGGTAACCGCAAGACGCACTCACGAATAACAAATACCCATAAAACAAACATTAATTACATCTGATCCTCACGTTCCCAAGTAAACTCAGGAACACGCTTAGAATCCCACCATACCTTTACCAACGTTATCTCACTACACTTCAAACTCTTAGCATCTCGATTCCGTATTCTTAACAGGTTTCTCGACAAAACGAAGAGTCTTGTCAACCTTACATTCATCTAATAGCACATGCAGCCTAGCATTTGCCAACCACTTCTTTCCATTAGATACGTGAAACGTATCATGCACTTTACTTTACTCCTCAAGCAAATTCTACCAATATGTCTCAAATCCAATCCTTTCCGTAAATCTCAAATGGTCCTACGTATCTCGGTGCTAGCTTGCCTTTCATACTGAAACGCACAACACCCTTCCAAGGAGATACTTTTAACCACACAATATCACCATCACCAAACTCTAAGGCTTACAGCAATTATTCACATAACTCTTTTTGGCGATCTTTTGCTGCCTTAAGTCTTTTCCTTAGCCAGAAAACCTTATTCGTAGTCTCTCGTTCTAGTTCAGGACCAATTAGTTGGCTTGTTCCAACCTTTGCCCACAGAACAGATGAGCTACATTACCTTCCATACAACTTTTCACACGACACATACTCAATACTAGAATGATAATTGTTGATATAGGAGAACTCAGCTAAGGATAAATGTATACCTCGGCTTCCTCCAAAATCAAACACACCCATGCTCTCAGCTCACCATCCATCGCCTGATTTGTACGCTCACTTAGTTCACTCATTAGAGAATGATAAGTCGTACTCATCTACATACGCGTTCTCAAGACTCCATAACACGTTTACCATTATCGCGAAGTAAGTATTTCATCATGTATCTTGATGATCAACGCGACACCCCATGGCTCATTACCAACTCACCGAGCGAAAAGTCTCGCCTACTCCTCCATACATCTCTTGCTAAGGTAATAATACGTCTTATCCATTCTCGGATGTATCAAATACCTTGCATGATTGATGTCCTTACGCTTCCTCTCAATGAAACCAATAGCTGGTCCGCACAATACATTTCTCCATCTTCGTTCCTTTCCATTTACTGGTCTAAACCAAGTAATCATTCTTCTTACATGTTCTCAACCTTGAGCCTCTCTCTAGGCTATCAGTATCATCCTCTTAACTCCGAACCGAATCATCATAATCATTGATCACAAACATCGAAGCTTCACTCGTTCATTCTTGCTCAGCGCTATTACCACGATGTCCGCTCTTCCTTAACGGTAGCGAATCAGACAATCGTAGTCACTGAGAAATTCCACACCCAACTTCTCTTCAACATATATTAACCTCATTATCAAATATATGCTAAATATTCTTATGATCTGTGTAGACCACACTCTTTGCTCCATAAAATATCATCTCCAAGTTCTACTCCCCAACTCTAAGTCATGCATCACATAGTTTCTCTTATGGATCTTCTACCTCCGCGATGCCCACGCAATCTATAGAAGATAGAAATGAATCGCCAATAGTACCTGCCACTTCTAAGGACAATCGTCTCTCAGATGGTGTCTTAGATACTTTCTACTCTTTACCACTTTTATCTTACTAGTGTCCACAAACACTCGCTATCATTGACCACCTTCCTGAAGAACGTACATCTCAAAGCTACACCTCTCACTTGGACACTTGGCAACATCCTCTTCTTCTTCAACGAACAAATTGATAATCGAAACAACAATCTACCCTAAGTAGACGACGCGAACCACGAAACCGGTCGAACTAAAACGTATATCAACGAACTCAAAAGGGGTACGAATTACCGACTAGCGAAGTAACGAACATCAAAATCAAAGCTAGAAAAAAAACACAATGAGAAATTTCCCCCAATAAAAGTAGACACGGACAAAATGTTCATGAAAACCCATACAAATAAAATATAAAATACACGTACCAATAAAACAAAGCGCACCACAACGAAAGAAACACTCGATGAACCAAATACATAACAAGTTTGGTAAATGAGAACCATAGACAGTTCTTATTCCCGTACTCGACCTTCCCAAAAACAAATGAACACCGTTTTTTCACAAGACATCCCTTAAACTTATACATTTTTTTTAAAACATATATATAAACCATTTTATGTAAGGCATCAACATAACCATTTTTTTTACCCTTCATTTCCCATAAAAATATTAGTTTCCATCAAACGACCTTGAAATACCCAAAACAAATTTGTAAAATGCCATAAAGACTCTATTACAACCTCTTAATCAAACGCAAGAGACATTGAAGAATTTCGTAATCAAAATAATCCTTAAACGAACTCCTACCAGTGAATACTCACGCAAAAACATTGCAAACCAAACGATGAACTTACAGACTCATTCGTACAACGATCAAACCAAAATCATAGAAAAAACACCGATACTAACAGGTCACAAAATTCAATTGGTGTGTGTAAATGAGGGATTAAATATCCACACCAACTCGTCACGAACCAACAATATTTGAGGAATAGTATAACATTCATCCGAGGAATGAATGTATGGAATAACCAAAGAAACGAACCAATATACAACAAAACGAATTCAATTTCCCAACACCTACCATGACGTCAAATAGAAGGAATATGGCATCTGTACTATCATGGAACGAATAGGAATGCCAACCAAAGAATTAGGTATACAAACGAAGCATCTAGCAAACGAATCAACTTAAATACCACAACATAAGTACCCACCGATATTTGAGGTATCAACATATGATAGGTAGGATGGAATCTCTCCACCTACACACCCCAACATATCACGACTGCCCTAACGGTTAAGAGAATACTTCTCTAACCATACAGCCATCACCAATCATGATATCACATACCATCTACCACAACATATAACAACAAACATCAATCAATACAATAATGGTCACAAGTCCACGTGTGTGATACCCTTATAATTATGTTCGCGACCATAGTTATAAGCCTATTCCACACGCATACTTACTTCCAAAACCACACATCTCAATGATAACGCACATATATACCACATAGCACCTAATACACCATGCAATCCATGCCATCATACTTGCAAGTCCAATTGTGTTGTGACGCATGTATAATTATGTTGGCCATCATAATTATCTATGCCCCCTTTCATAAGTGTACTCCCTCCTATGACAACACATCATGCAAACAATCACGCAAACAAAAACAAAAGACGTGGCAAACACTCATCTTGCATGGAAGAATTCCAACGATCACGTAAACTCTATAATCAAAATCACTTGGATAAGGTCGATCCAATATCCAAGAGTAATCAAGCTCCAACATGGCTCCAGACGGCAAAAGACAATATACGAATTCCAAAACATGACACAAAACAAAAGACGTCGCATAACGGCTCAAACTCCACTCTCACACTTATCTCCCTACTCAGATCAATTCAACTTACAACTCGTTGTGGACTCTAGATCCGAATCCACACCATTCCATCCTAACTCCCTTTCATCCTTACTCAACCACCCATTTATGTTTTCTACATGTTGAGGTAGTCGACAACATGCAAAACCATCTCTATTCTTTTCTTCCAATTCCGCATGATTCACAAGCGCATACAAATCACGAGGTTTAGTCTAAACCACATCTCCTTTCTATGTGAAGTGAGGACACTACCAAGGGTATTTAGTAATGGCTCCATCTCCAGAAGTCACCATGGTTCCAAACCTCTCCACTTCTTCTCCACCAACGTTTCCCATAAACGTCATCTCCTTGTCCGAACATAGATACATGCTATCGGAAACTCGGATTCTGCAGTTAATCAGTTTCATCCGACCACTTCTCCCGCATCCAATAGCGACAACGGTAGTCCAACGAAGCATCTTACGCATGGAAGTCGATATAATAAAGTCAATATATACAATACTACGTATAAAGGATAGAATAGACGTCCGAAACTCAAAAAAACATCTCATAAATATAGGAAAATAGACATATAAAATATTATACTTACACATAGGTCCTAAATGCAACTACATGAGGGACTCCTAGGTTATAGTCTAGGTCCAACCGCCTAATTCCCTATAACCAAGGCTCTGATACCAATCGGTCACACCCTGCCATGGCGGAAACGTGCAGGTGTAACTTCATGGATATCATCACAACACCTGGTGTCTACATAGAGAACAACTACATGCACATAAATAGAGCAATGTACAAACACAAAGTGTTGTAACAATACCCCAAAATAAAATAACCAAAACAAAACATAAATCCAAACATAGATGATAAACCACTTCCAATGCAACTAAGGTCTCGTTTATCCATATCCTTCTATCTTATCCTTAGAGAGCTCACCTAAAAATGATGCTTAAAACGTCAACATAATGTTGGTGAGATTCATAGGTTCAAGACTCACCACACAAGGCAACCAAATTCACTGTGATTATAAAATATAGCTGGACAAATAAATTATAGTTATCATATAGCTACATGTATTTGAAAGTTAATATTTACCATGGTCTCTCATAAGCATAGAAGCTAATCCCTGAAGGCCATGGACCAATAACACACACAAGTACTCATAGAAAATTCAAACTTGTCAACTACTCAAATTCGGATCTGAACGCACGCCAAAAAGTTTTGATTTTTAATAATTACTTCCACAAGTTTTTATCACGAATCCTCTTCGTGGTAGTCTAATATAAACTAAAACGTAACTATTCCAGAAGACCAAGTCAAAATACCACTTTTACAACCACATGCCACCCTCAAACTTTTACCCAAAATCTGTCCCGGTTTGACAGCTTTGACACCTTAACAAAGAAAAATCAAAAGACCGACTTCCCGACCTCAAAATTGATCGTGGCTGGACTTTTTGGAAAGCTCTTTCATTATACTTCAATTTAGACTTAAAATTCGTGACTTAACTCATCACCATCTGTTATATACACTCACATCTTTACATCCTTACAAATCTGTCCAAACCCTAACTCAATAACTAACATGTTTTACGCTCAATTCTCTTAACCAATCATCATACTATTATCATTAATTGATCCCAACATGTTTAATAACATTAGAAGTTAACCCAAACCCTAATCCATCATATAATTATTACATGAATTATATTAATTAATCAAACAATTGAATATGTATTTTAAGAATTTTACCTTGATTCTTGATTATTGCTTCACAATTATAAACCCTAATTTTTTCTCCCTTCTCTTGCTCCTTGGATCGACTAAAATTGCAGTAAAAACATTTTAGGGGTGTTTGGTTTGGTATACATATTAATTATGGATAATCCTTGGGCCTAAGAGTCATATTTGGACTCAAATTGGGTTTCCTTTTCCCCCTGACCTGCTAAAACCACGGTTGTTACATAAGCTTTCCATAAGTGCATGATATGATGTTTCTATTTGAAGAAATAAACAATGTAATGTTAAATAGAAATGTGAAGTCTAGTAATACAAGACTTAAACTAAAATGATGTTTTACTACAATCTAAAGTTTGTACTTTGTCATTAACAAAACTTAGCAAAGATCGTTAACATATAAATAACATTTTTAGGCGATATTTGTATTAACAGTAAAGACATATCAAATCCGTTGATAGCTGATAGTTTGCTAAAAACTATGTTTGAGCAGTCTATTTTACTCATTTTATGTTTCTACTGCTCTTTGAAAATTTTTGGAAAATTTTGTACTGCTAGTTCAAAGTTAGTACTGATAGTGTAAAGTTTGTACTGATGATCTAGCCGTTACAACTGTTGTGTCTGTAACAGATTTTTAATTATATTCGTTGGGTAAAACCGTTTTGTTACCATACTTATAGGGTTGATTTTGTGAGAATTATCTCTTTACATACTTACAATATTCTTTTACCAAAGATAACTTATTTTTAAAAGATAAGTTCTCTCTTGCGCAAGTTTCTCAAACCCTAACAGTATCTTTATAACATCCCAATTGGCTTCATAAACTTTCAATTCACTTAAATCCAACCATCATTCTACTTATTCACATCATCTAAAATGGTTGGATTAAGATTTGTTGATCAATACAATAAAGTGGAATTTTTGGAGAAAACAGAGGAGAAGGATGGACCTAAGTTCTGGCAAATTATTGATTATCTCAACAACTCCTACATAAGAATGCAGACTCTCCATCTAAATTTTTATGTACCCAAGATTTGTACAACTGATTTTAAAAGCAAAACAAAGAACTTTACTTCCCCATAAAAGGACTTTTCCCACTCCTTGTTTGCAAAAAAAGGTGTTTCAAAATATGACTATGAAAACACAAGGGTGGAATGGGAAAGAAAAACCGTTATCAGATGCAATACTTGCTTTTCTAACACAAGTACACGGTGGAGGGTTAGTAAACCCAACTGATCCTCAAATCACACCCATTGTGGTTCCATCCACATCTTATATACCAGCTCTCACTCAGACCTATAGGAGGAGGTCTAAACAGCCAACTCCTCCTATGACAACACTCAATGTACCTGAACCATTTAGCTTAGGTACAAGTAGTGGTGGTCCAGGAGTATTCTCTAGTACAACTTGGGTAGAAACTGAACCAACGCCCCATGATTCACCTCTCTCAATAGGTCACACATTTGGAAGTGCATAGGGCAGTACTAACTGTAGCGAACTGATGGAAATTTGTACCAAGTTAACAAAGCCGGTGGCTACTTTGGAAGATGATTTGGCAAGAACAAAGAAGGAACACATGAAATTTCTCACTGTTCTTGTTTCCAAAGTCAAGAAGCTCAAAGAAGATGTGAAGCTGCTAAAGGCCAAGAGAAAGACAAAAATGGTGGAATCTTCTTCACCCTCAGAAGATAAAGACTCAGATGATGATGATTTTATTGATTCTTCCAAACAGGGGAGGAAAACTGACTCATAAACTGGGGGTAGGAGATTGGATTTCAATGAAGAAAATAATGCAGATGGTGATTCTGAAGAACTTCAACAAAAAGACTCAGAGGTAATTCCACAAGAACAAGAAGGTACTGCTGCATCAACACCTCAAGCAGTTTAAACTTTAGAAGGTACTGCTTTTATACATCAAAGAAGAAGAAACTGCTGATAAAGAGTATGAAAGGAAAAGAAGAGCTAAAGGTAAAATTCAAGTAGCAGAAGAAGCAGAAACTCAAGCTCCAAAGAAGATTAAAGAAAGCGTTGCTGCACAAATAGATCATGATGCAGACGTAGCTAGGAAGATTCAAGAAGATGAAATTTCTATTGCTAATTTCATCGAGGCACAAAGACTTCAAAATGAAATGGTGGCTTCTGATCCTACCTTGACTTTTCAACCAAGTGAAGAAAAAATTGAACAAATGATCAACACGGATCTAGAAGTGAAAGCCAAAGCCATAGAGCTTATTACAGATCAGACACTCACAATTGAATAAAGATCAGCTCAACTAGCTGACTTTATCTCCATGAAGAATGATTAAGCTCTTGATGACATGATCAGTTCAATCAAGAAAAGCCACAAAAGACCAAGGAAGCCTTCTCAAGCTCAAGTAATTGTATTAATGAAGAGGTATCTGTGCAATCAAGATAACTAGTAGATGTCTCAGCTCAAAGGAAAATCTTATGAAGAAATCAAGTACTCTACTATATAGCATTCAAAAAGAACAAACGTAATGTTTCTATGGGTTCTAAAGAGAAAAATACAAGATTCCTAAGGTCTGCAAAGAGACAAAAGACAACAGAAGAATCCTCCAAAGATCAAAGCAAAGAAGATGAAGGATTAACTAAACATCAACTTGGAGAAATGATTGCTGTTGAATCTGAGCTTGAAGATTTTTATGTGGAGCCTCTTCAAACAAAGCATCCTATAATTGATTGGGAAGTTCACAATGATGAAGTTGGATCAAGCTGGAAGATTACAATAGTTGGTGAATGAACAGCTTCTTTTAATCAATTTGAAGAGCTCATCGGATCTTATGATAGGGAAGATTTAGATGCTTTGTGGAAAATGGTAAAAGAAAAATCAAAGTCAGATGTTCTTACAGATGTCAAAGCAAAGGAGCTATGGGTTCATTTTCAAAGGCTGTATGAACATGATCCAAGTGACAGATATTGGAAGTTTCAAGCCCACAATATGAATACACTATGGAAATTTTATGATTCTTGCAGTGTTCATCATATTTCTACACAAGATGGAGTTGATGCCTTTATGCTTGCTGAAAAGGAATATCCTCTTAGAGCTGGAGTTCTGGATGTAATGCTTTCTACAAAGATCAGATGTGAAGAAAGGACAGAAGTTTTTGATGATCTAGAGGACTTATAATCAGAATAGAAGAGAGTCAATTGCTTTAAGGAAGAAGTGAAGTGTTTGGAAGAATCTCCACATAATCAGAGATAAGGGATAATTCACCAAACTTAGTGATTTGGAGAGAAATCATAAGTTTAGGGGAGGATTGTTGGGAATTATCCTCATCAATACAAACAAGATTGAAGACAAAGTTTCAACTGCTGAAGATAACACTAACAGTACAAAGTTAGTTGGTACTGCTAGTATAATATAGTTTGTACTGCTTATGTTTTTGGCAGAATAGGAAGATGTGTAATGTGGTAAGTATAGAAAAGGTATTGTGTATATCTTATTGTAATAGATTGATACTAATATTCATTACTTGTAAAGGACTCCTTGTGTCTATAAAAGGAGATCCTAGTTTAGGGTTTTCATAGCTCTTGCATACGTATCATTGTGATAGCTTCAAGGTTGTAGACCCCAGTGATATACTTGATCACTCATATTAATAATAATAATAATAATAATATTGAAGCAGTTTGTTTATACATTGTGTTCATTGTTCCTATATACACACATACACATCTTACATACAAAGTCTTCTAAGTGTGGACTGGTGAATTCCGCTTGCTAGTTTACATTACTCAAAGTATGTATCTAACACAAGGTGTATGTTTAGATCCTTCACAAATATCTTAGTATTTTATTTCACTGCCACTTGTAATGATTGAGGTCCACACATCGGAATGTACAATTTCAAAAATAGATTCGACATAATACTTATAATTATAAATAAAAGTTTAATATAATTGCCAAGCTGACATACATGACTAATGTGTGTTTCGTTGTAGGTATTTTTAATTCAAGTTTTAAATTTATAGTTAGCCGGTCTTATACCAAAGGACACACTTTCACAGGAATGTACCCCATCAGATGTAGCAAGTGGGGTAAGTACGAAGTCGATCTCAGGAATAGTATGCTTAGACTTAACCTAGTGAGTTTTACAGATTTAGAAGGGGTTTTGATTGATTGATTTGTAATTATAATTACTAAATCAATAAAAGTAAATTAAACTAAACTATTCTACATGTGTTGTGGTCAATAAGAGAAAGTAGTGATAGCCATGTTACTCCTATTACATTTTAGTTTTCCGTCTATTAGTGCAATGATTTAATTATAAAGTACTGGTGACTTCAGGATGTATGAGGAGTATCTCCTTGGTCTAGACAATACCCCCATACTCCTATCTAACATAGACTAGACCACTTGGTCCATGCATCTATACATGCAATCTTCTAGGCCATTTGGTCCATGCACCTATTCAACAACAAGTATGCATTAAGTCATGTCAAATAATCTACGTGATTTATCTGTGGTGCCCACTTGGTCCATGAGATACATACTCTTCTCACGCGATCACTATATTGAATAGCACTATGCTATCTTAAGTGTTCTTGTATTATACATCTATTACCCACTTGGTCCATGCAATAACTAGACTTAAAATACTCAAACATTTAAACAACCACGTATTGAATGATAAACACGTAAACTAAACAATAGTAAACATTAAATCTTAATAAACGGAAATTAAAATCATGTAATATTCATGACATGGCTAACACCCAAGGGCGTTAGCTCATAATGTATGTAAAAGCACAAGAAGATAATTCAAATGAATAACAAATAGAGATCATGACGAAATCGATATGCAAATCGAATGATTAAACATAATGTGGTGATACGAGACTCTCTTCTTGATTTTCTAGCTCTTGAGACTCATCTTGGGGCTTTAGAATGCTGAAATTTGGCTGTGATGATGAGTGGTGAGTGAATGATATCAAAAACTCCGGTATAGGGTTGTATTTATAGTCTTCTGTCATGGCTAGAATACGGTGTATTCCATAGGGAATACGGCATATTTTGGATATCTTAATTGCTGACGAAGAAAGCATATTCCCAATATATTCGGCGTATCTTTTAAATACGACGTATTGCTAGAGTTAAATATGCCGTATACCTTCAAATCTTGATATACTTGGAATGGGGATAAGATCTTTAATACGACGTATGGCCAGAGTTTCATACGTCGTATGCCTTCAATGGTTGACTTAGGCTTTGACTGTAGAGCTTTCAAATGCAACGTATTGCCAGAGTTAAATACGCTGTATGCTTCAATATTCACCAATACTTAGTGAATTATTCTAGATACCAATACGGTGTCTGGCCAGAGTTACATACACCGTATGCTCTTTTAGAGCTTCCATACATAATCATCAATGTCAGCTCCAAATCATGTCTTTTTCTGTATCTTTTGTAAAATTGCTCCATAATAACTGAAATTGGAAAACTTGGGCAATTAAGTATCAATTCAGATATAAAAATGCAATATATGAGCAATAATCATATGATAAATATTCAAAAAATTTAGGACTTATCAATGACACAAAGTGAATTGCTTTGTTTAATTACAATCAATGAAATTGTTAGACTTTAAACGACATAACACGTCTTCACTGTGATTCCCAAGGCATTTGTACTATGTTTCGGAACTGAAAGATAGTAATGCAAAAGGTGTGGAAGGAGGTGGTTGATGATTAATAGGACAGAGGTCTCCACTGCTATCATAATAAAGAAGAAGCTTGCTAGTCCGGTAATCCTTCACCAAAAACTCAAAATCTTCAAATTCAACAAAAACTTTATTATGACAAGTAAATTTATGAACACAAATTATTATTTTTTTTTAAAATATTAAGTGTGATGAGTATATTACGAAGGTGTAAAGGTTATGAGTGGTTAACCAAAAACTATGTCCTTTGTTAGTAACAAGTATAGATAGACCATTACCAACATAGACAGATGGATAAATGCTAGAATCTCAAATGGATGTAAGTATACGTATGTTGTCTGCCAAATGTGAAGAAGCACCGGTATCCATATGCCAATCTGACGAAATATTTTTTTTTTCACTTTTTAGTATTAAAATTCCAATAATGTATCACAACATGTGATTTAACACTATTTTGAAATTTCAAACTCTAAACAACTATATTGAAATTAACATAAGTATTTATGTATAGAGTTAGGATCAAATAAGAAGAATAATAAAAATAAAAAGGATAAAAAGTAATCACAACCACATATTTTAGATGCACCTACAAAAATTGATGCATCTTCATTCAAATTTTTCCCTCAAATTAAAATGTGTGGCTAGAACTACTTCTTATCCTTCACATTTTAATTATTCTTCTTATTTGATCTCTTCCCTTTGTGTATAAATTAAACATTTTTTTCTCGTTTTTTGCAATGCAAAACACATATTTATAGCTTTCAATGTATATAACACACATTCTATCAACATTTAATTAGAGCAGTTTATTTATGAAACTTCTACATTAACGTGTGATAAAATCACATGTGGTACGTGGGGATTGCACCAGGCTTTACCTCTCGAGGGATCTCTAGAAGCTTACAACCCCCACCAAGCAGTGTACCTGATCGATGTAGTATAGTATCTGATTGATCGTTCAGCTAGGAATAGTGTCGCTAGGATTAGAAAACCTAAAGACTAGGCCTAGAGATGAGGGATGATTCTTTTTTGTATTTTTTTTTATATTTTTATAAAAGCAATTAAAAATCTCGGGTTTGAAGGAGTTGGGCGAAATTAGTTGTTAGTCAACTAACCCAATTACTAAGATGCAATCAAAATAAAATACTAGAAATGAAAATAAACTATATTAAACTAGTGGTGTGAGCAATATATGGGAGAATTGTGTTTACTTAGATTTCACTACTCCCTAGATATCTTTTACATGTTAATTACTTGTTACAGTTGCGTGGATGACGGATTGTATTCCTTAATACCATTCATGGGGTGGCGTACTTACTTCCCTAATCCTATAAGCACCTACTTCACTCCTATGTCAAGCCGGCTAAGAAGCTCCTAACATGGGATCATTAGAATTTGTTCATGCATTAAATACAACCAATAAAACCTAGTACACATCGGTTCATGTTTTCAAAGACGTTCAAGCATGTTACACAATGGATATCTGCCAGTTTTCTTAAGCCTAACATTGAAATCATTCATCCAATACAACTATAAACAAGTAATCAACACATAATTAACATCTAGGTTTCATTACATCTAAGTAAACACATGATAGATCTAGCCTAGCATGTTGAAATCAAGACAAGCATAAGATATATTCAAACAACACATAGACATATTGAATGAATTAAGAGAAGACTTATCTCAATTGAACATGAAAGGATTCAAGGGGTGAAAACCCTTGAAAATACTGTAAAATACGACCTAGGGTTTATAAAGTTCGGCCCTAGTATTCTCCACACAAGTTCCTCTCTAATGAATGAAAAATAGAAAACTATATATAGATTCTGAAAGGTGACGGCGTCAAGAACAAATCTCTGACGCCGTCATTTCGCCGCCAAATAGTTTCTTGGACTGCCTAGATCTGGGTTTGACGCCGTCATGTGTATCCCTTATGCAGGCCGTCACCATATTAACTCTTGACGCCCTTGTTGTGACGCCTTCAGGTTTTCACTGGGTCGTCACGGATTTTACACTTGACGCCGTCAGCTTTTTCTTCTTGACGCCGTCAGGTACTGTTCTAAGCATGGAAAATTAAGTCTTTGCCGTTTTCTTCACTTTTATGCTCCAAAAATGTCTGAATTGCTTCCTTTTCCAGAATTCACTCCCAAATTACCTAAAATCACAAAAGGAACGATTTAGGGCAATATTTGATCAAATAAATTTAATTCCGGGCTTAAATGACCCCTTAAAAGTGGTTCATTTTTCGCCTCATCATATACCCTTACACTTGAGATTTGCTTGTCCTCAAGCAAATGCACTTTTATTCTAGTCAAAATACAAGTTATGGGTCATTTAACACTAATATAAAAGTAATTATAACAAATAATCGTTCCACTAAAGACCAAAGACAAGCACGGAGGTCATATACTAGCACCTCACAAATAGTGTTTAGATACTCACATCTCTCGGGTGTAATAAAGTATATATCACATTATGGAAACGGAAAATATCTCTCACTACCTGTCATAGCAAAATAGATTACCATAAGCTTGGGAAAGGATCAAACCTCCACCACATGGCGTAAGCACCTAGGATAAACTATCAAAGAGGTCTTTTAAAGGGTTGTAACGTTAGGTGTAGGGATATGGAATACACGGTTTTATTAGATATAGGCAGTCTTTACTGGTGGCGAGTTAATAATCTTGGTTAATTACATGTATAATGTGGCATTGCTAAGCCAAGACTAGACTCGACTTAGGCTAATAAATGAAAAATAACAAAAACATAAAATAAACATAGAATGAAAAGGGATGGTAGTCCGTATGTTTTTCTCTTTTCTTTTTCTTTTTCTTTTTTTTCTTTTTCTTAATTTTTCCGATTTTTTTTTTTTTTTTTTTTGCATACATTCTTACCCTACCATCCAAAATAATACATAATAGGGAATGAACATTCCCCTTACACTTGAATTTTTACATACTTTACAAATAACTAATCTAATGACCCGAATTAAGATAATCAAAACACTTGGAGTACTTTTAAGATTAACGTACATATGGGGGTAATAATATGATGTTCTTCCCCATTACTCCATAAAATAAGTACTTTACCCATGAGTCCCAATCGTCCCAAAATAATATGTACAAGGATATGACTAGACTTAGCAACCATGTAATCAATTAGATAATTAACTAAGGGTTTAAACAAATAACAATAATGCACTAAAGATGAGTGCATACACGGAAGGCTAAGGCGATTTGGGTGTACATTTAAGTGGGGTGTAACAAATTCTTCCTTTAAGTAAAATGCTTAAAGTTAGAAACGAAAAGATAGGCTCGGAGGGGTGTACTAGGGGTTTCGTGTACTAAAAATGAGTACAATGCTAAGGTGTGGGAAAAATTAATTGACTTAACTAGCCAAGTAATATGACTTAAATTGTCAAGTAATTATAATACGGGTTTAACACAAGGGTGATCCTAATGCCTCTTATCATGTAGTAAATCCTACTACACGAATGTAGTCTCACTAGCGGTCTCAGGATGCATCACTAACGCAAGTTCTAGAATCTAAATGCTACCGGTACACTCATAAGCACTAATAGTAAATGCTTTTCCTATCAAATCTAAAGGCGAACCTTACATATTTTGGTGAAAAATTTTTCTGAATAGTATGGTTTTGTGCTAGTCATACAATCTCCTATCCATGAGACGCTTGCTCTGGCTAAAGTTTCACTCCTAAATGTTGTAAAAAAATTTAAATTTGGCGCTAAAATTACACTAACAAGTATTTCTCATAGTTTTATTACACATCTACTATTAAACAAACAAACTCCAGCGAAAGTGTATCTGTAAGGTATCATCATTTTACCCTCCCCTTACACTTAGGATGAACATTGTCCCCAATATTCAGGTAAAGAATGTAAAAGTGAAATAAGTAAAACGAATGGAATCAAATACTCCCCTGATTCGCTCGGTATGGATAATAAGGTAGCCAGGTTAGATCTTCCTCCAAGAAAATGAACAATCAAAGCTTCCCTTCCAGAAAAATAAATCATCTTCTTGTCATACATAACCTGTAAAACCTGAGAAAACAGACAAGGCAACCTTGCATAAAATCGGCGGCAATCTACATATGCTAACAAATCCTAGAAAACAAAATAAGATATAATGCGTGGAATGATGTTTGCAGATTTCCTGGAGATTATAAAACTAATGATTCAACAAAAACTTTAAGACTTCGTTAGAAAAACAAAACTGATAAAATTTCCAGATTTTACACGTGACGCCGTCAAGAGAAAACTCGTGACGCCGTCAGAAGTGACCTGCAGAAATTCTTATGCTAAGTTTCCGGAAAATTTCTGGAAAAATTTGGTCCTACTTCCTGAAAAATCCTGCAAAACATCATTATGACTCGATACAAGCATTTGACTCCAACAAGTACGAATATACCTGTTCACTTAATATTGTGGAGAATCATGATCGGTTTTGTTTCTTAAAAACATATTTGGGGTTTCCCCTTACACTTATCTTTTGCAAAAATACCTTTGGATGAAGTTAAGACTAGGCCAAACGACAAAATAAAGTATTTTCACTTTTTAGTTTTGAAACATGATCTACCAACAATAAAAATAAAGCATGCATACGAAAGCAAATAACAAACAAAAAAATAAAAATCACACAAAACATAAGTTGCCTCCCAAGAAGCACCTTTCTTTATTTACGAGTCTTGTAGCTAGACTCAAGGTCATGGGCTACCGTGTGTCGCTTATGCTCACATAACCGAGGGTGAGCCATCTAATAGTCGCCTCATCTTTCTTATAATCATCACCTAACTCTAAACATCCGCGATAGTACCTTTTATTTTTTTCTTGAGTATATTTAAGCCCTTTTCTCTTATCATTCTCACTTAGCATTTCTATGGGCGGATACCTACTACACTTCTCCATGGAAAAATCCTTGAACCTAGGGTGTGCACGGGGCATTTGGTAGACAAAATATTCATCCCCATCTGAGAATGTAATTAACCCTTCCATAAGTTTTTCATCAAGGTTGGTCAACCTTTTGAAAGGTTTTCGAAACACAACTTGGGTTAACTTACTATCAATAAATTCTCCAAGATTCTCCATAACCATGAACTCAACAAGATAAACAAAGCTTCCTACAAACACATGCAATGACATTGCCCTAGCAATAACATTATCCCCTTTGTATTCTAACTCATCTACCATTATTTTATTATATTCACTACGTGAGATTATGTTCATTGGGAGAGATGAGTTAAGGTAGGCATTAAAGCTCCTAAATCCAATCTTACAAGGAAATTGCATATTGAATGAGCTATCACTCTCAATCCTTGTTCTGGGGCCGACATACCTAAGAGGGTTCACTTCATCTTCCACCCTATCCTCATTAATCACATCACCCTCGCCTAGATCCTCATCGGAGTCTGAATAGTAAAAAGGACTAGCCCTATGGTCATCATCATGGTCAGACTCCTCTAACTCAGAATTATTGTCAAAGTGGTGGTTAGGCGAGAGGTTAGGTGGGTTCTCATTTTCCACTAAAGGGATTGGGGCGGGCATTTGGAAATTCCTACGAAGAAAAACACGAATAACAGGAATCAAACGATCAATGTTATGGTTATCCATCGAGATAGTTTACGAACAAAGGAAACAAAGAAATAAGATAGACTAAAGAGAATCTAAAAATAAAAATAAAATCTTACTAGAAAGGAATCTAGCAAGTAGACCTAATAAAAAGAGATTCTAACCTAGACAATAATTATTCCCCGGGCTGCGGCGCCAAAAACTTGGTACGTGGGGATTGCACCCGGCTTTACCTCTCGAGGGATCTCGAGAAGCTTACAACCCCCACCAGGCAGTGTACCTGATCGATGTAGTATAGTATAATGACAAGTACCGGGAGATTGATCGTTCAGCTAGGAATAGTGTCGCTAGGATTAGAAAACCTAAAGACTGGGTCTAGAGATGAGGGATGATTCTTTTTTGTATTTTTTTATATTTTTATAAAAGCAATTAAAAATCTCGGGTTTGAAGGAGTTGGTCGGAATTAGTTGTTAGTCAACTAGCCCAATTACTAAGATGCAATCTAAATAAAATACTAGAAATGAAAAAAACTATATTAAACTAGTGGTGTGAGCGATATATAGGAGAATTGTGTTTACTTAGATTTCACTACTCCCTAGATATCTTTTACATGTTAATTACTTGTTACAGTTGCGTGGATGACGGATTGTATTCCTTAATACCATTCATGGGGTGGCGTACTTACTTCCCCAATCCTATAAGCGCCTACTTCACTCTTATGTCGAGCCGGCTAAGAAGCTCCTAACATGGGATCATTAGAATTTGCTCATGCATTAAATACAACCAATAAAACCTAGTACACATCGGTTCATGTTTCCTAAGACGTTCAAGCATGTTACACAATGGAGATCAGCTAGTTTTCTTAAGCCTAACATTAAAATCATTCATCCAATACAACTATAAACAAGTAATCAACACATAATTAACATCTAGGTTTCATTACATCTAAGCAAACACATGATAGATCTAGCCTAGCATGTTGAAATCAAGACAAGCATAAGATATATTCAAACAACACATAGACATATTGAACGAGTTAAGAGAAGACTTATCTTAATTGAACATGAAAAGATTCAAGGGGTGAAAACCCTTGAAAATACTGTAAAATACGACCTAGGGTTTACAAAGTTCGGCCCTAGTATTCTCCACACAAGTTCCTCTCTAATGAATGAAAAATAGAAAACTATATATAGATTCTGAAAGGTGACGGCGTCAAGAACAAATCTCTGACGCCGTCATCTCGCCGCCAAATAGTTTCTCGGACTGCCTAGATCTGGGTTTGACGCCGTCATGTGTATCCCTTATGCAGGCCGTCACCATATTAACTCTTGACGCCCTTGTTGTGACGCCTTCAGGTTTTCACTGGGTCGTCACGGATTTTACTCTTGATGTCGTCAGCTTTTTCTTCTTGACGCCGTCAGATACTGTTCTAAACATGCAAAATTAAGTCTTTGCCGTTTTCTTCACTTTTATGCTCCAAAAACATTCGAATTGCTTCCTTTTTCAGAATTCACTCCCAAAGTACCTAAAATCACAAAAGGAACGATTTAGGGCAATATTTGATCAAATAAATTCAATTCCGGGCTTAAATGACCTCTTAAAAGTGGTTTATTTTTCACCTCATCAACATGTGATATAGATCACATTTGTTTAAATCACCTATCATTTTATATGTTTTGTTGAACTTTGACTAATTAACTACTCTAATATATAATTTGAAATATATTGTGGTATATATGGTTAGAAATTTATAAATGTCTAGTTTTCAGTTAAAAACTGGTGAAATTTTTAGATTATGTAAAAAGGGTTATGTTTATTTCACTACAGGTTTTAAATGCTTGATAAAAAGTAGTGTTGAATCATATATGATTTATCAGCCAAAATTCATCAATGAAAAAATTAAGAAAAATAAAATGAAAAAAAAGTTATTTTTGTTTTTTATTTTTTATTTTTGTCAAAATTATATGAAAGAATTCGTCAGTGGATAGATAATTAAACGCTAGTAAAGATGGTATAATACTTTTTTAAAATGAATAGGTAAAAGTGGGTTTTTATTTGATAGATAAAAAAAAATGTGACTAATTATTGCTATGTAAATGAAATCTTCTCAATAAGATAAAGCTTCAATTGATCTGACTTTTATCTCTACTACATATAAATAGTATATAATTATGCTTAAAACTCTCAAAATTAGAAAAATGTATTTAACTAATATACCCCGAAATTAGTATTATCTCTATTTGTACTATATGAAAAGAGAAAATGTTAAATTACAAATATGCCCTTATATCTTGCAACAAATGTTGTCCGATAATATTATTTCTAAAATTATATAGTTTTTTACTAATTTTTACATATCCATTCCAATCCCGATCCACATTTCAATCTCAACTTGTTTGACACGAGCTCGTATGATGTTGTCATCTCAGATGATGATGAAGACTTGCAAACATCAATTGCTAAACATGACACGAAACATTTAACCACAAATATTACTATGATTATGTGCCGCTATAAGATCACGTCTCTATCAAGGGTATACGTCTATTTAAATAATGATAATTATACAGTTTATATATAGTAATAAACTCAATCAGAAATCTCTTGCAGAATGTACACAAAAACCAGCAATGAATATTCATTAGGAATCAGGCTACGATCTAGTTCAAGCACAAGGAGTACACAAAATCAAACAATGCTCGAATTACAATCTCCTCCTATTTGAAATGCTTTATTATCTTTTGCTTATGAGTAGTATAATGCATTTTTCCCTCTTCTAGTTATACAGATAAAAACCGCTTTAATTAACTTTAGATGCATGGTTTAGGCCTGACTTCAATTCCTTCAATGATAAGTCCTCCTTTTAGTTGATGACCCTTAACTTCCTTTAAACTAATCTTCACCTCTTCACTTTTAACTCCAACATAGAATTCCCCAAGCTCAATCTCCATCCATCCATCTCTTCGCTGGCTTGGACGGTGGCATTGTCCTTGCGACACTTGCTTTTCCATCCTTTGTTTCCGGTTTAGATAGAATAAAGATTCCAGTTGTTTTTTTTTCTTATCAGAAGGGCAAAGATACACTGTGTTGGTAACTGAGAATTCATCCTTGATGATTGATGTCTCAGATGGGATAGAGTCTAACCCAAATGCACGATCTGAAACTTTTACAATAAGATAAGCACCGTATGTTGTGCTAGAAGATAAATTTACGGTGTTTATTCTTCCTTCGATTTCTATTTTTGACGTTGTTTTAAGCTCAATGACCTCAGAGAACCTGTACATGTAGTTCGTCAAATTTAAGTTAGCATTGGTATATCTTTCTTGTTTGATCATATTTTTGAATTTAAAAGAGTTTTCCTGTGACTTTATCAGTTTATCTTACCTTGATGCAGAATGGTTAGTATACGTCCAGTGATTTGGTTCATTGCTTAATAGAATACAAAGCGCTCTTGCCGATAAAAGCCAACATTTTTTGCCATTTATTTTATTCAATGAAAACCTCTGCATGGATGAAACTTATACATAAATATGACGTTAATTCTTTAAAAGAAACAAATAAAAATTCAAAAGTAACTTATACATAAATATGACGTTAATTCTTTAAAAGGAACAAATAAACTCACAGTTATTCCACCATCAATAAGAATGGAATCACAAAGCTGAAGAAATAGTTCTCTCTTTGAAGAGAAATTAAGATGAGAGTGAGATCTTGAAAGAATACTAGGGAGGTCATATGGCAAGAATCCGCCCCAAACTGTGTCGGACTCTGCAGCTGACCTTATCGATGAAGATACAAGCATTGATCTACATGCATCTGATGGAGACGTGAGACATAGAATAGTTGTAACACATTCCTCTGGCAACATGGTCAATCTGGTGGCCATATATTTAGCTCTCAAGATTTCTTGATCTTTGTCAATTAGAAAATAGAGCTTGAGTTTTTATGTGTATATGAAAGATAGAGATCGAGCTGTAAAACCCTGGTTATGTAATGCAAATCCAAGAAAAGTCGTGTGGTGGGGATGTATATATATAGTAATGCATCTTTTGTTTAAAAAAGAGAGACCAATATATAAATTTAGTAAATGCCATGCAAATTGCAAATTATAAAATTGATCATACTTATAAACACGAAGACTTTGAACCTTATCGACATAATTAAAATAATAAAGAGTTAGAGGGAATAAGTTTTTCCAATCAACCTAAATATTCTCTCATGGAGCCGGCCATCTACTCGACCACTCGCCTACTTGTTGCTACTTAGACTGTTTATAGCAAGGTTTTCAAGATCAGGTATCCAGGATCGTTTTCGTCTTTATAAGATCGTGATCGTAAGATCGGATCGGGATCTTAAGATCCTACTATAATGTCATTTTCTTAATTGTTTTTGTAATATTATACAAATTTACAAATTATTATATATCATAAACATAAAATTATATGAATGTTCCATCGAAATGTTGTTTTAAATTATGATTATGAAATGTTTAATAAGATTAACATGTTGTTTTATAAATTATACAAAAAATAATCTAGAAATTTCCAGTTTGTTAGTTTGTTATCCGAGAAAAGTAGGATCGGATCGGATTATATCTTAAGATCATATGGTTAAAATCAGGATCCTATAAGATCTTAAGCTGTCAAAGATCCTATGTAAGATCCGGATCATTTTTGCTTTACAGTATCGTAAAATCGTAAGATTCTAAAATCAGGATCGGGATCCTGACAACCATGGTTTATAGATCAATTTCATATTTACTCCAGTAGATGTTCTCTGTGCCACGATCACATTAAAACAAGCCAGCACATCTTTGTTGACTGTGTATACTTTGTAATATCTGAAAATCATGATTGGGATTCAGACAACCGCGCGTAAACATTATGCTCTCTCTTCTTCGACTCTGCTTGAGAGTCTTAATTTGGTTATTGGGTAAAATTTGAATTTACCAATTAGCCCAAAATAATGAGGCACTACGAATAGAATATAATTGCAAGTTTTACATCACTTCTACGAGAAAGGTTAGATGCATGTCATTAGTTGACTACATACTTTTAAGCACGTCTTCAAGAAAAATATTGTCAATCTGAAATAAATTTTCATGATAAGCCAAAAGAAAATGTTTTATCTATTTTAAAATACTTGTGGTCTTTTTTTTAATTAAGTATTTTAATCTATAGCATTGACTTTTGTAAAGTAATATAGAGAACAAATATAAGATGAGTTATTTTATACAAGGAATGCTAACTATAAATTTTAGACAAAATAATATTTATAAAATGACATTCCATATAATTAGTGGCATTATCTCTCTTCTTTTTTATATTCTCTCTCTAAAATACACTCACAAATAAAAATGTCATGTCGTTTCGTGGATATCTTTTTATAAAAATTTTGTAGTTATAGCATTTCTCATTTTATATACTATAAAAAACATTGGGGAAATGATGCCTAAAAAATTTAAAAAAAAGTTTATATTTCAGTCCCTGCAGTAAGTCTCTGATATATATTTTCCCCGTGTTTATTCCCTTTTTTTCAAAGAAAATGTAGGTAGTTGTCTACATTGTAATATAAGCACCATTTCCTCAAAAACATAACATTGAGAGACCAATTTTATTCACTCATTTTAAGCTAAAACGAGGTGGTAAACTCGCGCTTCGCCGCGGGCTATTTAGCTACAGAAGCATTTTAACCTGTGTTTGTTAGATGTCGTAATGTTGTGATTTGTTTTCAAAGTAGTACTTGTGATTTCCTGAAATCTGTGTATGTAAGCCTACTTTCATAGCAATGTATGCATGAAGTTTAGTGAACCAAATGCTTCCTACTCATCAGATATTAAACTGGTACATGTTCCCAATACACAAAGAATGATTTTTAATAATAATAATAATAATAATAATAATAATAATAATAATAATAATAGAACAATTGCAATTGCCATTTACATATTAAGATCACATGGTATTAGTAGCCTGGTTAGTGAATGTGCCAGGAATGTGACGTCCAGCAATGGCATGAGGCCCAGTGTAGTAAACAAACTTATAGCCACAGGTCTTGCATTTTGACCTCCCAAGACTGTACCTCTTTGAGATATAGATTCACTCTCCATATGTTGAGCCTCAGTACCCTGTGCTTCTGTCCTTTTGATTCCCCCGAGAATCTGGTCTTATCCTGAAACCAAAATAATACAAAAGTAACCAAGTACAGTGCTTCATACCGGATGATTACATAACTGAATATTATTTATCATTAAGGGAAGTCCGAAAGATAAAGACCAACATTCATTCTAAAGAGAGATTATACAGACTGTTTCTGCAGAAAAATTCAACCGACTAAGCAACCCGTTGTTGCGCTTTTATTTTTACACACTTTTCTGCACAAATATAGTCTTACTGGTTGTCATTTTTCCGTAAAATATACTAATATCTAAATACTTTTTTAGAATATAGCCAAACTGGCCCATTTAAAACTAAACGAGTTAGAAAGAGAGTTTATAATGGAGCCTTATCGTGATGTACATTCACCTTGTTATATTGTAATGAAACAAAATATGAGCAACCAAAGCTCAGAACTACAAATATAGAATCATTACCAAATATACCACAACTTATATAAGTTGATAGGTCTACAAATCAGCAAACACTTAAGCTGAAATCAAATAAAAGGTTAAACAAACACCCTCTGCAGTACTGGTCACTATAAATAAGGTGCAAATTTTTATATAACACAAACCTATACGATGCTTATGAACACAAACTTGGTAAATCAACATACCTCAATAGGACTTAGTGTCTTCTTTCCACATACGTTGTTAGTTGATCTTCGACGTTGAGAAGTCCATTTCCTGGTGCTGCATAAATTTAAATTTGGAATCAGAAACCATGAGGAGCCGCAAATAAGTAATAATTTAAAGATCAAGAATATGATCTAATACAAAACAATGACTTGTTTGTATCCAAACTCGTTGCACACCTGTATTTTGGCACCAGTTCCCTGGAGATGTTATTAAAAAAAAAAAAAAAAAAAAAAAAAAAAAAAAAAAAAAAAAAAAAAAAGGAACTGAACTCAGAACTTACAGAGATAATGCCAAGGGAAGGCTGGTTGAATTCAAGCAACAAAAGCAAATCCAATTACTATTGGTCGAACCAAAGGGCTCTCTCTCTCTCTCTCTCTCTCTCTCTCTCTCTCTCTCTGTCAAAAGACAAAAGTCAAAACACAAAATAGATCATGCTCATGCTTCAGAGTGTGGTCCAAACAACTTAATTCAACCACTGGGCACTGCTCTGTAGTTCAATGATTCGTTGAATGAGCACTTAATGATAAATAATCAAAACTTGGTTGCTACCATGGAAATTAAGAACCTGTAAATTATATTTAAACAACTGAATTTCCCATTGTTTAATGAATGCAGCCATTTTTAATAAACAATCTCAACATGAACTTGTAAATCCTACTTATAAATTGTTTAAAGAAACTGAGTACAAATAGCAATCCCAACTCCTAACTTGAAATGTTATCTCAAGAGGTTACCTTATTCGTCGCTGCCATTCCATATCCAATTCGTGAAACCCCTTTTTCATATCAAACTTATTTAGTAAACTTGGAGGCTTGGCTTGCTTTTTGGTCTTGGAAGGTGCTACGCCTGTGCAAGTTATCACAAACTATCATCATAAATAAAACACTACTATAAAATTTATGTATATCCCAAATCAATTTAAATATGTTATAAGCTATTATAAAAAAAGTTCCAAACAACCCAAATATCATGCCAAGATATCATACCACAATCTCTGCAAGTTTCATGCCAAGATATCAGACATGTTCAAATCAAAATAAACCTGATACATCGCCTTTGTGCCAGTTTCAGCAACTCTTTGCATCTCTCTATTAATCCTTGTCGGAGAGTATTATAGGTAGAAAGCATTGGCATCTAACCAAAAGACATATCCAGGAGTTAGTTTACAACCATTGTCAGATAACACCATCTTAGAAAAGGCAAGAATTTGATAAATAAAATCATGTAGTTCACGTCATAAAGAAGTACACAGACGTACTCTAGCTATGGGCATACAACAATAAGCAGGCAGGCACAATTTTTTAAATTTGGGATTCGTAGTATGATTAGAACCAATCTCTAATTTGAACATAAAAATGTAGTGTGAATATATTATACATTGTCATTGCAACACAAAAACATAGCCACATATTGTCGAATGAACTCTAAAATTGAATCACACCGAAACAGGTCAAAGGTAGTATAAAAATATTTTGGATTATATGTGTGAAAAAACTTCAGGAAGGTCTCCTCATCAACCATTGCGATCCAAAATCTTATAAGTGAAACATGAAAATAGATAAGATCACACCTTGAAACCAACTTAATAGTTAAGATCACACCTTTTAGTGAGTGATGCATAACAAATCATCGCTTTCTCTGTAGGACATCATTATTTACCCAGGAAAAACGTCACTAATCACTATTATTTCCATAGAACCAATTGATACAAAAAAAAAAAATATGCCAAGTATTCTTGTGACTAATAACAATGCCATAGTATGGCAGTCAAGGTACTGAAAAAAAGATAACATGTTGATAAAATTACAGTTTAAACTAAAATATCACATATTGGAGTTTCGTTTGGGACAGTAACCTAATGAAAAGTCAAGTCAGAAACACGATGTTTGAGCATACAAACATACCTGAGTAGGTTGTCCAAGAACAGGGGAAGCCATGTAAAAGACACCGTCACATCCCATGATTGCATTATCAAAGCTTCCATCTTCTGTTAATTCGGCTTTTACTAAACGGAGCCTTTCCTTTGCCCCTTGTAGGTTCCATAAGTGAGGTACTTTTGTGTCATTTCCTACAAATTTAAACCACAAAATAGGATCAGTCAAGTACCATGTTCTGTATGCATAAAGTGAAGCTGAGAATACAAATACCAGGGTCTTTAACAGTGCCTAAGACATGATAGCCGGATAACAGGAGTTGCTTGATAAGCCAAGAAGCTACAAAAACTGATGCACTTGTTTGACACACGTTAAGCTTACCAAGCTCTATAACATTGATTGAACACCTTTGTTGCCATTTAATTCTTGACTGTAAAAAAGAATTCTGACGACCTAAAAGTGGCAAAGGAGGTTGGCCTGCATAAAATCTGAGGAAAATTAACATTTTCAACATACGTACGTTACTAATACTTGTATAACCAATGTAAAGGTAACAAACCTCCAGCAGGTAGAGCCACGTCTGTCGAAAGATTTTCAGTTTTTGCACATTACTAATTTATTATAACCAAATTTAATTTTTATAAGTTTTCATAATTCATAAAAGAATGATTCTTACCATGTTTTCGATTCGACCTTTTTTAATCTTTCCAATAAGAATTATGATTGACAGTAAGGGCTTCAACCACCCCACCTCGACTGAGTTGCTGAGGTCAAGAACTGAAACTATTCCCATTATACGGCTGAATCTCTTGCTAATATAATGATCTTAGGATGTAGACACCCTTATCCTGTCTTTCATTCGTACCTACAACATTAAGTGTTTAAAGCAGATTAAAATAATATAAAGTATTTAGCATATGGGATATGAAACAATTAAACAGGAACATACTGAAGTTCCAGCACATAAAATTCATATATAGCCATTTATAGGAAAACTATACTTAAATCATGGGGTCATAAGAAAATACACATTATTAAATCTTTAGGCTTCAACAACAATTGCGGCAACTAAACCCAATCCAATAACCCGAAAATATAAGCAATCCCAAACATCCTCCGCAATCCCACTTTCTAATTCATCTTCAAAGCGAGCCACTTTACATCTTCTAAAACTAAAACACCTCAGATTGACTATGGCCTATGGGAACATAAACCACCCTGCACAACAACATACATCCATTCAGTCCCTAACGAAAGCTAAACTCCAATTGATTGTATCCCGTTTTCCATCCTAATAACCACATTTCATGAATTTTCTAGTAAAGTGAAATCATAAAATAGAAGAATAAGACAATTTGAAAGGTCTTATACAGGCGCCAATCTCAAAACGAAAATGGACAAACGGGTCACTTTAGGTTATAGTACGAAAATGTTATAGTGGAGCTATCACAAATTTAATCCAAACACATTAACTCTAATATACTAACCTAGAAGAAAATGACAATAATCAGACCAATTTTAGCAATAAAGGCCTAAATCTAAGATGAAAAAATTAACAGCAACATAAAAATTAAAAAAAATAAATAAATAAATAAATAAAAAATTCATACCTCCTATGAACCGTGACACAACAAATCAGACTTGTTTTTTTGATGAAACAAACAATCGAGACCCCAAATCCATCGGAAGCTGCTGTAGAGACCCCAAATCTTTACTTAAAAAAAAAAAATAATAAAAAAAAAAATAAAAAAAAAAATAAAAAATTCAACATAAATCAAATCAAACACAAAACTGATAATCATATAATGTTACCTCAAATAAAAGCTCCAAAATCCAATCCAGCTATGATACCATTTTCTATTTTCTTCAAACAACACCATTTTCTCATTTCTTCAAACCCTCAACACCACTTCGATTATTCATTAATTTATGATGATGATGATGATTGATTATCTGGTAGCTTCCATCTATGATCTGGAACAATTAAACCCAACCTAGCCGACGACTAATTTGTGGTGAGGAAAAAAGTAACACAGCTTTTGATGAGGGAGGATGGAGAAGACGGATTGGGAGAGGAGGGAGGAGGGAGAAATGTGTGGAAGTTTCTATGTGCCTGTGTGTTTTGTGTTTGTGTTTTATGGGTGTGTGTGTTATGAGGTACCTGTAGCAACACTCACATACGGCACTATAGAAAACTGTTCATGATGAACAGTAAAGGAGGGAGGATGGAGAAATGTGTGGAAGTTTCTATGTGCCTGTGTGTTTATGTTTTATGGGTGTGTGTGTGATGAGGTACCTGTAGCAACACTCACATACGACACTGTAGAAAACTGTTCATGATGAACAGTAAACAGGGTTTATACTATTGTATAATAAAACTCATACAACCTATTCAACTTTTTTTTTTCTCTTTTTTTTTTAATCATTCTTTTTAAAATTATATATCTTACAAACCGTTAATCATTAGGTGAAACAAATTACATTATTAAGATAATCATTTAATTATTTTTCAATAGATGAATACTTTCTTATATTTTCAACAAACTCTCTTTAATTTTTTTTCCTTTTCTTTTTTCACAGTATAGTGTTGGTGCAAATAATGTATATATCTCTCATTTATATTTAATAATGATAAATATATATTAGGAGATATTTAGAATCGTTAGCGATAACTCAAAATCAAAAGCAAACGAAGATAGTCGTCCAGCACGCTGGGCTCACGCGTCGGACCAGCGCGCCAAACTTTTTTTTTCGCGCGCTTGGCTTTTTAAAGTATTTTTTCATTATGCCCGAAAAAGTTCGTTCTTTCAATAAAGATATATGCATGATATTTAAAATGTTTTGTAATATCATAAGTTGCTTAGGACATTGAGAAAACATGTCAAAAAATCAAGTCCCGTTTCATAAACCAACTAAAAACCTTTTTAAAACTCAACTCGAAACATTTTAGAGAACAAGTGCAACACTAAGTTATTAATGTTTTCATAAAATCTTTTATATAATACAAGAATTACATCATTTCAGAGTGTTTTTGCAAAACCCTTCTCATTGAAAAAACAATTGGACCAATAGGAGAGCTCGATTTTGACACATAAGCAAAATCAAGCAATATGATTGGCCAATAAAAAGTCAAAATTGAATTGATTTTGGTCAAACTTTAATAAATTTGGTGGAGAATTTGATTGATAAAAAAAACACATAAAAATATAGGTGTCAAATTTGTGAAAATAAAAACTTAAGAAAAGAGGAGGTAATTAATAAAACTTTAGTGGTTAAGTGTAAAATTATAAGTCTCCATATTTTTTAATAACTTTAGATAATAAACAAATAACCCCTTACACTTCATACCCCCTATACTTTATAATGTTAACGTTGTTTAAAATTACATGAGTAATAGTATTAGTTTTTTTGACTTTCATCTATTAAAATAAATTTGGTAAATATGTGAATTAGTTTTAATATACGTTAAATATTTTTTAAACTAACGTTAGTTTTAAACTTTCTTCCAATAGAATATTTTTTTAAAATAAGGACTCATGTTACTATTTAAAAGTTTAATTTATGCGTACACGGGTTTGAAATACGGTTAAATTATTAGTAACGGGAATATAAATATCAAATGGTAAACATGAGTTACTGTGATATAAAATAAATATACGTGATTCTACTTATAACAACGACTCATGAAATTGTTATTTAACATTTATATATGGATATCCATAAAAATATTTTAAAAACTTTACGGAACATATTTTAACTTTATCAACGCTCATTATGTACCACTAAACTCGCACATTTTGTACAACATGATATTAATAGTTAAAGTTAAACAACAACATTAATTTCAAACTCAACATCTCTGTCAGTTAAAAATGTTATACAAAGCTAATTATAAAGGAAAAAAAAATCGGCTAGATTGTCATTCTTTAATATAGAAGGTGTTTTCCTTAAATTATAAAAAAAAAAATGCACGCATCACAATCCTTATTTGATAAGAATCACCTCCTAAATCAAAAAAAGGAAAAACTACGTAAGTGATAACCTAACTTTATTCATTGACTTGATGTTTCAAAAAAAAATAATAAAAATAAATAAATAAATAAATAAATAATAATAGTTAGTTGTTGTAAAGGAATTAAAAGTATGTACATGAGAATTATTCAGCAAGAATATATAGTTTTTAATTAGGTTATTACGTTACTATATTGCGATAATGTTATTGACTTGGTAATCACGGATGTGAGACACAACCATTATTCTATACTTATGATTGATGTGTAAACCCCTTTTTGCTTCTGAATAGAATCCGAAAGAGACCTCAACAGCACTTTGGCTTATGCCTTATCTAGCTGATAGTTTTTAGTAAATTTTTTTATGGTTTAACTTTTTTGTTATACATACCAACTTTTAGTAATTTTTTTTATGTTTTATTGAAAATTTCTACACTTAATATTTGTGTTTTTACTATAAACACACTAAGCTATGATAGAATTAGTTGGGAGTTCAGTGGTTTTTTACTAACCTTCTCAAAAAAACTTATTGTTTTAACTTTTAATTAGGTTATTACGTTACTATATTGCGATAATGTTATTGACTTGGTAATCTCGGATGTGAGATACAACCATTATTCTATACTTATGATTGATGTGTAAACCCCTTTTTGCTTCTGAATAGAATCCGAAAGAGACATCAACAACACTTTGGCTTATGCCTTATCTAGCTGATAGTTTTTAGTAAATTTTTTTATGGTTTAACTTTTTTGTTATACATACCAACTTTTAGTAATTTTTTTTTTATGTTTTATTGAAAATTTCTACACTTAATATTTGTGTCTTTACTATAAACACACTAAGCTATGTTAGAATTAGTTGGGAGTTCAGGGGTTTTTTACTAAGCTTCTTAAAAAAGCTTATAGTTTTATCATAAACTTATTGTGTTATGGTAATTGAATAAGCCAGTAAGCACCTTTAATAAGCATAACCAAATACCCCATTAGTTCTAATCTGAAGATTTCTGATTTGATGTTATGACTAACTTTGTTGTTATCCTCACTATAATGCAACATGTTAGTGGTTTTTGCAGTTTTATGATCTTATCGCACACACTAAAGTGTAATGCAATTTATTGTGTGCGCTTTTTAGAGGAGGATTAAGTATCAACACATGATTGTCATGGAAGGTTAATGTACCAAAGATGTGTTTTAGTGCCTATATGAGGAATTTTATGATAAGAATTCTTTTCGGAGTGTAATTTGTCTTTGAATGAATTAATAAAACTTAGCAGGTGTTTGCCGTCATTGATAACACTATGGGTGTCAACCAACGATCTAAAATATGAGTGTGTTTTACCTTAATGATTTAGGCCAATTGTGAAGAAAGTTGCATTAAAGTGAAAGGTCGGTAAGGATTCAAACAATCCTAAAAGACTTGCGGATGTACTCTGTCATTTTTTATGCATTTATAATTTACTTATATATTATATAGTTCGGGTTTAGAGAAAAATTATTCTTATACATTATAAATAATCGTAAGATTAAATTTGAGTTCTACCAATTACATTTTTTTTTTTTTTTTTGTTTCTCTTTATGTAATAAAGAAACTATAGTGTAAGCATCTATGTTAATTTGGTAATTTTATGATAAAAAATGAGAAGTAAATAGCACAAACTTATGAAAATACAAATTTTCAAACAAAAAAGTACATTAGTAAACATGATATGATGGTTATTTATAATCAAAGAAATGAATCAATCTTCAAAGCTATCTAAATATGCTACATATATTAACGAAAATATAAGTAAAAGAAATACCATAATTACAAAACACATCGTAAATTGATAGCACGGGTTTGCAAAACTAAAAACATATATCATTAACATCTCATTCAAGTCAAGTATCATCATGTGATTTTGCTTGAATAATAAAATATAATTTTTAATCCAAAATCATTCTCCTAAAATAATAGGTAGATTATAACATATATACATATGATTTTTTATTTTTAGTCTACTAAGTAAAACTATTTAAAACATGTTAAATGGTTCATTTCTTAATCGATAATAATACATAATCAAAACGAAATTTTAAAAACCCTGTGCGTACACAGGTATTATAACTAGTAATCAAATAAAAAAAATGAATAAATCTGATTTATGACTTGACTAATTGCTAAATGGGCTTACTACCTTCTGAACAAAAAAATTAAGTTCACTTTAAGCATTTAGTTGAAGCACTTACATTTTATAGGTTAATGATTTACTAAATATACAAAATATTTGACTTAGTTGAATAAATATAACTAGTTAAAAGATGATTGTGAAATTAATAAAGATTTTAACATTTAAATTATTTGAATTTGAATTATGAAATTTGAATTTCATGTGGAAAACTAGAAGGGGTTGAATAGTTTTACGTCAATTTTTATTTAAAAAAACTTTGTTTTATAAAAACTTCGATTCTTATTTATGTGAATTTCAACACTTGCACAACACAAACAATTTAATCTAACTAACTACACAATTATAACGTAAATATGAAAGTAAAGAAAAGATAGAGATAGAGAGATCAAACCACAACACACGGTATTTATAGTGGTTCGCTACGAAGCACCTCTTTGCCCTACTCCACTCCTCGAGTCACCTACTCGAGAGTTTTTCTTCACTATGTCAACAAACTCCCTTTTTGGCGGAGAAACCTTACACAAGTTTCGCTTACACCAATTAATGACACTAAGCTAGATGTCGAGTCCTAATAGTAGCTAGAACCAATCTCACACCACTACACGCCTTCTTCACAACTTATACACACCACTACTTGACAACTACACACTACTTCTACTTCACACCACAACTTCTTCAATACTAGGTTTGCAAACCCACCTAGATCTACCAATTACAATCACTACACAACTTTACAATAAATACAAGCTACACAACTAATCTTCAATACTTCTTGATTTGAGATGAAAGGAGTATTCTTCTCTTGCACTTTGAATAATGAGGGATTAGATCACTTGAAACAATACTAATATGTTTATGATCAAAGGATTTAGAAAGGTGTTTTGAGAGAATTAGAACAGAAAGTTTTTGTGCAAAAGGTGAGGAAAAATTTCAGATTTGAACCAGTATTTATATGCAAAGAGTTCTGACAGAGGAGCGTATGCCGGCCCCCTTAATTATGTGCCGGCCCCCTTAAAATTAAAGGGGCCGCCCACTGTAACGGCCTGAACTTTCTGTCCTTTCTGGGGAAAGTTTATTTGCTGAAAATTTAACTGAATTTGGTTAAAATTTGAATTCATTTATTTATTATGAAATAAACATTTTCCTTTAATTACCAAAATATTTTTCTTAAATATATAAACTGTTTATACCATTTTATATAATTTGTAATTAGTAAATAAACCTTCCTTTGATCATAAAATGTATTAGGCACTTGTTTATTCATACCTTAAGTGAATTAGTTGGATATAGTGATATTTTGTCACTAAATACTTATTTACGTAATGATTTTATGTTCAATGATTTTACATTTTGTGATCGTCAAAACATAGAGATATCGAGAAATATTAATAATGTTTTTACGCATTATTTATATCAACAGGCCGTACGTTTACATTGCATAGACCATCTTTCACTTTTCACCATATCCCTTTGCAATGCTTTGTCCACCTTTGTTTTCTTCAAGTCGACAATTGGGTGCTTCCATACTGTTTCACTAACCAAAGTCCGTTTATCTCCTAATTATCTTAGCTAATGAGTTGGTCGTACCTAAACCTTCTAAGGGTTTTGAAATACTCTTGGGAAGCATTAAAAGGAAGTTAATATGGGGTTTAGTAAAAGGCAACAACTATTTATTTTGGCAAGAGACAAAACAGACCTAGCGCACCGGGGTTGCATGCCAGCTTACCAGATCAGTGTGCCATGGTCTGTCTTGGATATCTTGCCTATAAATAGCACCATCTTGCCATGCTTGAGCGTGACCTGTTGCCAAAATATTTTTCCCCTCTTATTTGTCTCTTATATCTCTCTAAGTATTTCAATCCTTCTTGTATCTAAAGATCTTTTTATCATCTATTGAAAGTAAACTTATTTGCAAGAGAATAATACACAAGAACCTAATCAACTATTGTGTATTGTCTAGAGCCAGTCTTCTTTTATCTTCTAGTCTAGTACTATTGTAATCTTATAAATAAAAGTTAAGGGATATGTTACTTGGATCCCCCCCCCCCCCCCCCCCCCCACAATTTTATAAGTAATACTACCATGTTTTTTGGGGTTTTTTTTTTTTATTATAAAAATGTGAAATAAAAGTGCAGAACTGTTGTAAATATTAATGGGCTTATGTCTATTCACATTTATCTCTAATGGGCTTTAGGGTTTAAGATGCATTCATCCACCCTATATATACAATCCACTTGTAACCTTGATAATAACTTAATAAGAATTTTTTCTTCCTCTCTTGTTCTTGTTCATTATTTTGTAACACGTTATCAGCACGATAGTCTCGGGAAAAAAAAAGAATAAGATTAGAACGAAGGAAAAACGGTTAACGTGATACGATTAAAGTTTACTGATCTACTCCAAAAGGTAAATTTTAAACTTAGAGATTTATATTATTATCTTATTCTTTAATCGTTATTGAATGATATGTTAATTTGCATAAAAGATTTCTACAAACACTAACCTATTGATATCATCATCGATAATAATATATGTAAGCAAATCTTTTGATGTTAAAATACTTTATTTTTATTTTATGTTTTTAGCCCCGATGACATTAAATCAATATAACAATAGAATTATGTTAAAGAGTAAAGATTCTTGATATAATATTATGTGGTTTTTCATATCTTAAACAACT
This sequence comes from Artemisia argyi, assembly GCA_030686995.1. Taxonomy (NCBI): domain Eukaryota; kingdom Viridiplantae; phylum Streptophyta; class Magnoliopsida; order Asterales; family Asteraceae; genus Artemisia; species Artemisia argyi. The sequence goes on from CM060677.1 coordinate 74,089,110, forward strand.
AAAATTAAGGGTGAGCAAACGGACCGGATGGACCGGACCGACCGACAAAACCGACCGGACCGGACCGGACCACATTCGGTCCGGTCCTCGGTCTAGCCTTTTTGGCTAATTCGGTCCTCGGTCCGGTCGGTCCGGTCCGGACCGACCAAAAAAACCGAAAAAACGTGCCAAAATACGCCCAATTGGACCGGACCGGACCGAACCGGACCGACCACATTCGGTCCGGTCTCGGTCTATGGGTTTTCCGGTTCTCGGTCTTCGGTCCGGTCCGGTCTTGACCGGTCCGGTCCGGTTTTTGGACCATGCTCACCCCTAACTAAAATGGATGACGGCAAGACACAGTGGTACTAAACCAATAAACCAAAAGAAAACTGTGATGCCACTAAATATAAATGCCATGTGGCCATGCATGAAAGTATGATTGTTCTTCACAAACGCAAGTAAGAGTAAATTTTAATTTTGTTTTTTTTTTATAATTTTTTTTTTCATAAAGATCAGTATTATAACCTCATGTTATGATTAAAAGAAAAAAAAAAAAAAAAAAAAAAAAAAAAAAAAAAAAAAACCATCAAGTTCTAATATGATTCTTTCATGAATCAATATCATAGCCTCATGTTATGATTATATTTAATCATAATAAAACCTCAAGTTTTATTACAATGAATAAACTAAAAATAGAGAATCAAAACAACATAGCTATCATGTTATGGTTGAAAAAAAAAATTTATTAGAACCTCAAGTTCTAATATGATTCTTTTATGAATCAATATCATAACATCGTGTTATGATTATATTTATTCATAATAAAACATCAAGTTTTATTACAATGAATAAATTAAAAATACAATAACCTCAAGTTATTGTATCTCTTTTAATGAACCCAAGTTCAGATATTATTCTCTAAAGATAATCGCAAAATATCATAACCTCACGTTATGTAAAAAAAAAAGTATGAACCTCAAGTTTTACTATGATCTCATTAAAAAAAAAAAAAAAAAAAAAAAAAAAAAAAAAAAAAAAAAAAAAAACCTTAACGGTTAAAGACCCGTTAGAATTATGGCAAAATCTAAAAAGATAGATTACCATTGAAAGAGAGTAACTCTCTGAAAGCTCGCTGTAATTGAATACACCTCATGTTGCAAAAATTATAAAAGTGTATAAGCGAGCTCATTCTCACAATTTTCAGTATTATGTTTGAAAAAAAAATTGTGACTTGAATAATAAAAATGATGAGATGTTTAGGCAAACATTCTCTATGTTGAAAGTCTCGAACATGCTTCAATAATAGCAATAGCGAGAACATGGTTATCACGAGATATTATCAACTTTTGATAAAAGAAAAAATAATCTTAGTAACCAATGTTGATTAAATTGTATTAATTACATACATGCATGATCTGAGTATGATTATGATTATTTGTTGCAAAGTGGCTTTGCATCTCCTCATATGCAATCGTTTTTTGATAGTCCTTGTACCTTGACAATTGATGCGTGGGAATCGCAACAGGCTTTACCTCTCGAGGGATCTCGAGAAGCTTACAACCCCCACCAGGCAGTGTACCTGATCGTTGTAATATAGTATAGTGACAAGTACTGGGGGATTGATCGTTCAGCTTAGGAATAGTGTCGCTAGGATTAGAAAACCTAATTACTAGTTCTAAAGGTGAAGGATGATTATTTTTGTGTTTTTATATTTTTATGAAAGCAAGTAAAAATCTCGGGTTTTGGAAGAGTGGGCGGAATTAGTTGCTATTCAACTAACCCAAAACTAAGATGCAATCAAAATAAAATACTAAAACTAAAAATAAACTAATTAAACTAAAGTTGTGAGCAGTAATTGGAGAAAATGTGTTTACTTAGATTTCACTACTCCCTAGATATCTTTTACACGTTAATTACTTGTTATAATTGTATGGATGACGGATCGTATTCCTTAATACCATTAATGGGGTGGCATATATAACTCCCCAATTCTATGAGCTCTTATCTCCTCCTACACCATGCCCAGCACAACTATAGGGATTGTAAACAGTGGCTCATGCATTAAATACAACCAATAAAGACCTAGTACGCCTCGGTTCATGTTTCTTAAGACGTTCAAGCATGTTACCATTTGGAGATCTGCCAGTTTTCTTAAGCCTAACATATAAATCATTCATCCAAAACAAGAATAAACAAGTAATCAACACATAATCAATATCTAGGTTTCATTAGATCTAAGCAAACACAAAAGAGATCTAGCCTAGCATGATAGAATTAAGACAAGAACATGATATAGACAACCAACACATAGACATATTGATTGAATTAGAAGAACACTTATCTTGATTAATCATGCAAGGTATCAAGGGATTGGAACCCTTGAAAAACCTGTAAAAGTTGCACCAAAATCGTCTTTAGGGTTTCTCCAAAACTTCTCTTTTTAAATGTGAAAAACTAAAAAACTATATATAGGAAAATCGGGATGACGGCGTCAAGAACAAAGGTGTGACGCCGTCATCTCGCCGCCAAATACTTCCTGGGACGGCCTTGATCTACTTCTGACGCCGTCAAGGCCTAGGCCGTCACACAATTTACTCTTGACGCCCTGTGTGTGACGCCGTCATCAACTACGGATTTTAATTCTTGGGGTTTTGACGCCGTCATGCAAACTCTTGACGCCTTCATGAACTCTCGGATTTTATTATTGAGGTTTGACGCCGTCAGGGAATTACTCTTGACGCCGTCACCTACTGTTCCCAGCATGGAAAATTGAGACTTTGCCGTTTTCTTCACTTTTATGCTCCAAAAACGTCCAAAATGACTTCTTTTCCAGAATTCACTCTCCAAGTACCTAAAATCACAAAAAGAACGATTTAGGGCAATATTTGATCAAATAAATTCATATTCGGGCTTAAATGACCCCCTAAAAACGGATCATTTTTCGCCTCATCATATACCCTTACACTTGAGATTTGCTTTTCCTCAAGCAAATGCGCTTTTATTCTACTCAAAAGACAAGTTAGGGGTCATTTAACACTAATATAAAAGTAATTACAACAAATAATCGTTCCACTAAAGACCAATAGACAAGCACGGAGGTCATATACAAGCACCTCACAAATAGTGTTTAGATACTCACATCTCTCGGGTGTAATAAAGTAATATAACATTATGGAAATAGAAGATATCTCTCACTACCTGTCATAGCAAAATAGATTACCATAGGCTTGAGAAAGGATCAAACCTCCACCACATGGCGTAAGCACCTAGGATAAACTATCAAAGAGGTCTTTTAAAGGGTTGTAACGTTAGGTATAGGGATATGAATTACACGGTTTTGTTGGATAAAGGAAGTTTTAATGGTGGCGAGTTAACAATCTTGGTTAATTACATGTACAATATGGCGTTGCTAAGCCAAGACTAGACTCGACTTAAGCTAATAAATGAAAAATAACTAAAAACATAAAATGAACATAAAATGAAACGGGATGGTAGTCCGTACGTTTTTTTCTCTTTTTCCTTTTTCTATTTTTTTTCTTTTTCTTGATTTTTTCGATTTTTTTTTTTTTTTTTTTTTTTTTTTTTTTTTTTTTTTTTGACATACACTCTTACCCTACCATCCAAAATAATACATCATAGGGAATGAACATTCCCCTTACACTTGAATTTTTACATACTTTACAATAAACTAATCTAATGACTCAAATTAAGAAAATCAAAACACTTGGAGCACTTTTAAGATTAACGTACATATGGGGGTAATAAATGATGTTCTTCCCCATTACTCCATAAAATAAGTACTTACCCATGAGTCCCAATCGTCCCAAAACAATATGTACAAGGATATGACTCGACTTAGCAACCATGTAATCAATTAGATAGTTAACTTAGGGTTTAACAAATAACAATAATGCACTAAAGATGAGCGCATACACGGAAGGCTAAGGCGATTTGGTTGTACATTTAAGTGGGGTGTAACAAATTCTTCCTTTAAGTAAAATGCTTAAAGTTAGAAACGAAAAGATAGGCTCGGAGGGGTGTACTAGGGGTTTCGTGTACTAAAAATGAGTACAACGCTAAGGGTGTGGGAAAAATTAGTTGACTTAACTAGTCAAGTAGTATGACTTAAATAGTCAAGTAATTATGATACGGGTTTAACACAAGGGTAATCCTAATGCCTCTTATCATGTAGTAAATCCTACCACACGAATGTAGTCTCACTAGCGGTCTCGGGATGCATCACTAACGCAAGTTCTAGAATCTAAATGCTACCGGTACACTCATAAGCACTAATAATGAATGCTTTTCCTATCAAATCTAAAGGCGAACCTCACATATTTGGGTGGAAAATTTTTCTGAATATACGGTTATGTGCTAGTCATACAATCTCCTATCCATGAGACGCTTGCTATGGCTAAAGTTTCACTCCTAAATATTGTAAAAAATTTTAAATTTGGCGCTAAAATTGCACTAACAAGTATTTCTCATAGTTTTATTACACATCTACCATTAAACAAAACAAACTCAAGTGGAAGTGCATATGTAAGGTATCATCTTTTTACCCTCCCCTTACACTTAAGATGAACATTGTCCCCAATGTTCAAGTAAAGAATGTAAAAGTGAAAAAGTAAAGAGAATGAAATCAAATACTCCCCTGATTCGCTCGGTATGGATTATAGGTTGGTCAGGTTAAATCTTCCTCCAAGAAAATGAACAATCAAAGCTTCCCTTCCAGAATATAAATCATCTTCTTGTCATACATAACCTGTAAATCCTGACAAAAATAGACAAGACAACCTCGCGTAAAATCGGCGGCATCCTATATAAGTTATTAAATCCTAGAAAACCAAGTAAGATATAATGCTTGTGGAATGAAGTTTGCAGATTTCCTGGAGATTATAAAACTTAATAATTCACAAAAAACCATAAGACTCCGTTAGAAAAACAAAACTGGTAAAATTTCCAGATTTTTACTCCTGACGCCGTCAAGAGTAAACCTCTGACGCCGTCAGAATGGACCTGCAAAAATTCTTATGTTAAGTTTCCGGAAAATTTCTGGAAAAACTTGGTCTTACTTCTTGGAAAATCCTGCAAAACTTCATTATAACTCAATACAAGCATTTGACTCTAACGAATACGAATATACATGTTCATTTAATATTGTGGAGAATCATGATCGGTTTGTTTCTTGAAAACATATTTGGGGTTTCCCCTTACACTTATCTTCTGCAAAAATACTTCTAGGTGGAGTTAAAACTTGGCTAAACAACAAAGTAAAGTATTTCCACATTTTAATTAAGAAATATGATCTACCAACAATAAAAATAAAGCATGCATACGGAAGCAAATAACAATCAAACAAATAAAATCACACAAAACATGGGTTGCCTCCCAAGAAGCGCTTTTCTTTATTTACGAGTCTTGTAGCTAGACTCAAAGTCATGGGTTACTACGTGATCTCATCATTGGTTCCACTCTCTAGGTCGTCTTCTAAACCAGTTTTGTATTCCGGACCTAGTTGCAAGCACTCTTTGTAGAAACCAAGCATCCTATTTCTAACATACTCTACTTCTCTACGTCTATCCTCCTCATTCCTATAATAAGCCGCTTGCTTGTGTTCCTTTTCGAAATTAGAGAGAAGGCGGTATTGCTCAATATTGTAGGGCATTTGATAAACAACCTCATCATTCTCTTTCTTAAATCTAACTATCCCTAAAGTCGGATCATAACTCATCCTAGTGGCATCAACAAATGGTTTCCCAAATATTATTTGACTTAGGCAAGCATCTATCACCGGACGAGTGTCCTCAACTATCATAAAATCGATCTCATAGGTGAGATTCCCTATAATCACATGCAATCCTTTCACTCTTCCCGCAAAATTACTTATCAGGTTCCTATTAGGCATCATCCTAAAATTAAGTTGCTTCTTCATCACCCAATTGTAATAAGTCCTAGTCATGATGTTCACGGGGGATCTAGGGTCTATGTAAGCTTTCCATATATGCATGTGCCCGATATTGCATGGGATGTTAATGTTAGAGGGGTCTCCCATTTTGATAAGGGGGTCGCCAAAGATATATGTTCTCTCGGGACCATCGAATAAATCCTTATGGTATTCCCGTTATTCCTTGGTTGGCAACTTATCAAAGTATTCTTTTCTAGGCTCTACCTCCTCTAATTCCTCTCTACTATCAACCTCAACTTCCCTATTCTCATCCTTAGTCTCGGCTTCTATCCTAACTTCATTCTTGTCACTCTCTTCTATCTCTTTATCTATCGGCTTAATAGTGACAACATTAACAAAGTGGACCTGTTTAGATGATGAGGGATCCTTAATTTGGTTTCCGTTATTGGTGTCCCTAGTGTCCTTCCTAGGTGTGACTAGTGCTTGATTGTTGAGGGCTTTCAACAAGTTGTCAATCTTGTTGGTCATCTCCGTTTGTTATTGGTTGAATTCGATTTCAAACCTAGCTATGCGAGCCTCTTGAGATGCCATAAACTTTGACATCAATCCTTCAAGATTGTTGGTACTACCATAGTTGTTAGAAGGATTGTTGTTGAAAGTACGGTTGGATGGTGGACCGGTTGGTTGGTAACGGTTAGGCGGATTGGAAGAATTGGGTTGATTTTGTTTCCACCTAAGGTTTGGGTGATTTTTCCATGAGGGGTTGTATGAATCACCGTATGTGTTTGGCTCGGGCTTGAAAGTGTACCACTTATCTCCCGCTTCGTCGGTACGCGTGGATGTGTAGTCCGCAAAAGCTGTTCCGGGGAGTTCCACACAATCACGAGTGTCGTGGGGACCACTACATAATTCGCATGAAGAAGTGATTTTGTTCACTTGGCTTGAAGGCTTCGGAGCTTCGTAAGATTTCATGAGAAACTTGACTTGGTCCTCAAGTTCCATGATCCTACGGTCGGGAGTGCTAGAATTGTTCGAAGGCAAAGATATTGCCTTGACCATTTCGTTCAAATCACGGGGATCATTCCAACTTTCGTTGTCATAGAGAGCAAGATCTTCTATGAGTTCCCATGATTGTTCCGCACTAAGATCACGTAGCTTACCACCGCCCGATTGGTCAATGGTTCGCCTCGTGGAGATGTCGATATGGTCATAAAAAATTTAGACTTGGAGCCAAAGATCTATGCCATGATGAGGGACTTTTTGGAGTAAGTCCTTGAAACGAGTCCATGCTTCATAAAGAGATTCATTTTGACATTGTTGGAACATCAAGATGTCATTCCTAAGCTTAGTAGTTCTCCCCGGTGGGAAAAATTGAGCAAGGGAACGAGTGGTGAGATCATCCCATGTGGTGATGGATCCCGCGGGTAAACGCTCAAGCCATTGACTAGCTTGATCCCGTAGAGAGAATTGGAATAGGCGTAAACGGGTAGTCTCTCTAGTTGCAACACCTAGGTCTATGGAATCTACGATTTTGAGAAAGTCCTTAAGATGTTGGTTTGGATCTTCGGAATGAAGTCTATGGAATGCACATCCGCTTTGCACCAACCGGATGGTGTCGGATCGCAAGGGGGTCACATTGGCTCCGGTGAGCTCAATGGTGTTTCGGTAGCCTTGGTGGCTAGGTCGGGAGTACTCTCCTAAGGTTCGGGGCCTAAGGGGTTCTAATGGTGGGTTTTGTTGTGGTGGGATGACGGGTTCAAAGATGTTACCACCTTCCATGATGTCGGATGGTAAAGAGTTACGAACAAAGGCACGAAGAAATAAGATAGACTAAAGAAAACCTAAAAATAAAAAATAAAATCTTACTAGAAAGGAATCTAGCAAGTAGACCTAATAAAAAGAAATTCTAACCTAGACAATAACTATTCCCCGGGCTGCGGCGCCAAAAACTTGATGCGTGGGAATCGCAACAGGCTTTACCTCTCGAGGGATCTCGAGAAGCTTACAACCCCCACCAGGCAGTGTACCTGATCGTTGTAGTATAGTATAGTGACAAGTACCGGGGGATTGATCGTTCAGCTTAGGAATAGTGTCGCTAGGATTCGAAAACCTAATTACTAGTTCTAAAGGTGAGGGATGATTATTTTTGTGTTTTTATATTTTTATGAAAGCAAGTAAAAATCTCGGGTTTTGGAAGAGTGGGCGGAATTAGTTGCTATTCAACTAACCCAAAACTAAGATGCAATCAAAATAAAATACTAAAACTAAAAATAAACTAATTAAACTAAAGTTGTGAGCAGTAATTGGAGAAAATGTGTTTACTTAGATTTCACTACTCCCTATATATCTTTTACACGTTAATTACTTGTTATAATTGTATGGATGACGGATCGTATTCCTTAATACCATTCATGGGGTGGCATATATAACTCCCCAATTCTATGAGCTCTTATCTCCTCCTACACCATGCCCAGCACAACTATAGGGATTGTAAACAGTGGCTCATGCATTAAATACAACCAATAAAGACCTAGTAAGCCTCGGTTCATGTTTCTTAAGACGTTCAAGCATGTTACCATTTGGAGATCTGTCAGTTTTCTTAAGCCTAACATATAAATCATTCATCCAAAACAAGAATAAACAAGTAATCAACACATAATCAATATCTAGGTTTCATTAGATCTAAGCAAACACAAAAGAGATCTAGCCTAGCATGATAGAATTAAGACAAGAACATGATATAGACAACCAACACAGAGACATATTGATTGAATTAGAAGAACACTTATCTTGATTAATCATGCAAGGTATCAAGGGGCTGGAACCCTTGAAAAACCTGTAAAAGTTGCACCAAAATCGTCTTTAGGGTTTCTCCAAAACTTCTCTTTTTAAATGTGAAAAACTAAAAAACTATATATAGGAAAATCAGGATGACGGCGTCAAGAACAAAGGTGTGACGCCGTCATCTCGCCGCCAAATACTTCCTCGGACGGCCTTGATCTACTTCTGACGCCGTCAAGGCCTAGGCCGTCACACAATTTACTCTTGACGCCCTGTGTGTGACGCCGTCATCAACTACGGATTTTAATTCTTGGGGTTTTGACGCCGTCATGCAAACTCTTGACGCCTTCATGAACTCTTGGATTTTATTATTGAGGTTTGACGCCGTCAGGGAATTACTCTTGACGCCGTCACCTACTGTTCCCAGCATGAAAAATTGAGACTTTGCCGTTTTCTTCACTTTTATGCTCCAAAAACGTCCAAAATGGCTTCTTTTCCAGAATTCACTCTCCAAGTACCTAAAATCACAAAAGGAACGATTTAGGGCAATATTTGATCAAAAAAATTCGGATTCGGGCTTAAATGACCCCCTAAAAACGGATCATTTTTCGCCTTATCAACAATGTTATTGATTGATGGTATACACTAACAATCTTTGTTTAGAAAACTGCTTTGATATATATTACGGCTCACAATTCAATAGATGGAGCAATTGGTTCAGTCAATTCAGTTTTTATTCAAGGTAAATCTTTAACCCATGTAAATATTAGTATTATATATATGCTTGTTTGAGTATTAAAATAAAATAAAAAATAAAATAAACTGACGTGAATTGCTAATTAATTATTCATAGTATTTGTTAAATAAATAAAAAAAATCACTATGATCTATGAGCATTAATTTACTAATACGTACTTGTGCGTAATTTTTTTTTGTAATTGATCATGTTAGTAATTATTTTAATCCTTTATTCAAGATATTGATTCTTCTTCATACAATGTTATTTGGTTCGTATAATTGGTTGCACCTATGTAAATTGAGAATGAATGATGCTATCTATACTAAGTGATTTGATACTATGTATGTCTCGATCTTAAGTTTGGTTAATAATTTAAAATTCCAACTACAACGATAAGTAGACTAGTTCGATTCTTTTAGACTTTAAGGTTTATATGTTGCCGGTCATATAAATTTAAACTTCATATCAGTGCGTATGATTTATGGTCAATTAAAATTTGTTGCAATTTTGGACTTTTGTTTCTAATATTTGTGTGGATTTTTTATGTTAAGATATATTTTAACTATAAAAATTTTAAGAAGAACTTCGTCTTCTTCGTGGGGACCTTAAAAGCGAATACTTAGCTTAACGATGAAAGATTCGTTAAATTATGGTAAGATCTCAAGGATACATTACCACACAAAAGCAAGTAATATTTCCAAAAATCTCGCTATGATTGTATGCACCTCAAGATGCATTGAAAAAAAAAAAAAAAAAAAAAAAAAAAGAAGCGAGTTTGGTCTCACAAGTTCAGTGTTAAATCTGAATTAAAAGGAAAATATATAACGGTGAAAGATCCGTTAAATGTATGCCAAAAAAAATCTAAAAGGAGATATGACCATCATAAGCAAGAGATTCTTGCAAATGCAAGCACATTTTTCGCAATATTCAGTAGTACATCTGAATGATGAAAAGAAAAAATGCGATGAGATGGTTAATGCCTCGAATAAACTCATATATCGAGAACGATGCTTTGATATAAAAGAAATTGGCAGGTTTGAACAAACACGATAAAGTTGTCGTGTTAAAAGAAATTGGTTAGCAACCTCAAGTTGCAACATAAAGATCTACATTCCTTCAAGCGAATGTGATAAAATGATCAATATAAGATGTTCATTCCCTCAAGTGAATGAGATAAAATGATCAATATAAGATCCTCATTCCCTCATGTGAATGTGATAATGTAACGATAAATGGTTAAAGATCATTTATCATGGTAAATGCTATGGTCGGGGTAGTATGACAATGAAAAACCACTAGTAGTGGCGAAAATACAATAACAAAGGAGCAAACAAAAAAAAAATGCTATTTATGCAAAAATGCAATGTGATATATATGAAATACAAGTGTGTCAAAGATATTACACACCATATTCATAGATTTAAAAATCTGTGCTAGCGCATTTTGCTCCACAAAAGAAATATAAAATTGTCATGAAGAACGAAGTTAAATATTAAGGATGCATTATATCCTTTTGTATCTTTCTCGACATGCATTATATAAAGATTAGTAAAAGCTAATCATAGCCATAAAATAACTTTATGAGCTATAATTATAATATTTTTGGCATGACCGGTTACACCATCCCGAGTCATTAATGATGCGACACTATAGAAGAATAACATTCTTCAATATAAATGGTATTATCTCTCAAAAGAAGTTGATTATTAATCTATCAACAAGAATGGGGACTCAATTCCTCAATTTTCTGGAAAGAAAACAAATGGATATATGTAGGCATACACATCCATTGTATGAACCATTTAGAGTTTAAAATCGATGCATCGTCTAAATGGTCATTAAATCGCAACCTCAAGTTTGCATGATTAATAGCTCAATGCGAGCCTAACATTCCAGAGTAAGTATTTCATCATGAAAATGCGATGAATTACTTCTAAATTATCAAATGAAACTGAGAGAAAAACTTGTGTTGTTATATGGGGCCATATTATAATATGCACAACAACAAAATTAGCATCATGCCAATATGTTATTATAAATCCTCCCTTTTATAATTGGTTTTGGTTATAAACCAAACATATCCCATTTTTTGTTTTTCTGTATGCAAATTACTCCACGTAAATGCACATATATGGGATATAGAAGATGGATAATTCCTTCAGGAGGAGAGAAGTAGCTGCAAATTAGAATGAATTAACATATTCTATTGATCCTCGAAGGAAATTTTTATGAATTCATTATTCAATGAATAATCTAATAGCCATAAATAAACATTGGCCAAAAACAAAATTTCAGCTACTCATGCTCTAATTAGAAATTTTCCTCAAGAACACTATTTTATTATGACATGCCTCAAGCATGGTAGACAAATTGATTCCAAATAAAATCCTCGATGAAAAATATGGAGCATGAAAACAAGATGGTTGTTCGAGGTATAAAAGACCCCATGATAGTCACATAAAGAGACACTAGACATGAAGGTTCCAAAGAACCTCAAATAGCTAATGAGATCTCAATAAATTATATCATGTCTAAAGTTATATGGAATCGAAACATAAACGACGTCGATAAATTTGTTTACATACAATATAGCACTTGCTATTATGCATAATGAGGATCATAAATCAAAAGTGCGCTCAAGGAAATGATTGGCCAATATGGAAAGACGCAATATCGTAAAAATATGATAAATATTGGGATATGAAGTCCATACACATGAATGTGTAAAATTTATTGGATATACATCAATCTTTGTGCGAATGCGAAATAAGAGCTCTAAAGTTATGTCTTTTAAGACATGAATTGTGAATAAATAAATTCACAAACATACAAAGTTGATTATTAAAAGATATATTGTCTCGAGGTGGATGTAAATATCTTATCGATATTTTACGAGACAATCAAAATTGAAGTATTTAATTCACTCTAAATGAGTTTTATTAGAGCTATCATATACCATGAATGATTTGTAATGTCTCAAGCATGGCTTACAACTTCAACTTTTAGATACGATTAATAAAGTTCTCAATAACTTTATATTGATAAAGTTGAATGAATCCATATATGGATCAAAATGATTTTTGGACGACTATTATATAAATTGCTTTTGCACATGTCTCAAAGAAATAGTTGGTCCCAAGTACCATACATAAGTACAATTGATGTTTGGATGCCAATTTTGTAATTAATGTGCATCACGAAAGTGTATTTTTCTCTTTTAATATTTGTACATGCATTGTATATTTTCCAACCAATTGATTTGATATTGGGTTGGAAGCTACACATATATTTTGTCATTTTTACAGGACTTATTCGTAACATCATCAATTTGATGGACTTCATTTTAAAGTTGTTGCCAACAAAAGTATACGAGCAACTCGTTTAGAAGATTAGCATGCGATGCTTGAAAGATATACATTAAATTGAGGAGGAGTATTATGCGCACTGCACTCTTTTTCCCTTCATCAAGTGTTTTTATCCCACTGGGTTTTTTCTTAATAAGGTTTTTAATGAGGCGGTCTATAGCGTTTAATAAACAGTGAATATCCAAGGAGGAGTGTTGTAAATATTAATGGGCTTATGTCTATTCACATTTATCTCTAATGGGTTTTAGGGTTTAAGATGCATTCATCCACCCTATATATACAATCCACTTGTAACCTTGATAATCACTTAATAAATTTTTTTTCTTCCTCTCTTGTTCTTGTTCATTATTTTGTAACAAAAAAAAATATAAAGTTTAACAAGTCAAAAATATTAAATTGGAAGAAAGTATGGAACAAAAATTGTTAAAACGTTGTGTTATACCAAAAACAAGGGTTAAAATAGTAATAATATTTGTTTCACCTAACGATTAACGGTTTTTTAGACATATTATTTTCAAAAACCAAAGATGAAAGTAAAGTTTAATAAAAAAAATTACAAAAACGAAAAAAAAAAAAGTAAAAAAAAAAAGTAAAATGGGTGGAAGTGTCTTTTAAGTTTTAGCTAAAAATAAGTCGATAAAATTGGTTTGTCAATCTAATTTTTTATAGTATATAAGATAACTTAACTAATATTCTTCTCTAGATACTTTACAAAAGTCAATGTTATAATACTTAAAAGAGTAAGTTACACCATTCGTCCTTTTGGTTATATCAAAATCTCTAGTTTCATCCTTCTACTTTATTTTTTTTGCATGAACTGTCCTTATCTTGAAAACTTGTAACATCAACAGTCCTTATCGATATCGATAAGGACCATTGGTGTTACAAATTTTCAATGGAGCACACTATGCTAGTTATCGATAAGGACCGTTGGTGTTACACGTTTACCTACTAATTTTCTTATGGCTTATCATATATATATTTTTTTTCAAATTAAAAATATTATTTTTGAAGACTTGCTTAAAGGTATGTTAGTGAACTAATAACATCTAAACTTTTGGTAGAAGTCATGTAAATCTTGCAATTATCAAAACGAAATAGTTAAATAATTTTAATTGAATATTTTATTCTTAGTGCTCATTATTTTGCGCTAATTGGTAAATTCAAATTTTACCCAATAACCAAATGAAGACCTCAAGCGTACTCGAGGGAGAGGGAGTGTAAATGTTTATGCGCAGTTATTTGAATCCTAATCTAGATTTTTAGATGTTACAAATGTGTTCGACAAAAAACGAGCGCGGATCCTAATATCAACTGCTATGGGCAGTAAACAAAGATGTGTTGGCTTGTTTCAATGTGATCGTAGCACAAGGATCATCTATTGGATTAAATTTTAAGTTGATCTATAAACACAATGTTTATGCTGGTTCGGCATGAGGGGGTTTAGATCATCTGTACATCCAGTTTTGAATCTACAACACCTATGCTATTCACTAGTATCAAATCCTTGTGGTGGATAAACTGTACACGTTACCTTTTTACTGATTTACACCTAGACCCAAGCTAGCACCTAATGAAGTCCACCTAAACCACACACAAAGGCCTCACGAACTCTCCACACAATTACAAATATTTCTACCAAAAAAGTGCCAAACCCCAAGCTTGACCGCACCCGGTACAAGACTTTACACCAGTTACTTCTCCGCACCCAGAGTAACACTTTGACAAACAAATCTCATTTGCTTGAGGACAAGCAAATCCCAAGTGTATGGATAAATGATGAGGTGTAAAATTTATGTATGATTTTTAGGGGTCATTTATCATCTATATTAATAAACTTTGAATCACTTATTTCCCTAAAGGCTTTGTCTTTTAGTTTTAGGTACTTGGGAATACAAATGATGTATATGTAAGCGTTTTGGGCTCGATTGGATGAAGAATGGAAGAAAAAGAAAAAATTTGGATTCGTGACTGGCATCTGTGACGTAGTCACGAGAAGTGCCCAGAAAGTGCAAAAATGAGGTCTACCTTTTATGGCTCGTGTCCTAGAGACGACCTAAGTGACGGTGTCATAAGACCAAAGGGACGACGTCACAAGCTACAACCAGATAGCATCACACTAAGTCAACAGAATAAATCCCTATAGATCAATGGCAAGGTGATGGCGTGACAATTCCTTAGACGTTTATTTTTGCATTGTTTTCATTAATTCGTGTGGAACTTTTGGGATACAAACCATAGGCATTTATTAGCATAATTTTAAGCCTTTTTTGGCTAAATAAAACCCTAAGTACTAAAAAGATAAGTATTTTTAGGTAATTAATCAATGATGTTTAACCTTTATTGTTTGATTTCTTCATGTGTTTGTTTCTCTATTGCTATACTAGGCTAAACTTAATAGTATTTATCTAGAAATGCATGAAATCAGTGGTGTGATACTTAATCTATTGTCTCTTGTTAATGAATTTTCACATTAGGAGTTAAAAACTAGTTAGGGAATCCATCATAGCTTGAACTTTAACTGGAAACGGCTAATTAGGTATTTATGTCTTAGCTATTTGATTAGTTTGGTTATTTATTGCATGCTTTAATTATTGGGTTTTTTTTTGGCGTTCTTAGGTGCCACTCACTTAGGCAATACATAGGCGTGAGAATGACCAACCCACAATAAATAATTAGGAATATCCCATGTTACATTAATAAGGATGCGACAATTCAATAGGTTAAGCATATTACTATTAAAGAGTAATGCACGCTAGGTAAATGCATCTTTCCCGCATAAGAGTTCCCACCTGTTTACTCTTAATTTTCAGCATTTAGTTTTTATATTAGTTTAAAAACAAAACTCCCTCAAATATGATCATGTATTTAGTTTATAATAAATATAAAATACCAAAAAGAATCATCCCTTAACCCTTAGACCAATTTGACATACACTTCTAACCAACCTAACTATTCTCCTAGAGAACGATCAACCCCTGGTCTTGCCTATACTACACTTCAACGAAAGGTACACTGCCTAGGATGGTGTAAAACTTAGGTGTTTCAACCACTACATCATTCCCGAATGTCCCTAATCAATGCATTTCGATGTTTCTTTTGATTACCATTTCACCAACATAGGCTTCCAGATTGATGCCTATCTGATTTTTGAACTCTCGGTCTACCAATGCCTAGTTTGTTGCCCCCTCGTTTTTCAAACCGAAGGGCATCTCTTTATAGCAGTATATCCATTTATTTATATAGAAGGATGTCTTTTCTTCATCTGACTTCTTAAAAAGGATCTGGTGATAGCGCTTGTAGGCGTCCAGGAAGCACTTGTATTTGAAGCAAGAGAATGATTCTACCTTCTAGTCAATTGGAGGTAGTGAGTACACTAGTACAAAAAGTTGTATTGGTAACGCCAAAAATGTGTGACGATATGCATATAGTCACACACGTTTTTTTCGTTGTGTGTCACTAATGGTCCCGCCACCGTAGGTGGCATATGGTCGCATTGTTGAGTTCGTGGCCTTTTCCATCGAAAAAGAGTGACCAAAACCCCGAATATGTGTGACAAATTAGGCAACAGTTTTGTTGAATTAGTCATTATGAGTGACCGTAAAACACTTTATAGTCACACGAATGTTTTTTAAGAGTAACTGTTGTTCGTCCTTTGGCCACATAAATATATAATATATGTGACACTTGAGATGATTTATTCAAGTAAATATGTATTATGTGTCACTATTTCCCGTCATGTGGCCACATGAATATATAATAAATGTGACGTTTGTGATGATTTAGTCACACAACAAGTATTGTTTTTTTTAGTTAGTCACATAAAAAAAAAAAAAAAAAAAAAAAAAAAAAAAAAAAAAAAAAAAGTGGCCAAAAATTTTAATAAGTGTGACTATATGTTGTTTAAAGTGAAGAAATATATATTTTGTGTGACTATTTTTTATCCAATGGCCACATTAATTTTTTTGTTTATGTGGCCTTTTGTAATATTTAGTCACACAAAACAAATTTGTTTTGGGTATTTAGTCACATACAATTAAACATAAAGTGGCCAAAAATGTTAATAAGTGTGACCATATGCTGTTTAAAGTAAAGAAATGTATATATTGTGTAACTATTGATCATTCAACTGCTACATGATTTTTTTTGTGTGGCCTTTTGTAATATTTAGTCACACAATGAATAAAGCGGAAAGTAACCAAATGTTTTAATAAGTGTGACTGTATGCATCTTTTAGTCACATTTAAAAAATCAATATATATAAAAAAAACAATTCAAATATATATCAAACAAATTCAAATACAATAAAAATGGAATGTATATAAGCAGTACTAACTATATGAACCAACAATAATAACTTATAACTAACAGCTGTAACTATATCAACCCATCTGTCTTGAAACCTCCTGATGCTTGGTGGACCCTTAATGATGTATGCTTCACTGAAACTATGATGGATGCTAAGTTGCTACGCCGCAATCCTTCAGCAGCGATATTACGTAACTAAACCAATAGAAACATGCCAAACATTTGATATCTGCATTATATAACCATATATTTACCAAAGCATAGATCAAGATGTTCAGACAATATATGTAAAACATTATCTAAGACAGGTCATTTTCTCCTGTTCAATAAAGAAGCAAAATGTGTTTAACCAAAGCCCGCTAATTCTAGATTTCAATCTTTCAATCATGACATTCACGAGTCAATTTCAAACCAGTACCTTCAATCCTAACAAATATATCAATTTTGAAAAGAAAACACATATAAAGCAACTATGGTAATATTGTAGCTGATATTTACCGGGTTAAATACTTTCTATAACAGCCTCGAACAACTACGTTTATGGACTCGATTCTAATAACAGCCTCGAACAACTACGTCACACTTTTTTACTTTTTTTTTTCAGATATAAATACTTTCTATACGTTACATGTTACAAACAACATACCTGCTTAGATGCATTTGTGGTCATGAATAAAGATGGGTGAAACCTTTAGTTGTTGAATTCTCTCACAAGGACATTTATGCTCAAATGATCTTGTACTTGAAACGACAACCACCATCAGTAAGCACATGTAGCTTAACCTTAAGGCATAATGTTATTTACAAAGAGGAAAAAAGGGGTCGCTGCTCATGCAACAATTGAATACTAATGTTAAACTAAAAAATATTAATCGCAACAAATAGTGGAAGTGTATGAAAAGTAACTGAGTGAACGACCTTAGATTGTTTGACATGAGCAAGTAATATTGTGTTATACCTGAAGTAGACCCATGGCTGGCCAAAGCGTCACCTACTTCATCTCCTATCTGAGCACTCAAACTGACCCATGGTGGCCTCTATTCCAGGCCCGAGCGGCATAACCATTTCAGCCCCGCATTTCCTTTGGTTCTTTGTAAGGTGCCTGTCATAGAACCCGTTTAACCGCTGATTAAAAATATTATAACTCGGTATACAAATAAGGTTAGCATTTCTTCACTTTTTATTGATGACAAAATGCTTATAAGATCATATACAAAATTCAAATAAGAAGATGGCCAAAGAATGCTTACACACACTAATAAATATGAACTTTTTTAAAAGCCGATTTACCAATCTTCTGTGCCTCCCGTACTGATTGTCTGAAATGTACTCCACCTGTACATCGCCCAAAAAAATGTACAATCAGATCATCAGAGAATAAGTATCAAACAACCATCTTTAACAAACTAATACAACAAACAAAATTTATTACCTGAGACTAAAGAGGCATTTTAGCTTCCGTTTCACTTTTCGAATCGCGTCTATTAGGCCCGTTCATGCACTTGTAGACTCCGTGCAGCTGGTATACCCATCTAGTAAGTGCCCAGCTGGTATACATTCACTTTTAAACATATAAAACACTTAAAAAACCAATGGACTAACAGTTACTACAACGCATAATACCCATCTAGTAAGTGCCCAAATATAAAATGAAGAATATTGCTATATGTCATACCAAGTACTTGTGGACCATCAACAGTATTAGAAACTCAAGGGTCGACATCACGAACTGTCCTGTACGGAAGTCCAATACTTTTAGGCCATGCTGATTCGGGCCAGAAACTGTATTCACGAATAAGATAGAGCAAGTTAGTCGACAGTATATATACCATAAGATACTGAGAATATTTATAACCAAAAATTGTGAAACTAACCATAATCCCGAAAAATATTGGAGTAGAAGTTTTGCTTGCATCGATGTTAGTGGCAGCATGAAAATAACTATCATCAGGCATTTGATGACACGCTGAGGTACCACTCCCCATACCATTATTAATAGACCAGGCTTCCATACCAACAAATGATTGAATCTCGGAATGGGCCACCATGCATGTCTCATAGGTTCTCCACTCGTTCAAACTGTGTTTGAAGGGGTGGTCATTGCCCTAGTAATTCATCGTACCTGTTTCGATCGGTAGTTAAATTTTCGTAGTAAAATTGAAATGACCAAATCGTAAGTAATAAAAAGAACCGCTCAATATCTCATGTTTGTCACGTCTCTTCTACAACTAATTGTTTCTTTACAATATAATGCTAAAGCTTTACCTTAAGATCCACGTACATCATCGCCTCCGTAGATGATGTTCAGCAAAGTAACACGAACCACTGTAACCTGCATATTACAGAACGCAGGCAAAAAAATTATAAAAAAATAGTGTCAACTAAGGTCTTGGAGAGCTCACACCAAACGTGAAAAACCTAAAACGCTTAAATAAGTCGACTAAAGTAAGATTATAATAGCTAAAATAAGCAAACTCATGAACAAAAGAAACACTACCACCATCACAACTTTCACCAACTTAACAGATTACTAATAGAAAAAAGGTCATCTCAAAATCAAATAAAAACATATAATAACAAAGACAGATTTCAACTTCATGATCTATATACTTAACAAAATATCATATAAAGATTCAACCTTTATGATATAAAACAACAAAGCATAACCAGAAATTTATAATCTATCAAAATATTCCAAAAGGATCATCCGAAAATCACATAGAAACACAATATATCAAATAAAATTTTCAACTTTATGACCTAAATCAACCAACTATATAATCAACTTGAATATGAGAACCTAACCTGATCATCCATAAGCAACTCTTATGGATCTTAGTAGCTTCGTCAATGAGGTAATGAGAGAGAGAGGCGGTGGAAAGCTGTCGAGAATGTTCCAGCAGTAGTATACTTTATCCAGCAGTAGTACACTGTATCAATTGAGATTTTATCAAACACATGGTGTGAATTCCATGTTCACCCCAAACTTCAAAATTTCAACTCATTCCAAAACCAAACAGATAATAACAGCATTCAATTGTACCACATAATAGACAAAAAAAAAAAGCAAACTTTTTAAAAATATGAACTTCAATTATAGAAAAAGAGTACTTAGCTTTTTTGTTTTAGAATCATTTGCAGATTTTCGGCGAGCAATAGACTGCCGAGGAACAAGAATAGACTGCCGTGGGTGTGTTAGGGTTTTGTGAGATGAAGGTAAATTGGTGTCGATGGCCAGACCGATGACTGATAGGTGGTGATTAGAGATGGTTGTCGGTTGACCACAGAGGCGAAAGACAATGTTAGAGAGATGAAGAAAACTAGTTTGGGGATAAAAATACTATTAAGAGGATTTTAGATCTGAGATAACAAATAAAGATGGGAGAGGGACTATTTGAATTTGCGGAAAAACTTAGGCAGGGCTTTGTTAAAAGTTGGGAGGGAGATTTTAATTTTGGCCAAAACTTAATTGCGGGACATGTAAAAAATTATAAATAAATTTAACACATTTTTAAATGACATTTTGGTTACACTTAATCATGTATGCCTATAATTTAGTGTGACCATCTATGACATTTGGTCACACTGTTCAAGTGTGTGACATATATTTGTCACTTTTAAATGCATATCGTGACGAATGCTTCAAACTTACTTTTCAGTTGTCACACATTTAAAATTCATATGTGGCTAACTATTTAGCAAACAATAACAGTCATTTTTTAATAATGTGTGACAAACTTGACAATATGATTTAGCCACATACACAATTACTTCATTTGACCATATATGGATTTTGGTCACACTCTTCAATTGTGTGACATATATTTGTCATATATGTATATATATATATATTGTGACTAATGTTTCAAATTGATTTGTATCTGTCACACATCCCAAATTATATGTGACTATACAATCCAATTTTTTTTTTTTTTTTCCAAATACCTCTAGTCACATAAATATTCAAATGTGTGACATATGTTTTCCGAAATGGTCACACAAGTCGAATCAAGTGTGACTGTTTATTTTAGTCTGGTACATTTGGTCACGTAAATATGTTATCGGTTGAAAATTCGACATGTGTGACGAAAGGCCAGATTTGTACTAGTGGTAATTGTGATTAGGGCATGCCTTGTTGAGGTCGGTAAAGTGGATACACATGCGCTAGGTTTCATTACCCTTTTTTTTTTTTACCATGAGTGGGTGTGCGACCCAGGTTTGAAATTTTACAGGACGAGATACTTCTCCTCTTTTGCACAACCGGTCGTGCGTATTGAGTTCGACCAAGGCTATGTTCCGCGAATTCTCTAAGAATTCCTGTCATATCTACTAGTATCCATGCAAAAACATTAAAGATATTAGCTAGCAATTGAACGAGTTGACTTTTTACCTGGGATAGGAGGTGCTTTTTAATGACGATTGGTTGATCATGGTGTTTTTCAATGATTACCATCTTCTCTTCATTTTTGTTGTCTCTGGGAGAGCTTCCCATTGTATTTCCCTCAAAGTCATGTTTTCCACTGCTGATGTTAGCTATATTTCTTCTCCTGGATAATCGCTCCTGGTTGTGTCTATCCCTGACTTAGTTGGACATTGCATATGTGACCTGACCGTTGACACCTCAGCATACAGTCGTTGAAATTCCATGATAATTGTTCATGAAAATGAGTATGTTCCCACTATGGTTTCCAGGTGGATTCCCTCAGGTATGGATCTCTTAGATGAGAATCCACTTAGTGGAATAGTTTATGATCAGATTAGTATTCTGACATTGTCAGGGTGCTTTAAAGAGTGGTTGTACATGATGTTGACTGAGATGCTTCCGTCCATGCAGATTCTGCTTATTTTTTTTCGAAGCAAATATCGCCATTATAACAATTGGATCCTTAAAAGGAATATATCCTTCCCAAGAAAATTCATCCTTGGTTCCGGAGTCCAGTTTTCAAGTACCTCGTTATTCTTTTTCCCGGAATCCATGTTTGCATCATGTGGACTTGAGTTGGTTGTGGTGTATTGTTATTGTTTTTGAGTTTTGAATGATTTTATTGGTTCGTAATGGTTGTAAAACGAGTTTCTGTAACTGCAAGTCAAGGTTTTTATGGTGGAAGATGAAGGTCTTTCATGTATTGTTTAACGGAAAAGAGATTAGATCTGGAAATTTTGACGTCAAAAAATAAGGATTTTCGTGTCGAAAACTTTGTTTTGCTTTTTGATGTAAAACAATGAAGTTTTTGGATATAATACATTTTTCGGTGAAACAAATTTCCGGTGAGCGGAAAAAAATGAACACGGTGGCTTGTATGTTGTGTATAACACAGAGGGCGCTATGTTTACGTATAATACGTAGTCATTGGTTTTTGGGGTGAAGATACTCGACCTATTGGTTTCTCATGTTCGATAAGGACCCCAAAGTATGACTAGAGTCAAGTGTTGGGGTAACACTTACGATGCGATTATAGAGTGTGTCTTGTGTATGTGTGAAGATCGATTAGCTTTATGGTGAGAATCAGTTGGTCGATTTCATGGAACTGGACTTCTATTTATAGAGATGCATTTAGGGCTTTGTGACGCCTATGAATGCGATCTAATGGTTTAGGATGGTCTACGTGGTGGGCATCCAAGGGAGGAGACAAGAATGACATGTGGTGTGATATTCTTGATTCCATTTGGTGCATGAGATGTTCCATGCATCATGTATCATAGAGATGTTCGCACCATTACCTCTAAGCTAACGAGGTAGTGACACATGTTATCTGTCATAACGGTCCTTTGGGATAAGATTCTAGTCCGACCTTTACCCTTGGTTGGTCAGCCATCATGCTTGAGAACTTGCTTCCCAAGCATAGTGTATCGGCTATGGGTCTGTTTCAAGTGTATGGGCTCTGGCTATTTGGGCTAGACCTCTCATATAGTTGAGATTTTTTTTCTCAGTATCTTCATTTATGAGGAGATCAAACATTAATCAGTGAGGCATTGGCATTGGCATCCTCACTAAACTAAACACCTTCTTTAGATCTTGTATAACCGCATCACCAATAAAGCTAAGACTATTTGTTTTCAAGAACTCAACAGTTATACTAAGTAGTTATCAGTGGCTATGTTTTACTTGAGCAATTTTATTTTTCAAATCTATCAAGCGATTGTTGGACATTAACATGGCCCAAAAATTGGTCAAGTTGGTTTAATTTTTAGGAGGCGAGGGTTTTTATTGGGTCTCCCAGATATTTTAGATGCGTCCAAATGAATTTTTGATAAAACTTCAAATCGTATAACAATTTACCAACGAGTAAAATAAATTGAACACCACTTTTCGTTTTTTTCAAGTTTTAACTGAGCCAAAAAAAAATTGAAAAATCCCTACAGGTCACTCCGACTCGAGACCTATTTGACTCGGACTCGTTTACACTTATAGTCATATAATTGATCCATCTAGATCCGAACCCGTGTACGTAAACCCAAAACAATCTAGACTCGTGAACCAACTCGACCCACACATTTTGCCACCTATAATGAATACACACCTAGGGGGTTGGCAATGCACCCCACACCCCATCACCCTTCACTCACAAACAACCAATCCCCTTATGCCACATCACCCTCCCACTTTTCCCTTCACTCACTCATTTTTTGTTGGCGGCACACCCCTCACCCTTCACTCACTTTTTTTTTTTTTTTTTTTTTTTTTTTTTTTTTAATAAAACAAACTTTATTTTGTAGAATATGTAAAAATTAAAAACTGAAACAACAACATTTACATAACAAATATTAACTAGCCAAAAATGTAGCCCAAATGTTTTTAGTAGCCCAAATGTTTTTAGTGGCCCAAATATTAACCAAACCCAACAAATATTACCACACGTTTTTTTTTTAGAACAAAATAAAGTATCAAACTTGGACATGTTTTTTTTAGAACAAAATAAAGTATCAAACTTGTCTTCTTCCTTCATTATATGCTGCAACACACACACAAACACACACTAATTTCAAATTTGGACATGTGAATATATAGAACAAAATAAAGTATCAAATATTACCCAACGTTCCAAAACTTTAATGCTCAACGTCTACTTTTTGTTCGGTAAGCTTCCCCGAAAAACATCCATCCGGTGCGGTAAGGAGGGGAGGGCGGCGGTGTTCCCGTGCGGTGGGGATGCCGCACCGTGCCTCCCCGCACCCATTGCCAACCCCCTTATAACCACATTTCCCGGCCACCTAAAATTCGGATTACACTTAAAGAAGCTAGCCTCTAATGATTAGCAGTTTGTTCGAAGTCCTAACTGGTTTTTTTTACTCAACCATCTAACAAACATAACCGGAAATGGGACACCTAACTCACCTAGTTAATGTATTACTACGTATAAAAGATCGATCTCTACAGTTTGCAAGCAGGTGAATTGGTGTGTTTTTCCGTGTTAAATTTACTTGGGAAGGGCGAGTCATGTTACTGAGATGTAAGCGGCATTGCCAGAGTATTCTTATGACAGTTTGTTACCATTCACTAACCATTGTGCATCTAATAATGTGAAGACATTAGTGAGCCAAGCATAACGACAATCAAGAAATATTCATATTGTTTTTGGAAAACAATTTGTTGGTGATGTTTTTATGAACAACTTATTGTTTTCTAAAGGGTTGTATATGTACAATAAAAAATTCCGCATTTGAGACATTTTTAACGATTAATATCTTTGATTCTTAAAGTTTACCAATACCAACATGGTACCGAGCACAAGGTATGATAACTCAGAGTTATCCTTTAACTCAGTGTCACGTCAGCGCCACATCAGCTTTAACTATTTCACTTAAAAAAAAAAAAAAAAAAAAAAAAGGTATCATAACTCACTTTAACTCAACATTTTGGGCCACGCTTTCTTCTTTTTAACAAAAAAAATTGAGTTAAAGGATAACTTGGGGGGCACTATAATAACTTTCTGAGTTTTGCCATAACTCACCAAAAACCTCCCCCTTAACGCTGTATCAAAGTGTTAACTTGCCAAGTTAACGTGGCTTTAACGCATAGTCACGGTAAGATAACTTACCCCTTAACGAATTGCAAGTTATCCCATAACTCGCCTCCATGGTCACAATACCGTATGCTCTAAGTGGTAACAACGGTAGCTTACGGCCGGCTTGTTAATTTTATATTTGTTTCTTTTCGGAAATGAGACACCTTTTTTTCTTGGTGGCCCATTTCGTGGTAATTGCCCACGGTTTCTGATGTTGGTGGTTTAAGAAAAATGAGAGAGCCATTAATGGTGTAATATATGCGGATGTGAATGTTGTGTCACATCTTTATTTGATGGAAACAAGCCCATTGAATATTATTCTTGATGTGGAGCTTAGGCGTATAGATGATGTCGGGGTCGTATTAGAAAGTTGTGAAAATAAAGAAACAAAGTAACTGATTTTTTGTTGAAAGGTTTAGCTTTTATTTACTTAGTTAATTTAACTTATATTAAGTTAGCTAACAATCTATGTTGTTTTGTAAAGTGGGCAATATAAGGTGTAAGAAGTTTGTGTGTCAAAAAATAAAATGGCTTAGGTGAAAATATGATTGATGATTTTGCACCAAAGTATGCTCAAAGGGCACTAGTTCGAATTGTTCCTTTTTTTAACACTACGATGATTTCTATGTATGGTGTAATTTTTGAAGGCCTAGTTAATTATACTTTAGCCTCCCAAAACTTGGAAGGCCCTGCCAAAAATATTATGAGATATTTATCACTTTTTACTAAATTTTAAATTAAATAGTGTAGAGACAAGAGTGATCGTATGAACACTTTTGTAAAAGGAATTAGGCAATAAGTTCTGCCTTGGAACATACCCAAGAATATTAACACGTTACTCTACCTAATAGCATAACTTTAACTTTCTATTGCCCAAAAGAATATGTTTCTATACTATTTCAAGGAAAACCTTTTCTTCAACTACAAACATTCTTATTAAACTACCTTCAATTTTGTCACGCTAAAATATAAATGAGGCTGTTAACAATACCCATGCCATCCATCCGTGACCATGGCTCTCTCTAGTTTCTTTGTTTTTTGTCTCATTTTCTCACCCTTCATGTTACTCGTATCATCTCAAACCCTAAGTCATCAAGAACAAACAATGGAGAATCCACTGATTCTTCAAGCTTGCAACAATATTAAAGATCGAAACGCGTGTCTCTCAAACCTAAAATCGTTCCTTGACAACCATAGTTCGGTTAACCATAGTTCAGTTGATGAAAAGCCCGACTCTATCTTGAAAGCGGCTCTGAAGGCAACACTCCACGAAACACAATTAACCATGCATACGCTCACCCGGTTCACCTCTTTATCCTCAAGTTCACGAGAGCAAATCGCTATCGAGGACTGCAAAGAACTTCTTGACTTCTCGGTTTCTGAGCTTGCATGGTCCTTAATCGAGATGAAGGACATTCGAGCAGGGTCCCAAAACCCTCATTTCCAAGGAAACCTAAAAGCATGGCTAAGTGCTGCACTAAGCAACCAAGATACTTGCCTCGAAGGATTTGAAGGCACAGATAGACACCTCGAAAGGTTCATAAGAGGAAGCCTAACACAAGTTACACAACTAATTACGAATGTATTGACGTTGTACACACAGCTACATGTCCTACCCTTTAAACCACCTAACCATTATGGTGATAAAACTAATACATTTTTTCCAAAATGGATGACGGAAGGAGATAAGAAACTTATGCTAGCAAGCCCTAATGGGATGCATGTAGATGTGGTGGTGGCGGTGGATGGGTCAGGACATTATCGTTCAATATCTGAAGCGATCAATGATGCTCCCAATTATAGTTCTAGGAGATATGTTATATATGTGAAAAAGGGAGTTTACAAGGAGAATGTAGATATGAAGAAGAAAAAGACCAACATTATGCTTATAGGGGACGGCATTGGAGCCACTGTTGTGACAGGAGATCGTAATTTCATGCAAGGATGGACTACGTTTCGGACAGCCACTGTTGGTAAGAAATTCTGACCCAAGTCTTTCTCTGCAAAACAAGTTAATTATATCTAAGAATATAATATGATGATTGCATTTTTAACATACATCTTGCATAGAATTGGTTAACTTGCTTCTTATAATTAACTTTCTACATTAGATCAACCTAAAAAGTGCATAAAAGTTCCAACTTAACAAAGAGTATAATTTGTTCACGTTTCATGCAGTCCGTAAACAAACCTACGAAAACAGATTTATGTTAAACAACTTTTGTTAGCATTCTTAATAATGTTCGCCGTTAAACAAAGACGTTAAACAATTTATTCCCACAAAATCTGCAGTATTAAATATTGGTGTACACTAATCTTCACTACGTGACCTGGTTCTTTTTTTGTTATGCTTTAAAGCCGTCTCTGGAAGGGGTTTTATTGCAAGGGACATCACATTTCGCAACACAGCCGGCCCTCAAAGCCACCAAGCTGTTGCATTGCGTGTAGATTCGGATCAATCTGCATTCTATCGGTGCAGCATGGAAGGCTACCAAGACACACTCTATGCACATTCTCTCCGTCAATTCTACCGTGAATGCAGTATTTATGGAACTATAGACTTCATCTTTGGAAATGGTGCAGCAGTCCTGCAGAGCTGCAAAATTTACACCAGGGAGCCTCTACCTCTACAAAAGGTCACCATCACAGCTCAAGGCCGAAAAGACCCTAATCAAAATACAGGGTTTTCGATCCAGGATAGCTTTGTTTACGCCACAAAACCAACTTATCTAGGGAGACCATGGAAAGAATATTCTAGGACTGTGTTCATGAACACGTACATGAGCTCAATGGTTCAACCAAGAGGGTGGTTAGAATGGTATGGGAACTTTGCATTGAGCACATTATGGTATGGAGAATACAGAAATTATGGTCCTGGTGCATCATTGTCTGGGCGGGTTCGATGGCCTGGCTACCACATGGCTATGGATGCTTCAACAGCTGATTCTTTCACCGTCCGTCGTTTTATTGACGGGTTATCTTGGCTACCATCGACTGGAGTAACGTTCTCAGCTGGTTTATCTAACTAATTAATTTTTAATTTCTGTATAGCCAATATTACGGTGTTATATATGCTCTAATTCCAGTTTGATATTTTGTATTTAACATTTTAATGTGTGTTTTGCACATATAAGAATTAACGATTAAAAAGTTTGCTTTACGTACAAAGGTAAACATTTTACCGTAGTATGTTGTTGATAGGGTAGTCCGGCCTGTTTGATTAACCTTCTTAGTTAATGGTAGTTTTCATTTTAGCTGAAATTGCGTTTTCATCTAAAATATGAAACCAACTTCTCCTAATCATCTAATATTTCATCTAAGCTATGTGTTAAGCTTTTATGACTTTGACAAAAGCTCGCTATCTGAGAAATGAGAATGATTATCTGATCCGTTACCACAACAATCATGTTACTAACTGTTTCATGATGTCGACATCTAAAACCTTGGGAAAACAGCATTGTCATGATCTGTGAACTCAACGGAAAACAAACTTATATAGTTACTTGTGATTTCAGAAAAGAAAGAACAAACAGTAAAGATTACAATCGAGTAATTCAAAGAAAATATTATAAAATTGCCACAAACTTTCACATCCTTTATTTCGGTCATCGGACTAAGAAATTAAAAAGTCGTATTTGTTAGTCGTATGTATTAAGTATTTGAGTCCATGTAATACTCGTATGAGCTCAATGTTGAAATATATGTTCTCTCGCAACTATATGTTTCGATGAAATAAACATAGTAGAAATACCTTACTGATGTAATGAGATCACAGACTCATAAGACCGAACCTAGCGAGTGAGGACAACAGATTCAACGCTCGAACATTTGAAACTCGAAACCAAATATAACAGCAAGTATCATCACCCATGATCATCTTGCGTCTTCTAACCTGTCAAACACGTAACAAACAGAACCGTACGGGATGTCAATCCCTGTCCTTTTAAGTACGTTCGGCACCCCGTAAAGTTGCTGGAGTCTACTAGCCAAAGCACTCCAGGATTCATACAGTTCACACACGCAAACGTCGAATAGCAACAATTCGAGTTTGCAACGCAAGATGGCGGTATGTAGAAAACAAGTTCTAAGGAAAATGGTAGCAGCATATTCTCGAGATGTATATTTGTGTGTTTCATATATATTTCAAGATCCCATCATGGTCTTATATATACTACTTGACAAGGATAAAACATGATCACATTGATCAGATGTACGTGGTCATGATCATGCATCGTAAATTAAGGAGATAGTGGACGGGAGTTTCCACTAAATTAGCCTTAACTTCCTTTTACCAAGTCAACACAAACTAATGGCACTTTACCCCATTCTAGGCTTGTACCGCATGCTGTTAGCCATGTACAATCAGTTACAACATCAGCTAATTGTATCTTACGCTTTGTGAGTGATAAAACTTACCAAACTCACTAATAATTCCAACAATCCCCCACCAGGTTGGAAAGTTTTCTACCACTCTAATGAGTTATGTCACGAAGGTGTCACTAAGATTAAACCTCGTTTACTCAAAGTATGCAAAGTGAAATTGATTCAATGGTGCCCGAAGATTAAACCACAAACCTCAAGATTTAATGGTGTCCGAAGATTAAACCAAAATCTTGTAATTTCACCGGCAAACTTTTACACACTCCTCACCGTAACCATCGCGTTCTCACTGAGCGCTAATATGGCCGTGCGCTTAATCCCGTTCATGACCCTCTAAGAGAGAAACCACAACTCTCCATTCAAGGCGGCACCACCTCTAGGTCATATAGGCAAAGCTACTTTAACGTCTTCGTTGCTAAGAAGCCTCAAAAGCTTTGTTAAGAGAGTAATTTCATCCTCATTTTCGGCAACGCCGTGCTATCTTAGCTATGCATGGGTCAATTTGATTGATAGCACCTTCTATCAATTAGTGACTTGTTATTACCCATTAAACTTGAAGATAGGAGCACTAAATTCAAGTCGGGTTACCATCACTAATCGATTCACATATGATTTCAGACCCATGCCTCTAGCAACTTTCAATAAGTCTCTCGTCAGAGACTTATGAAAGTATCCGACAGTCTCTACACAACTAGTCCGTCACATCACGAACACTCAAGTTTCTAGATTACTTGACAAACATGTCATTAATGGCCATTCTCATATATTTATAATACCTTCCATCACATTGGAATTCTGACAAATTGGATCTCTAATCCACTTAGCCGTTTCTCTAGCAACGACTTGATAAATAGCTCAACTTCCTTCTTGAAGTGTAAATACACACATGTTCTTGCACATTCAAGAATGAATTCGTCATGCGCGAGTTTAGTGATTCACCAACTTGTGATATTTTGTATCATTTTCATGTGTATTTGCAATTCTCAATATCTCGATTACACTACTTGAGGGACGAAAAAGAAAAAAATCGTGATCATAGTGATCAGTTATAATCACAATTCTATCCGATATAAGGGACATAGGGTGACGGTTTCAACTTTACGTTGCTTACCAGGTCGCCCTTTCTTCATCAATCACATACACATGAAACACTATACACAAAACTCCTTCAATAAATTAAGCATAAGTTTATAAATCATCTTTTCATGAACCCTCGCCATAAATCTCAATATTAAATTTATGTCGCTTAAGATTTCACATTTCAAATGCTCATCAGTAGACTTGCTCACAAGCAAGTTTAAAT
Source organism: Artemisia argyi (assembly GCA_030686995.1). Classification (NCBI taxonomy): domain Eukaryota; kingdom Viridiplantae; phylum Streptophyta; class Magnoliopsida; order Asterales; family Asteraceae; genus Artemisia; species Artemisia argyi. The sequence continues at coordinate 74,119,882 of CM060677.1, forward strand.
TAAACATGTAGCATGTATAATTAATACCCCCACCATTTGGTAATATTGTATATATACCAAGTCACATTTTACAAGAAGCCTGCATGCTTCACTAATTTGATATGGCACTACTAACCATTCAATTTGCTTTGTGGACCGCCTCATATTGGTTTGCAACAAATGAACTCTAAGTGTTTTCGTTAAGCAACGGTTTTGATATCTTCGAAATAATAAACTCGTTGTTGAATGAAATATTGCAACAGCAATTAATTTGAACAAATTAATCAAAAGTTTTTTTTTTTTTTTTTTTTTTAACAAATAAATGTAACCGATTACGTTAAAGATATAAAAATATAACAAACACCTTGAGTAGATATTGTGTGACAACATTTGGCACAATCTCATAGTGACCACCTCCTGTCAACTATACATAATGTTACTCCATGCAAAACATCCAACACGCTCTAGACTCATCTAGTATTTCTGTCACATCACAATGTTCCTCCTCGAAATTGTGATCGATACATTCCTTCATGAATGTACTTGGCATTTGGTGGCACACAAAACATGAGGAACATTCATAAGATTCAACACATAACATTTCGTGTAGATTACCTCAACCACACATAAACGTGCTTCCACACACTATTAGGAACCACTCATTAAGCAAAATGAAATCTGATGTCATCTTCAATACCCAACATGCAAGAAGACAGATCCATGGTAGCCATGGGAGCATATTTAACATCTCTTAAAACAAAGATATTGTTAAGAGATGTAGACACCAATATTGCTACTTTTCAACCACTGCTACCCATTAACCATTTGGTGTTATCACAGTTCTACTTTTACCGTCTCGTAATAGAAGAAAATGTCACATAAGAAACACACATATGATCCATCATCTATGGAACTCTATTCAACAGTGCATAAACTCAATTTGGACCTCAAATATTGCAAATTTATTCATGCTAAACTCAAAATTGGTATTACCATTTGAAAACAAGTTTATATCTCATAATTTGACTTTCACATAAGAAAGCAACACCTGTATATCTCACATGTTACAGTGTTACACGCATATCCTAGAAGCCAATGATCAATAGTCATGTAATTTCCTTTATCACTTTTAGATTCTTCATTCTTAATCATAATAGTAAAAGTAAATTGAAACACATTGCATCCCAATAGTTGCGAGAGACAATTTAGGCTCCTAAATGAAACTCTCTGATTAGACATCGACTAATAATTTCGTTTCATTTTTTGAGTCCGCGAAGTTACTTAAAAGATTGTTGAAATATATGTTCTTTCGCAACTATATGTTTCGATGAAATAAACATAGTAGAAATACCTTACTGATGTAATGAGATCACAGACTCATAAGACCGAACCTAGCGAGTGAGGACAACAGATTCAACGCTCGAACATTTGAAACTCGAAACCAAATATAACAGCAAGTATCATCACCCATGATCATCTTGCGTCTTCTAACCTGTCAAACACGTAACAAACAGAACCGTACGGGATGTCAATCCCTGTCCTTTTAAGTACGTTCGGCACCCCGTAAAGTTGCTGGAGTCTACTAGCCAAAGCACTCCAGGATTCATACAGTTCACACACGCAAACGTCGAATAGCAACAATTCGAGTTTGCAACGCAAGATGGCGGTATGTAGAAAACAAGTTCTAAGGAAAATGGTAGCAGCATATTCTCGAGATGTATATTTGTGTGTTTCATATATATTTCAAGATCCCATCATGGTCTTATATATACTACTTGACAAGGATAAAACATGATCACATTGATCAGATGTACGTGGTCATGATCATGCATCGTAAATTAAGGAGATAGTGGACGGGAGTTTCCACTAAATTAGCCTTAACTTCCTTTTACCAAGTCAACACAAACTAATGGCACTTTACCCCATTCTAGGCTTGTACCGCATGCTGTTAGCCGTGTACAATCAGTTACAACATCAGCTAATTGTATCTTACGCTTTGTGAGTGATAAAACTTACCAAACTCACTAATAATTCCAACACTCAAGCCCGAGGTCTAGAATATTCTTGTAAAGGTATTTATATACCACGTTTATGATTAATGCAATACACGATTTATTCCAATATTCTACATGGTATTATAGCTAATCGGTCGTCCTTCCCTCTAAACTCCAAACAGCCGCCTCCTTCTCCGGCCGTCGGTCCGGAGGTTCTTTCCACAACACAGTGGTCGATTTCTTTTATGTTAACTGAGCCGCCATTTAATTCCAAAAGTACGAACACCCCTTTGAGTAAAATACAATTACTCCTAGGTAGAAAACAAGCAGCTGGCATCTTTTGAAGACCAGAAGCAAAGACACATATAAATATTCATTATATTTTATCTTCTCTCGGCGGACGTGCAAAGGGTATAAAGGATTTAATTCCTTTTAGTATTGAATACATCACGTAATAAAAAAATTTATGTTTTTCTAGAAAAAAACACGCCCCATTTGTTCGGAAGGTTCTTTGGGGGTTGAAGTTTTAGAACCAACTTTCGTTTCTTATCTTTTCTTTTGATGTTAGTGCATGAGTCTTAGTTAGCATTTTATTTTGTTTTCGTTATAAGGATACTTTGGTTTATTTTCTTTTTTAAGTGGTTGGCCGTTGGTTCTGTGATAACCAGTCACCACCTATTTTCGTTTAGTGGTTGGCCGTTGGTTCTGTGATAACCAGTCACCACATTTATATTTTCTTTTTCTTTTTAGTTTATTACTCCAGTTCGAACTTTCGTGATTTCGCCGCTCGAACTGCGAGGGAGTGTTAGTCGTATGTATTAAGTATTTGAGTCCATGTAATACTCGTATGGGCTCAAGCCCGAGGTCTAGAATATTCTTGTAAAGGTATTTAAATACCACGTTTATGATTAATGCAATACACGATTCATTCCAATATTCTACAGTATTCTTGTGTGTCTTTACGCCTTCAAATTACCCATAAAGTTTTCCTTTTCCATATTTCCAAATTAAAAAGAAAAAAAAAAATATGCTATATACAGGGCACATTGGATTTGTAAATTGTTTCGGAAGCCTTAAACTTATTATTATTATTATTATTATTATTATTATCTCTTTCATGAAGTTATATAAATTGAAGTTGATATATTATAATTTTATATTATAATAATTTTAACTTCGACGAAAGTTAAACTATTTCATACAAATATAAATTTTCATACAAATATAAAGTTAGTAATATGTAACATCTATTATCGTAGTAACATATAAAAATATGCATAGATAAAGTTTTATATAAAAAAAATTCAGTAAAATAGAATATCGTATCTAACAATTAGGTACGATAATTGTATACATACATATAATATAAGTACAAAGTTATATAAAATATTTGATTTTATTTTTTAACAAAACCACTATATAATATTTCAAAACCCATATTGATTAATTTTTACATCACATTGTAGGGTTTGGTGGTCACCCGTATAGCCTATAAAACATGCACAACGGAAAACAAAAACATTAAGGCCAAGCAGCCAAAATCCATAAAGCAGATCTCCTAATCAGATATATAACTTAACTAAACTTATATAAATGGCGCTTATAGAATACTTACTTATTTCTTGCAGTTGTGTAAGCTTCCTGACCAGTCTGCGCGCACGAAACCACCTTCTTCTTTCTTCTCTTGCTTGGATTGATTGGTTTAGGGTTTTCTAGGAGAAAACCTAAACTCGAGTCGCGTCATGTATCCACCGGTATTGCACAAGTAGAATTAGGGCTCGAACCTCTGCAAGCTTAGTCGACAAGAGAATGTCGACTAGATGAAGGGGCTATTTACTTTTTGCTTAATAGCTGTTTGGTAACAAATTATTTTTTAAAATGGTGCAATATTTTGTTTCTTTTGTGCTTTATAGAAAAGAGGATCCTGAATGTGGACTCGTGCCAAAATCTCACCTCTTTCCAATCAGGAACCACCAAAACACTACGAAAGACAATTTCACATTTTTTTGTTTTTTTTTTTTTGTTTTTTTTCCCTTTGTTAAATCTTCTTCTTCCTCCCAAACAACCCTTGATAGTTCCATTGTTCAATCACCCCACGTAACTTTTCTGTCGCCTACACTGCTCCGCCATTGAACTCATGTTACAGGCGACACCCATTCTTTCATCATCTCGTTCTGTTCTTTTCGGCTAAACAGTCTCGAACATGATCTCGATCTCAATCAGTTCGTTACCCCTATTTTGGATCTATCTAGCGGGGAAAATATTCTCGTTGCTTCCATTCGACTCACAATCTTGATCGCTTCACTACAAACTCGATCGGTTCCCTCTACGTTTATGATCTATGGGCTTTTCAGAATAAGGATGGAGTACTATGTGTTTTGGTTTATAGGAAATGAAAGAATGGAGTATTATATGATGTACTATCGAATCTGTTGTCAATTTCCACTCTTGTTCTTGAAACATTATGAGCTCATATGGTACATTTTTTCTGTCATTGAACTCCAAATGTGTAAGATCTAGTAAATGACAGAGGGTAAACTGGCCATTTGGTGCTATTAAAATATTTTATTCAGAATACAAAAGAAACAACATTTTTCAAAAGAGTGCTTGTTACAAACAACCCACATTAACCTAAACAGACACTAGTTCCAAACAGGATATAGAAAGAAACAGCCCCGAAGTCGACTTAGGAATTGGTTGAAGGAAAAAACCCTTTGGTCGGCCAATCGTGGGCCGAAGCAGGAGAAGGGGAGGACTTTAGGATAGTAGTTGTATTATCTGAATCCCTAAAATTCTCTTTGTATTTATAGGATACTTAGGAGAGTTCTAGAAGGATTAGAAAAACCTCCTTAATTATCCTTTAAGTGTTCCAAGTTTGACAAGAAGTCTAACCCCACCCACCCCCTTATAGGCTTCGGCCGACCTTTATAAAAGCAAAAGGTTTATACTTTTGTCTTTTACACTTAGATATATTTATCTCCTATAAATATAAACTTTGGATAATTACTGTTTTACCCCTCAATGAAAATACTACTGAATTCTCATTTCGTAATTCATTTCTCATTCAACTTTCCTGTTCTATTTAGTGTGCACCGGTGTCACCCTTCGACATTTCTATGAAAGCCAATAGTGAAAGCTGTTGTTTCTATCACCCATCCTTTCATACTCCCACTTGTGTAGAGGAACAACGTAAGAACCACTTTCATGGTACCAAGCGGTCACGAGCAAGACATTGAAGTACCCAGCTCACAGAAATAGATTCAATACCCAAGTAGTTGTTTCATCAACTCAGTATCCCTAGTTGAGTTCGGGTATATGACTATATCCTTTCGCACTTTATCGATATTTTTAGAAAGTAGCAAGCATGGATATGTTAACCTCGGTACTTTTTTCATTTCTTGTTCTCGTGATTGATTTGTCTCCCATAGTAACTTCAGGCACTTTCGTCATACGATCATACTTTCATAAATCATTATACACTCAAGGGGCCTGGAAAAATATCCTTCTCTCCAGTCTATTTCAACATGGAGCTACAAATTGCTGAAAGATTATGTGTAAACAACACAACAAGCTTTCCCACTTACCTTCACAAAAATACCAAAGGGTCACACCGGTGCACACTAAACAGAACATGCAAGCGGAAATAAGAAACGAGTTATGAAATGAAATGGAAATGATGAGGAAATAAAAAATATAGTAATATTTTCATTTAAGGGTTGAACGGCAATTGCCCAATGTATAATATTTATCCGGGATAAATATTAGAGGGTAATTAATGACAAAAGACAAAACAAAACACCTTTGGGTTGTTTTAGTTGACTGAAAACCTAAGTGGGGGAGGGTGAAAGAATTATATGCAAACCACACAACTTTCACACTTGCTTTCACGAAAATGCCAATGTCACACCGGATAGCCAAAATCATGATTTGATTTTTATGACAAATTTAAAACTTGGTAAAATAAATAGACTATAAACGACGCTTTACAACCACATAAGCAAAATCAAGATTTGACTTATATGACAAAAGAAACAATTACCAAGAACCATATCTAGGTTATATATGATTAGAGTGGCTTTGATACCACTATAGGGTTTTGATGGTCACCCGCATGGTGTATAAAACATGCACAGCGGAAAATAAACATATAAATGTCATGCATACCAAACCCTAATATCAAGATTGCCTATCATAGATATAACCTACATCTAAATACATAATAAGGGTGTTTATAAAATACTTACCTTTTTCCTGCATAGTGTAAGTTCCTACTGCAACCTACCGTCAACTACGCATGCAGAATCGTCTTCTTCTTCTTCTTGATGCTATCTTGATCGACCCAAATAACGATTTATGAGGATCAATTGCCACTTAGATGGGAGTCAGGTATCCATCGGTACTGCACAGGTAGAATTTGGGCTTCAAACCTATGCAAGATAGGCGAGCACAATTTGTGAAACCCTTTAGTCGACTGAATTGGATGAGAGAGGGGAGGAAGATTTCGGTTTTAGGGTTATGGAGGAGTGAATAAAATGCCTTACGAAGCCTTTGTATTGATAGGCTCCTATGGAACAATTCAAACCCGTAGGGTTATGGAGTTTCCGGCATGGCCAATAAAATACGCGACAGCAGAATAAAACACATAAGTGGCCATGTGGCAAGACAAACCCTAACTAGAAAGATCTTTCCTAACTAATGATATAACCTAACCCTAAACACGTATAAGGCAACTAGTGAACCTAAGAAGGGTGCTACTACTACGGGTAATGCATCTAAATCGTCGTCTGTGTTGAAGTCTACTGGCAATTCCTCTAAGGAAGGTAATATTACTACATCTAATTCATATTCTGCATTGGTGAATAATGAAGAAGAAGATGAAGAAGATGTTGAAAATGTGTATGATGAATCGGCTAACTTATTTTAAAGTCCAAATACAGGTGAAAGTTCATCTTTCGCGGTACCTGCTGGTTAGCTTGTTTCAGTTGATTTTTTCTAGGTGCATCTATTGTTTCTAGAGTTGTAAGTGTTTATGGCATGTCATAAGCACTAGGTTTAGGTGTTTATCAAGATTCTTAGCTTGAGGTTAATATGGTATTTCAGCCATATTCCATTTGTACTTAACTTTTTTCGGTTTTAATATATTTACTAGGGTAACCCTTTACCCATAGAATACTTACTTATTTCCTATAGTTATTGATATCGCCTAAAAACGTTATTTATATTTTACGATCTTCGCTAAGTTTTGTTAATGACAAATATAAACTTTAGTTTCTAAGTAAAACATAATCTTAGTTTTAAAGACTTGCATAAACTAGACTTTTGCTACATTTTACATTTCATAAAACACAACACTTCTTATTTTCTAAAAATAGAATTGTCACATCACATTTATGGCGAGTTTTGTCATTATACATTTATGGAAAGAAATGTGTTTGACTTACTTAGATGTTGCTTGCAAGTTTAGTATTTGACTTGATATTATGTGATGTGACATTGTTTGGTTTGCAAGAGTAATGAGATGTGACTTGGTTTGGTTTGCAAGATTTATTGCAAAACCAACTGCAAGCCCGGTGGTACCCTGGAGGTACACGGGCGGAATCCTTTTGAGGGGTCCGCCTGATCCGCCAGACCTGCAGAAGGTTTGGCTATAAATATTGAGCCACAAGTTGAATTTTGGCTAATCACTTGACATTATATTTTTACACACACATTCATTCTTTCATCTAACCTCTTAACATTTCATATGTGAAGTTTCTTTTTGTAGTAAAGAGATTCACAAGCTTACTAAAAGTAACAAGTATTCAACACAACGTTGCAAGACTTGTTAGCTTAGCATTGTGTAGACTTGTGTAGTTTACACTTCATTTGATTGTGTATTTTCAGTAGTGATCGGTTAGTATTTTAGTCCTCAAAATACGAAGTGTATAGGGAGTAGTTGTACCCTTGTAAAGAACTAACGGGAGTGGTTGTACCCTTGGTAAAGAACTCGACATCTAGCTTTGTGTCGGTAAAAGTATAAGCGACGTGTAAGGTTTTCTCCGCCGGTGAAAGGAGCTTGTTGACTAGTGAAAGAACTCTCGAGTTGGATACTCGGGGCGTGGACGTAGGGCAAGGAAAAAGAGTCCTTGTAGCCGAACCACGATAAATACTCGTGTTGTGGTTTGATCGTTTCTTTCATTTACTTACATGTTATATATTGTGTTTGTGTACATATCTTTGATCAAACGGAAAGTTTCAAAGCTAACTTAACAAGTTAAAAAGATTTTAAATCGGTAAACTATTCAACCCCCCTTCTAGTTTTCCACAATTGGCATCAAGAGCTACGTTACTCAAGCTTTTAAAATATATTGTGTTTTAAAACTTGAAACGATCCATGGATTTTGAAAATTACAAAGAAGGGCAATCTATGCAAAGACCACCACTCTTTGAAGCAAATGGTTTTATATATTGGAAAAACCGTTTTGAAACTTACGTGAAATCTAAAGATATAGATTTGTGGTATGTAATTATTGATGGTGATAATGTAGTTACTAACATCAAAGATGATGATCAAAAGAAGTTAATAGGTAAAAATAATGAAGTTAAAATGATGCTTTACAATGCTTTGCCTAAGAAAGAATATGAAAGAGTCTTTTTGTGTAAAACCGCCAAAGATATTTGGCAATCTTTAATTGTCACTCATCAAGGAAACTCACAAGTTAAAGATAACAAAATTGATCTTCTTGTTCAACAATATGAACAATTTGTTATTTCCGAAGATGAGATTATTGATAATGCTTTTGCTAGATTTAATACTATTATTACTTCACTTAAAGCACTTGACGAATCTTTTTGTAGTAAGAACTTTGTCAGGAAATTTCTTAGAGCACTCCATCCGAAGTGGAGAGCAAAAGTGACGGCAATTGAAGAATCCAAAGATCTTTCAAGCATGTCACTTGATGAGCTAATTGGAAACCTTAAAGTTCACGAAATGGTAATGGAAAAAGATTCGGAACTAGTTAAAGGCAAGAAAGAAAAAGTTAAGTCCATTGCCTTGAAAGCTAGAGTCCAATCTAGTGATGATGAAGAATCTACTTCGGATAGTGACGATGAGGAATATGCTATGGCCGTTAGAGACTTCAAGAAGTTCTTTCGTAGAAGAGGAAAGTTTGTAAGGCAACCTAAAAATGACAAGAAAACTTTTCGAAAAGATCGTGATGATAGGAAAGGAAAGGTTGAAAGAAAATGCTATAGGTGTGGAGACACAAGTCATCTTGTAGGAGAATGTCCAAAACCACCCAAGAGCAAACCTAAACAAGCTTTTGTGGGTGGTGCTTGGAGTGACTATGAAGGAGATGATGATGAGCCAAAGAATGACGATATCGCTCTCATGGCTCACAACTCAAATGAGGTATTATCCGACTCATCTTACTCCTCTATTGATGATGACACTTTACAAAAAGAATATAGCAAACTTTGTGAATTGAGCTTAAAAATCATAAACAAAAATAAATTTTTGAAAACTAAAAAGGAGTTTTTAGAAAATGAAGTTTATGAGTTAAAAGAAAAAGCTAAGAAATTAGAAAAGAGTAAAGGTATTGACACACCTTGCAAATCATGTGAAGGGCTTAAACTAGAAGTTGAGAAACTCAAAATGATCTAATAAAACAAACCACAAAGTTTAAGAAGTTCGATAAGAGCATTTCTTGTGCGGATGAAATTATGAACTGGAGTAGGATTTAGTAAAAATTTGTTAAAGTTACATACAAAAGTGGAACAAAACCTATGTTTAAAACTGGAGTAGGATTTAGTAAAAATGAATTTAGAGCTAAAACTACTCAACCAAGACCTAAGACTCCAATTCCCAAACGCCCCTTTCCAAAGGGCAACTTCAACGCTCGACCAAACTACCAACATGTTTAGAACCAAAACACTCCTAGACATTACCAAACTCCAAACCACATGTCATGGAACCCTTATGCTCTATTTTCATACTTGGAACAAATTAATGGCATGCTTAACCAAAATGGACCCATGAGAAATTGGGGACCAAATGTTTGAGTGTTTTTCATAAAATAGGTGTGCCTCAAAGTTTGTTTGGAACCGGATGAATGGATTAAAGATAGTGGTTGTTCAAGGCACATGACGGGTAACAAAAGCCTCTTCACTTCTTATCACAAATGTGACGGAGGTAATGTTACGTTTGGTAGTAATGCTAAGAGCAAAATCATCAGAAACGGTACAATCTCTCATGACTCCCTTTTTATTGATGATGTAGCTCATGTTGATAACTTAGGTTTTAATCTCCTTAGTATTAGTCAACTTTGTCGTAATAAGTATAATGTTCTTTTTAGTGAAAACGGAAGTAAAATACTTAAAGATGGTATAACCATAGCCAAAGGTGTCCTTAAGAATAAAGTATATGTCATGAAGATGGATCCAACATCTAGAGACAAACTTTGTCTTACCTCATTAGATGAATCTTCAACTTTATGGCATAGACGTTTAGGACATGCTAACACGAGACTAATCCAAAACCTCTCCTCGAAAGACTTAGTTCGAAACCTACCTAAGTTGAAATATGACCAACACTTTTGTGATGCTTGCAAAGTCGGTAAACAAGTCCATAATAGCCATAAGGCTAAAAACTTGGTTTCTACATCTAGGTGTCTAGAACTTTTGCATATGAATTTATTTGGTCCATCCGCTATACAAAGTTATGGAGGCAACTTCTACACTTTGGTCATAGTTGATGATTACTCAAGATATACTTGGACAAAATTTTTGAAAAGTAAAAATGAAGCTTTTGATAAATTTGAGATTCTAAGTAAGAAAATTCAAAATCAAGTAGGGTCTAATATTGTGTCTATTAGAACGGATCACGGTCGTGAATTTGATAATGAATTTCAATTTGGAAACTTTTGTGATAATAATGGAATAACTCATAACTTTTCGGCTCCTCGTACTCCTCAATCTAATGGTGTAGTACAACGTAAAAACCGGACATTGCAAGAGATGAGTAGAACAATGCTTAATAAACAAAACATTCCACAAAAGTTTTGGTGTAATGCCGTCGACACTTCAACATACATTCTAAATCGAGTCCTAATTAGACCATTTTTTAATAAAACCCCTTATGAACTATATAAAGGTAAAAAGCCTACATTAGGATACTTTAGAGTGTTTGGGAGTAAATGTTTCATTCTTAACACCAAGGATTATCTCACCAAATTTGACCCAAAGTCTTATGAAGGTGTATTTCTTGGATATTCACAAAATAGTAAAGCATACATTGTTTTGAACAAAGAAACCTTAAGAGTCGAGGAATCATTGAACGTAACATTTGACGAGAGTCCACCTCCCTCTAAGACATCACCTTTGGTAGATGATGACTTAGTTGAAAGCCAAGCAATAGAAAATCAAGAAATTTTAAGTGATGACAAAGAAAATGAACTATTTAACAAAGAAATTGTCAATGTAAAAGAATCTAAAAGTCATCCATTAGATAGTGTCATTGGCAACATTAACGAAAGAACACTAAGGTCAAAAGTTCAAAATGAAAGCAACTACTTTTGTTTCGTCTCAACCATTGAACCTAAAAATATTAATGAAGCAATTAAAGATGAGTCTTGGGTAATTGCAATGCAAGAAGAGTTAAACCAATTTGTTAGGAATGATGTATGGACATTAGTTCCTCAACCAAAGAGTCAAACTATAATTGGAACGAAATGGGTATTTCGTAATAAAATGGATGAAAATGGAATTGTGTCTAGAAACAAAGCTAGGCTAGTTGCACAAGGTTATAACCAACAAGAAGGCATTGACTACGATGAAACTTTTGCTCCGGTTGCTAGGCTCGAGTCAATTAGAATCTTACTTGCATATGCATGTGCACACAATTTTAAACTCTTTCAAATGGATGTCAAAAGTGCATTTCTAAACGGAGTCATTAATGAAGAAGTGTATGTTGCTCAACCACCGGGCTTCATCGATTTTGAAAAACCAAATCATGTTTACAAACTTAAAAAGGCTCTTTACGGACTTAAGCAAGCTCCAAAAGCATGGTATGATCGACTTAAAACATTCCTAGTTGACCAAAAGTATACCATGGGCTTAGTTGATAATACTCTCTTCACTAAGAAGAAAGATTCACATATTATCATAGTCCAAATCTATGTTGATGACATTATATTCGGATCAACTTGTCAAGAATTATGTGTGGATTTCTCAAAAATCATGCATGACGAGTTTGAAATGAGTATGATGGGAGAACTCAACTTTTTCCTAGGACTCCAAATCAAACAACTAGAAGATGGTATCTTCTTTAACCAATCTAAATATATTAAGGACATGCTTAAGAAATTTGGACTAGAAGATTCGAAACCTATCAAAACTCCCATGTCCACGGAAACTAAACTCACCAATGATGAGGAAAGTGAATCCGTAGATAGCACTAAATATAGAGGTATGATTGGTAGTCTACTTTACCTAACGGCTAGTAGACCCGACATTATGTTTAGTGTTTGTCTATGTGCTCGTTTTCAAGAAGATCCTAAAACTACCCATCTCGAAGCCGTTAAAAGGATTTTTAGGTATATTAAGGGCACTACACATTTAGGTTTATGGTATCCCAAAGGAACGGGAATAGACACCATAGTGTATGCCGACTCGGATCATGCCGGTGACTATGTCGATAGAAAAAGTACAAGTGGTATTTGTACTTTTGTTGGACATTGTCTCACCTCATGGTTCTCTAAGAAGCAAACGGCTCTTGCTATCTCAACAACGGAAGCCGAGTGGGCCGGAAAGGCATGTCAACAAGCTCTTTGGATGAAGCAAGCTCTTGTCGACTACGGAATTCAACTCAACGACATCACAATTCTTTGTGACAACAAAGGTGCCATTGATCTTAGCAAAAACCCGGTTCAACATGCTCGTGCCAAACATATTGAAATCCGTCATCATTTCCTTCGTGACAATGTTCAAAAAGGAAATATCTCAATTGAGAAAGTTTCTTCCGAAGATAACATAGCCGACATTCTCACAAAACCCCTTAAACGTGAACCTTTTAACCTTCTTAGGCTATGCTTAGGACTCATGGAACCTACATTATAGTTCTGGACATTAGACAAAAATCGCAAAAATTAAAACAAATCCATAGCTATTTTTCTCAGCAGGGTCGGCGGAAACCTCACGCATAACGGGCGGAACCCATTCCAGGGGTCCGTCGTATCCGCCGACCTGCAGAACCAAAATCTTTGTTTATATTAAACCAAACACCCATTATCTCATACCACCACTTCCAAGCTGCTACTATTCACTTTACCATTCATCCATACCTACGAATTCTTGGTCTTCCATTCATTTACATTACAACTACATCATCATTGTAAGTATTCTAAACATGATTACAATCCTGATCTGAGTCTAGGAATTCTATTTCTTGCACAAAAACAAAAACTTGGGGTTATGCATTAACTTGAAAAACTCATGCATTAGATTAGGTGTTTAATAAAACTAATCATGTTTCCCATAGTTAGGAATTGCATCTTTAATTAGTATAAACATGTTTGCTAAAACACCCCATGTCAAATCCTTCCAAAAATTTCTCACAAGTAGGACAAATATTTTTTCATCTCACATTGATAATACAAAATCAAAACGTTATGTTTAAAACATCACTTGCATAATGTCTCTTGAATGCTAAAGGGAATACATAACCAATATGTATTTTCGGGTACATTCAAACGAAGCTACATTGAATTAAGAGCGTTTGGGTTATCTTTTGTTTTATAACAAAACTTGCATAAAATGATTTTGGAGCATCAAAATGAGTCAAGATAACCGCACCTCCACATTATTTTCATATAGGCACACACTAGAACTTCCACATTATAATAGTGGTTTACGTAAACTAAAATGTGAAATTTTGTTGTTCTAGGAATCATCATGCCTCCTCTAACCCACTACGACCACAAGGACACCATTAAGTACCTACCAAAACACCACAAAACCAAAGGCCTTACCGCAAATCAAGTAAACGTTTTCAAAGCCCTAGAAAAACACTATGTCCATGAGGGTAGAACCATTGACCCGTCTTTCCTAGAAGGCACAAACCTTTACGCCGATTTTGCCACAATCAACTTTGAGTGTCTTTTGAATATCGACGAGCGTATTTGTCCTAGGTTCATTCTAGAGTTCTATGCATCCTCCGTTCTCTCCACGAATGATTATGGTCATATGTCTATCAACTTTAGGGTTAGTGGTCATCAATACTCCTTCACTCTTGAGGAGTTTGCTCAAATCCTAGGTGTTCCAAACCGTGGTACTTGCCTCTATTCCGACTTGCACTCCCTCTCAACTCTTGACAACCTCCAAGACCGTATCCACCCTTATGACACACCCCTTGTCTCAAAAGACGTTCTTCGTGACCACCTCTTTGTTAGGACCACCACCACTAGGAGAACCCGTTCGGGGAATGAGGTCGATAAGGACCCATATGGAATGGAAATGAACAAACTCAAACCCCAATTCAAGAAATGGGAGGAAGTCCTTAGAGCCAATGTCATTAGCACAATAGGGAACCGTGACCATATCAAACTTTGTCTTTGCTACATGCTCTACTCCTTGTCCGTTAGGTAACCCTTCAACCTTGCCTACTACATGGCCAAGAGAATGGCCGACATTCCCGTGCATGGCACAACGGCTATGCCGTATGGAATGCTCTTGACCCGTCTCTTTAGGTTCATCTCACCCATTCCACCAACTCCAAACGGTCTTCGCCTTAACTACTCTCTCATCCCACACACCTTTGTCCCACTAAGTGATAAGAGAGTATACAAAGCCCAAGAAAAACGTCCACATCCTCCTACCTCATCTTCGTCTTCCTCAATGAGTGAAGATGACAATTTGCCAAACTCTAGGCTCCCTCCTCTCGAATACCTTTCTCAACTTCCGGATATACCTAATGAGTCGGAGGAGTTCAAGCAAACAAAGAGGATGTTTAAGAATCTTGGAAGGTTCCTTGGAAAGCTCAAGAACATGATCGACCGTCAATGAGTGCGGGTGTGTAGGAGTGTTTGGCACTAGGTGCTATTTGAACAAATTTGGTCGTTTAAACAATATTTGTGATGAATTTGTGTGTTAGTACAATGTTTGATACAATTTGGAACATGTAGTATCTAACTTTGATGCAGGTAGACAACTCTTGGCAAGTTGTCAAATTTTCAAGTTTATGATATTTTCACTAAGTATAGTGAAATTCTCGACCTCAAGGTCAAAGTCCTATGAAATGCATGTTTACGTGTCTATTTTTTGCATTGCCCAACCAGAAATGCCTTATCTCTTTGATTTTAGGAGTTTTTGAAAATTTTGAAAATCGTCTCGCGGGTCAAAAACGCGGACTGCCAACTTTTTTGGGTCTGGCGGATCTGGCACCAAATATTGGGTTCCGCCAGTGTAAATTCTGGGAATTCCAGAATTGGCCCAACGGACCAGGCGGCACCCTCAAATGGGTTCCGCCTGTGTATTCTGAGGGTGCCGCCAGCAACCTGCAGAACTTTTGTTTTCATTTTCACCAATTCAACATCCAACCACCAAAATCCAATCCTTTTAGGTAGAAACCCATTATTTGCAATGTATTTAGCATAATAGGATACTCCTTCTTCCATAAACTTAACCAAACCCAATTCCCGCCAAAATTCAAATTTAGCCATAATAACCTCAAGGACCCCTCAAACATAAAGGAAGAAACCCTTTTAAGGGATCCTTGAAATCCCTGAGATTTATACTACCACAAATCCATCAAAACCACTAAGCATTTAGTGCAAAACTTGTCTTCTCACTTCACCATTTTCATTGGATTGACTTC
Source organism: Artemisia argyi (assembly GCA_030686995.1). Lineage (NCBI taxonomy): Eukaryota > Viridiplantae > Streptophyta > Magnoliopsida > Asterales > Asteraceae > Artemisia > Artemisia argyi. The sequence continues at coordinate 74,135,704 of CM060677.1, forward strand.
CATGATTTGACAACCCACAATTAGTTTTCCAAATCATTAGAAACCTCCATTTTTGTATGGACTAACATCAAATCCAAACACTCCTTTCCATAATCCATCTACACCATAAATTAAGCCATCCTAAACACCATCAAATCACACATTCCTCAACACAATTTCTGAAACTTATAAACCATTTTTCACCATGACTAAGTCAACAAACACCTCTCAACCATCAAGACCCATCCGGAAAACCGCCCGGATTAGTGTTAAACCACTATGGTCCAATCAACCCATCAACCTAAGCTCCTAATCCTCGGATGAATTCACATCACCCATAAAAAATGAACACTTTTTGAACCTTGCATCTCCATCACCATCACCCAATGAACCAAATGAGCTCACTCCACCACCAACTAAATCACCTATTGACCCAACTCCACCAAGTGCTCCAACTCAACCATCCAAAACTTCATCACCATCACCATTACCTAAAATTGAGCCAATGGAACTATTTGGGTCTCTTCCCACATCACCACACCCATTTGTCCAAGATCTTAATGATCTTCTACCAAGACCTACACAACCACCACCTTTTGCAAATGAATCACCAAGGTCAATTCTTGACCAAGATAACCTTTTTAACCACATTCAACCACCACAACAAGTGTACCATCCACCTAAACCATTATTGTTTCACCCCATCTACCATGACATCCATGGTCCTCTATATGGAGAACCAAACTTTGAAGACAATGATCACCCAAATCCACCACATTCTCAAGCCCAAACCTTTGAGACTTTCTTCCCCTCATATGAGGAAATCCAAAGCATGGTTGAGAACCACCTTCATCAAGCAATGGGATTTCAAACCACCTTGCTTGACTCAATACAAAATCCATCCTCCACCCAAGAACCAAAAACCAACCAACCTTCAAACCAAGAAATCAAAACCAACCCATTTCAACCCACTCATTCCCATGCTTGCTCAAATTGTGAGCAAATGGGTGAAACCATCAAAACATTGCTTAACCAATTCCAAAATGAAACCCGTTTTGCATTCCAACACGTCATAGAACGTTTGGATGCTCTTTCCCACCCCAACAAATCCTAGACAATCCTTGGAGGCCGTTTGCCCCAATTTAGGAAAGTGGGATTTTATTTTATTTTTCTTGGTTATTTTTTAGTTTTTGTTTAGAAGTAGAAGAATAGTTCTCATTTCTTGTCTTTTGACTTTTAAAAGTCAAAATTTTACTTGGAATGATATTTCTTTCTACTCACTTTAGTACATTGTTGGTTGATCATGTTTGTGTTCTCATTGTGGTTGCAATGTGTGTGGTAACTACATCCTTGACTATATATATCACCAACTAACAATTTTTTTTGTTGGGTCCAAAATCCATGTTTTCCATCTTGGCACTCCATTTAGGGGGAGTATCGACCAAGGGGGAGCATGGGAATTATTCCGCTTCACCACTCTTCTTTTTTTTTCGACAAAAAGGGGGAGAAATATATTAAACTTTCAAAACTTAATATGATTTTCATAACTTAAGTAAAATAAGTTTAATATTAATTTTTTTTAAGTCTTAAAAACTAAGATTTTGTGAGTTACTTAAAAACAATGTTTATGTTTTGTCATCAACAAAAAGGGGGAGATTGTTAATACAAATATCGCCTAAAAACGTTATTTATATTTTATGATCTTCGCTAAGTTTTGTTAATGACAAACGTAAACTTTAGTTTCTAAGTAAAACATAATCTTAGTTTTAAAGACTTGCATAAACTCTTTTGCTACATTTTACATTTCATAAAACACAACACTTCTTATTTTCTAAAAATAGAATTGTCACATCACATTTATGACAAGTTTTGTCATTATACATTTATGGAAAGAAATGTGTTTGACTTACTTAGATGTTGCTTGCAAGTTTAGTATGTGATGTGACATTGTTTGGTTTGCAAGAGTAATGAGATGTGACTTGATTTGGTTTGCAAGATTTATTGCAAAACCAACTGCAAGCCCGGCGGTACCATGGAGGTACACGGGCGGAACCCTTTTGAGGGGTCCGCCTGATCCGCCAGACCTGCAGAAGGTTTGGCTATAAATATTGAGCCACAAGTTGAATTTTGGCTAATCACTTGACATTATATTTTTACACACACATTCATTCTTTCATCTAACCTCTTAACATTTCATATGTGAAGTTTCTTTTTGTAGCAAAGAGATTCACAAGCTTACTAAAAGTAACAAGTATTCAACACAACGTTGCAAGACTTGTTAGCTTAGCATTGTGTAGACTTGTGTAGTTTACACTTCATTTGATTGTGTATTTTCAGTAGTGATCGGTTAGTATTTTAGTCCTCAAAATACGAAGTGTATAGGGAGTAGTTGTACTCTTGTAAAGAACTAACGAGAGTGGTTGTACCCTTGGTAAAGAACTCGACATCTAGCTTTGTGTCGGTAAAAGTATAAGCAACGTGTAAGGTTTTCTCCGCCGGTGAAAGGAGCTTGTTGACTAGTGAAAGAAACTCTCGAGTTGGATACTCGGGGCGTGGACGTAGGGCAAGGAAAAAGAGTCCTTGTAGCCGAACCACGATAAATACTCGTGTTGTGGTTTGATCGTTTCTTTCATTTACTTGCATGTTATATATTGTGTTTGTGTACATATCTTTGATCAAACGGAAAGTTTCATAGCTAACTTAACAAGTTAAAAAGATGTTAAATCGGTAAACTATTCAACCCCCCTTCTAGTTTTCCACAGTTATGTAAGCTTTTGAATCAGTCTGATGTGGGGATCTACCTTCTTGTATGGTAATCGACCAGATTAAGGTTTTCGGGAGGAAAATCAGTACTCTTCAAGTTGCATCCGGTTTCCCACGATACTGCACAGATAGAACTAGGAATTGAACCTATACAAGTTAGGCGGGATACAAAACCGACTTAAACCAATCGACTAGAATTCGATTAGTACAAATGGACTAAAAGTCGATTTTATAGAAAATTGACTAAAGGTTTAACCCTTGGTCGACAATCAGTTGGAGAGGGGAGAGGGGAGAGGATTTCAGGGATTAGTTGTGTGTTATGAAAATGCCTAGGAAAGGTTTTGGATTTATAACGTTCTTACATAAATTCTAGAATATTTGTAGGACAAGTATTCGAGTTTGTTTAGGAAACAAACTCCTCCCTTCTTCATTAGGGTTGGTCGACCGAACTAATTTCCTTAAGGGATATAATTTTGTCTTTTATTATTTATTACCCCTTAGTAGTTAGTCGTTCAAATCGTGCAGTGACATCCAAGTGGGCAGTATGCCTTTCTCGAACCTTCGCTTTTGGGGAATAAACCCGACTCCTTTTTTTCCCACTTCACCAAGAAGGAAAACCCCATTGGCAAGCCTCGAACCCGAGACCTCCATATATACTCAAAAATATGATGGAAGAGATTTGTTGTTGCCCAGTATGTGAAGGAACTTGACAATGACCACCTGGCAAATGTGAATGCTCATATTGCTTGCCTCTCACACCAAAATACAAAAGATGAATTAGAAGACAAATTAGCTATAATTTTTTGTAGCTAATTGGCTACACTTTTGTATTATAAATGTGGGTCCTTGATTCGTTTTATGGGTCATTGATTCTTTTTTATAGGTCATTGATTCATTGCTTTTGTATTTTTTGTGAAGGATTGTAGTCAATTGGCTACAAAAATTGTAGCCAAGCTATCCCATTGTTTTATGTTATGATTGTGGTTAACCCTTTAGTGTTTACAAAGTTTAATATTTTGAATGTTATTATAATTTTTTTCAAGACCCATTTATATATGTTTATTGTCAATCTTTTGTTGTTTACAAAATTCAAACCAAAGCCTCGTGTGTGCACAGATATCCAAAGACCCATCTATCTAACAAAAATCAAGCCAAAGCTTCGTACATGGACGGTGGATCTAAAACTAGCAACCTTTAACATAAAACCAAAATACACCTTTTGTGAAGCAGACGCACCAGCTATATATGTTAAATGTTTTAAGTACTTCAATTTCATCAACTCCGATTTTATGACTTCAATGGTTGTTTCTGCTTAGTTACGGTTTAGAATTTGTGTAAAGGGTATTGTTGCAGGTCTGTAAGTATATATGCAAATATTTTTAGTTTTAATGTGGTCGAGGCTTTTGTCTTTGGTCATGGTGTTAATTAAATTCTAGACCAAACAATATTGATATGCTTAAATCTAAAACAAAAAACTACTGTAAGACATATTAAATGAAAATGATATTGTTTATCTGGGCACACGAACATGGCAAACTCCAATTATCTATTTATACTTTACACAGCCAAACATACCATTTCTTTAAAAGATCATTTTACTAGACACAGCAACATATTGCTCCACTAGGACAAGTTTCCAACGGTGTACAAATTCCGTGACCTGGAGGGCTCCCTTTCTTCTGGCATTCCGCATCACAATCTCCTTCTTCGCAACATAGGTCGACACAAAATTTGAATTTTCCTATAAACAGTGATAACTGTCTACAATCAGACAATGATTTCATAAAATATGAATAACTAAAATGCACCACGTTTTCGTTTACCTGCGCTAGCATGAGTTGAAACAGAAAAAGCAACTGTTAATATAAGAAGAAGAGCAATATATTTCAAGGATGCCATCTTAAGTTTTCAACTTTTCTAATCAAATGCTGGTGTGCTGAACCTATAGCAAATGATTTATATAGAACCTCTAGTAAAAGATATTGATAAAAAAATATTAGTAATAACTAATAAATGATTGATTCTGCGTATCAAGTGATTCGGGTAGTGAATATTTGGTTTCATTATTATACTATTTGAGAATATATTAGCTACAATATTATGCTATAAATGTGGGTCTTGATTCTTTTTTATGAGTCCCTGATTTTTTTCTGTGAATCCCTGATTCATTGTATGTGTATTTTTTGTGAAGAATTGTAGCTAATTGGCTACAAAAATTGTAGCCAACCTATTCCTATACTATTTTCATTTTTCACATTATATAGTGAATTTTAATAACAATCCTTTGTCAGATGCTTAAATGAAAATATCTGAGTTGCTGGAACTACAAATTATTAATCACGTTACAAAATGTATCAAACTAAGAAACGGATCGAACATATGAACAGTTTAATTTTATGCCTAAAACCATCAAAACCAGTTTTTGCCTTTAAAAAAATTGGAAAAAATCAAAGTACTACTTAGTAGTACCTTAAATCATATTAATAAACTGATGATATATATCTAGCTAATTTGTTGGGAAGTATCACTAGTAGAGAAACAACATTTTATAACGGACTTTTAATAACGGTTTTTAATTAAACCATGTTAAATAATTTGAAAAACACAAAAGTAATATAAAAATAATATAAGATATATCATTTAACACGGTTGTTTATTTTATCCAACTTTTTTTTGTTATTTACAGCGGTTATCTAGGAGTGCTTTAAAAAAGTTTAATATTATATAATTTACCCTTATCATTTAAAGCGGTTAAGTATTAGAGTTCTAAAAGATTTCATATTTTATAATTAAATTTTCTCATTTACAACGGTGGATTACTAATGTTCTAAAAGATTCAATATTTTATAATTTATACTTGTTATTTATAACGGTTAACTGGAATAGTTTTAAATAATTGAGTATTTTATAATTTAATTTTATTATTTACAGTGGTTGAGTATTACTGTTTTAAAAAATATTTTTGAATTCCAAATCCGAACGTTATAACTTCACGGATTTGCAGCTTTTCCTTTATTTCTTTCATTTTTTTTACGTACTCAACTCACTTTTCTTTACTAATATACTATTTACTCTTCTTCACCAACCTTGAAATCAATCTAACATTCAAAGCTTTTAAACCAACTATTCCGCAATATTCCGTAATAAATGATTCATTAAACCAACTCTTCTACAATAATTGCTCATTAACTCTCTTCAACAATAATTGCTTCTGTTTACGAAGGTAAGCAATTTCCATTTCCGAACTTTCATGTTATTTGTTAAATTGTATTCTAGTTATATACAGTTTTGTCCGTATATATAGTTTAGATTTATAATGATAAATTAGTTCATTTAGTTAGTTGTATATCATATGCCTTAAGTTTTATACCCGTCCGAGATTAATCTACTAGAGATTAATTTCGGAAAGTCCCCATTTTTGGGACTGCTTTTTGAATATTTCGTCTCATTTAAAATATGATGTATAAGTTTTAACGAGTTTATTATTTAAGAAAATTTGGTACATATCTCTCTTTTACTCCTTTGGGTTGTGTTTTATACGCATACTTGAGGAGTAGAGGGGAGATGCTGCCGAAATTTTCTTTAAATGGTAAACTCGGTAAAACATATACACATATGAGACGTAGTATTCAAAAAGTGGGTTAGAGACAAACCGTGACCACTTTTGTTTCATTCATGTGTATTAATCATGCACTTCATGTTATATTTGATTTTCAAATTTCAGATGGATCGTAGTAAATGGATGTACGACATTGGACATTCTGAAGAAGGATATGTGAAAGGTGTGCTTAGTTTTCTTGAAACTGCTGAGGCTAATCGGGTGAAAAATGGAGATCTTGAAATATGGTGTCCTTGTAAAGATTGTAAAAATTTTGATAAATTTAGTGATCTTAGTGTAATTGAGAACCATCTGATTACACGTGGTTTTGTGCTAAATTATACTCGTTGGTCAAGACATGGTGAATTACTAGTTAATAGTGGCAAGTCGGTTCATGTATCTAATGAAAATGAAAATAATGATTCATACATTAACGAGAACTTCGAAAAATTAAATCAGATGTTTTGGAGTATGGAAGGTATGGAAGGTACTATTGATGACAACGTTCAAGAAAAATTACAAAAAATGTTTGATGCTTCAGAAAAACCGTTATATAATGGTTGTAAATTTTCTATACTTAAGGTCGTGGTAAAGTTGTTTAACTTAAAAGCAAAACATGGGTGGAGTGATATAAGTTTCACAGACTTATTAGAGGTTTTGCATGAAATGTTTCCCGACGATAACGGGTTGCCAATTTCGTTATACCAAGCCAAAAAAATGATGAGTCCTATGGGATTAGAAATTGAAAGGATACACGCGTGTCCTAATGATTGTATGTTGTATAGAGGTGCATATGCGGATCTACATAAATGTATTACTTGTGGGGAATCGAGGTATAAGAGTAAAAAACAAACAAAAAATAATGATGTAACCAAAAAGGAAACAAATAAGAACGATGAGAATGAAGAAGAAACAAACGACAACGATGACGTAATCAAAATTGGGCCTCTTGCAAAACTATTGTGGTACTTTCCCATCATACCAAGGCTCAAACAATTATTTTCAAACGAGAAAGATGCAAAACTATTGCGTTGGCATGCTGAGGGGTGTAAAAGGGATGGAAAACTAAGACATGTGGCCGATTCACCTCAATGGAGAAAGATTGATAACAAATATGATAAGTTTGGCGCTGAGATTAGAAATATACGGTTTGGACTTAGTTCTGACGGTCTCAATCCATTCAGAAACATGAGTAGTATTCACAGTACTTGGCCGGTTCTTCTATGCATCTATAATCTTCCACCGTGGTTATGCATGAAACGTAAATACATCATGATGTCATTGTTAATTCAAGGTCCGAAACAACCTGGTAACAACATTGATGTTTATTTGGCTCCTTTGATCGATGACATGAAAATTTTGTGGGGGGATTCAAGTGTTGAAGTATATGATGCGTATAGAAAGGAAAACTTCAATTTGCGAGCCATGATTTTTTGCACAATAAGTGACTTTCGAGCATACGGCAATCTGTCAGGATATACCACAAAAGGTAAACTTGCGTGTCCCGTTTGTGAAGATCAGACATCTTCAATGTGGTTACCGAATTGTAAAAAAACTATGTTCATGGGGCATCGAAGATCGCTTGAAAAGAATCACCAATTTCGAAGAAAGAAAAAGGAGTTTAACGGGAAGCCCGAGCCTGGTAGAGTAAGGTCACGACTTGATTCAAAGGATGCACTTTCCCGAGTTCAAAATATAAATATTGTGTTTGGAAAAGGAAAAAATAGTCGAATTGAAAAAGGAATCTGGAAAAAAAAAGTCAATATTTTGGGAATTAGAATATTGGGAGCATTTAGATGTTCGACACTGCCTTGATGTTATGCACATTGAAAAAAATGTTTGTGATAGCCTGATAGGCTTATTATTGAACATTCTGGGGAAAACAAAAGACGGGGTTAATGCTCGAAAAGACATGGTCTCAATGGGAATCCGATTACAACTTGCTCCCGAAGAGAAAGGTACGAGAGGCACATATCTACCACCAGCGTGTTATACTATGTCGAAAGCGGAAAAAATGAAATTTTGTCAATGCTTACACGATATTAAGGTTCCATCAAACTATTCTGCGAACATTAAGAAGTTAGTGTCAGTACAAGACTGTAAAATGCTTGGTATGAAGTCCCACGATTGTCATGTTTTAATGACACATATGATTCCTATTGCAATTCGAGGTTTGTTGCCAAACAACGTTCGACATACGATCACAAAACTTTGCTTGTTTTTTAACATGATTCACTCAAAAGTTATTGATCCTGAATTGTTAGATTCATGGCAAAAGGATATCATCGTCACACTCTGCGAACTAGAGATGTACTTTCCGCCTTCCTTTTTTGATGTCATGGTTCACCTTGTATCTCATATTGTAGGAGAAATCAAGGCATGTGGTCCTGTGTTCCTGCGTTACATGTACCCTTTTGAGAGATATATAGGTTTCTTAAAAGGATTTGTAAGAAATCGGGCGCGACCTGATGCTAGTATTGTTGAGGGATACTATTCTGAGGAATTGATTGAATATGCTTCAAGCTATTTGAAATGTGCAGAAAATATTGGCATTCCTCACTCTCGTCATGCAGGTAGACTTTTAGGGGTTGGTACAATTGGATTGAAAGCGATTGACCCAGATCGTGATCTTTTAGAGGTTGCACATTCTGTAGTCCTACAACACATGACATATATTGCTCCATACATTGAAGAGCACATGGAAATGTTATGTAGGACAAACCCGGGAAGGACGGACAAATGGTATCAAACCAAGCATGGCCAACAATTCGCAAGCTGGTTGAAAGACAGGGTAATGGAAAATTATACAAAACAAAATTTTGATAAATTAGTGCAAAAGTTAGGAGAGGGTCCAAAATGTGTAGTCAGATCTTACCAAGGATACGAAATTAACGGCTTTACATTCTACACCAAAGAACAAGATGAAAAGAGTACAATGCAAAATAGTGGAGTTACAGTAATAGCTTCAGCAATGGAATTCGATAGGATGACTCATGATGCAAGGTCAACGATCCAGAAAATGACATACTATGGTGTGATACAAGAAATTTGGGGATTGGATTATCATTTAATCACTATACCCTTATTCAAGTGTAAGTGGGTGACTAATAACCAACGAGGTGTTAATGTAGATGAAAAAGGTTTCACTCTTGTCGACCTTTCAACAAATGGTTACACATCCGACCCATTCATTCTCGCAAAGCTAGCCACCCAAGTGTTCTTTGTCAAGGACCCGAGTAAACCAAGATGGCACGTCGTATTGCATGGAAAAAGACGCATACTTGGTGTTGACAATGTTGTCGACGAGGACGAATACAACCAGTTTGATGAGTTACCACTATTTTCAGTTGGCATTCCTCCGCTAGATGATAACATTACTGGCGTTACCTACTTACGATCTGATCACGAAGAAGGATTATGGGTTGATGATAATGCTACATGAAGGTATGATATTATATTAATCTTACATATATCAATCTTATCATCTTATCATGGTACTAATTACTAATTTAGGTTGTTTAATTTTCAGGAGCTTGAAGGGTGAAGAGTCGTTCTATATTGAATTTGATGAAGTTGGAGCAGCCACGGGAGAGACCGCTGGCAGATTCAATACATGGTTTGGTAATACGGTGAGAGCAAGTATTCCTTATTATTTGGAATGGAAAAAAATGAAAAAGGAGACACATGATCAATTGAAGGAGCAGTTATGGTTGCATACCATGGTAAGTATACTTAACACAATTACATGTACCTCCATCCATTGTCTATATGTATAAAGTAAGACTTTTTTTTTTAAACCAGGACACCTGGAGATTTCTTCATGATGATGAGAAGACTAATAAGAAGGCAAAGGCTGCACAATTGTCCAAAGTGAACGTGATACATAGAACATTCAGAAACACGCTCATAGACTTTGTGAGACTAGACATACTACCTTTTGATACTTACAAATGTCTGCCTAAGAATCTTGAACATTGGGAATTGTTTGTTGCTTACACAATCTCGGAAGAATTTCTGGTTTGTTGTCATTTTATACTTTTAAGTATAGGCTTCTTATTGTTAATGACTATTCAATCTGTTTTCATTCTTTATGTAACTTGAATGTGTAGGTAAAAAGTGAGAAAGCAAAGAAAAGTGCACTCCAGAACAAGGATCCGGCTCGAGTAGGTCGGTCAGGGTATGCTGGGTTGAGAGCTCTATGGAAAATGAATAAAGAAAAACTAATTGAAAAGATTCCATTGTTAGGGTTGTTGCAGTCCGAGCGTTCAATATTACATGTTTCGGGTAGAAGGAAAAAGAACAAAGAAACTGGGATAAAGGAGTTGACGGACTTTGTTAGTGAGAGATTGGATGCATTGGTAAGAGATATAGAAATATGCCTTAATTCTATAAGTTGCATGCTAATCTTGGAATATAGTGTTTTAACGATTATATAATGTATGCATTATTATTTGAACAGATTAATAAAGAGAAGGAAATGAAAGCTAATGGTACCTTTTATATAACGGGAATGGATCCCCTAATAGCGGTGCTAGGAAAAGAGCATGGGGGCGAACCAGGTCAGTGTCAAGTACTCAAGGAAGTAAGAAAGCTTTGGGATCTAACAAGGGTGAGATGATGCAAAAGGTATCAATGAAATATTTAGAAAACATGGCAGGTAAAATAATGGCCGATGTAAAGCCCGAAATGGATCAATTACGAGCAGATGTTGCGACACTTCAGAAAATCTCTGATGGTATGTCGAGTGGTGTTTCAGGTCATATAACCGTTGACAGATTTGATGAAATCGAGGTAATTTGTACTTATATATGTATTTTGTTTATAATATATCGTTCATTCTAACATATATCTAAAAAATATTTATTTGTTTTATAGTATTGTGAGGTTATGAGTATCCATTTTGGAAAGGAGGTCAAAGTAGGGAAAGGTATAATATATCCGACAAATATACATGGAGCTCCTATGGAGCCTGGTTACATGAAGATACAAGTCGACACAGTGTATCCGGGATGGGAGGGATTTAAGGTTCCTATGCCAACTGACGAGGTGACGCTTTTAGGAGATGCAACAAAAGATGCTCGGTTTATTCAGTGGCCAAAAGATTATCTCAAGGTACATATGAGTAATTATTATTTGCTAATTTTTGTGCTATGTTTGCTGTTTTTTTCTGCTGCTGTTTGGTTTATTTATGTTGTTGTTATTGCTGTTTTTTGTGCTATTTATGCTGGTTTTTTGCTGCTGCTGTTTGGTTTATTTAGGTTGTTCCTAGAATGTCATTATCACTTGACTCCCCGTCAAGTAGCCCTTCAAGCAATCAACAGTGTAGTCCATTAGATCATCCTACTACTTCAAGTAGTTCACCATTACATCAGCCGACTATGAGCGAGCCTAATTGTGATCTACAACCTACTTGTGATCTACAGGTAGTTTTCTAATCATAATATCCTTAAATAGTGTTAAATAAAAATAACAAATTGGTATAATCGAGGTCATATCATGAATGTAGGTGGAAGAAGGATTGCCAACACTAGCCACAATGTCTCAAGGTGCTCCAAAGAAAATTCCTCCAAAAAAGCTTCCTCCAAAACAAAAGAATATTCCTCTCAAACAAAAGAACCTTCCTCCAAAACAAAAAACTCCTCCAAAACAAAAACAAAAGAGAAATCACACCGTTTTGCCACAAAAGGAATCTAGCACAATTGAGAAATACTTGAAAGTGTTGGCAAAAAGGCCGATGAATATTAGAAATATAGCCGACAAATTCATAAACAAACCCAAAAGTGGCGATTTTATCTTAGTTCCGGCGCTTGATGGGTTGTATGATGAGTTCTATTCTGACCGCATTTTTTATGACTCGGTGTTAGGCTGGATGTCGAATGGTTGGCTTGATGGCACCATTTTACATTGGTGGGGGATGTAAGTTCCTTATATATTATACAGTAATATTTATTATGATAACAAAAGTCTTTATATTTTTGAATGCTATTGATTTGAGGAAATAAATTGTCTTGATATTTAGGCATTTATATCGGTTGGTTCAAAATGGCTTGAAGGGTAATAACAAGTGTGGGATCTTAAACCCATCAGAGATTGATTTCCGATTATGCCGTACACATGGTGATAAAGTCTTGAAACACATTGAGAGCACCTTAAGAGTACAACAAGACAAAACCATATTTATTGCACCATATTTGCAATGGTAAGTTCAATTCTTTGCTTCTTATATTGGTTTTAATTATACTATCATTTGCACTAAAATTTATACTATACCGCCATTTGTACTAAAATGTTAAAAAATATGTGTAGTGAACATTGGGTGTTATTTGTGATTTGCCCTTTGATGAAGACGGGATACATATTGGATTCACTCAATAAGAGTTGGAATAAGAAACCTAGCTTATACTCTTTGACACCGCTAGTAGAAGCGTAAGTATATTCTAGCATTGATGTTAAATTGTTCTAGCATTAATATTAAATTGTCAATTGCGTACATAAAGTAATCTAGTTTCACAATATTGATTTCTAGGGCATGCCGTGGTACGTCTTGTGGTACGTCTTCACTTGATTGGAATTGGAATATGGTTAAGGTAAATCGTCTATCATACATTTAAATATATTTTTGTGCTCAAATTGACTTAGTTGTTTCATACATGTAATCTGTGCTTAATTTGAATTTAGTGTCCCCAACAAGAAGCTACTTGGGAATGTGGCTATTACATGGCGATAGCTATATTTGAACTTTTCTTTAAACTACAATCAAACTTCCCCCATAATGTGAGTACTTGTAAATGTTTATTTACTTTGTTCTATACTTAGATCTTATTTTCTTGTAAAATGAGTGATTTGTTCATAGGTTTGGAATGACTTTAAACCAAGAACTACCAGGCACATTGATGAATGGGTTGAGAATTCGGTGACACAATTTTACTCGATTCATTTCTCCCAAACTTGAGGTCTCTATTGTCTAATTGCATATGTATAATGGTTAGAGTTGTGAACAACTTTGGATATGTAACTTTGTTATCATGACATTGGATGATATTTTTGTGTATGAGATTGTCATGTTAGTTTATTAAATTAAGTTATGGTTTTATTCATTTGATTTGTTGATATTCTAGTTTAGTTTTCTAGAGGAAAATATTTAGATTTACAAAATGAGAAAATATTTAAGATCCGTACAGGAAAACAAGAAATATTTATATTTGGATTTGTACGGATAAAAATAATAGTAGCAAAAAGAAATGATTTAAAAGAACGGTTGGCTTTTCATGTAGTAAAAAAGAGAGATATAATATTATATGTATGTTGGGATAGAAATGATTTAAAAGAACGGTTGGGTTTTCATGTAGTAAAAAAAAGATATATAATATTATATGTATGGTTGGATAATGTGTCCAGCTTGGTGGGATAATGTGTGTCTTTTACAGCGGTTACAAACCGTACTAAATAGTCATCTCAATTATTTATTACGGTCTATAATACAACGGTTCAATACCGCTTTAAAAGATGCATTTTAACCGTTTTTAAAAGCAGTTTGTGTACTAGTGTATATATATTCATTTTTAACAACTTATAAAAAAAAATGTGATTAACAATCTGATCACTATTATTTATGATGTGTATCAATTTATAAAAATAGAAATTAACCTAAAGAAAAGATCTATTTATTTTTTAAATTTTGTCTTACAATAGGGTGTAGCATTAAATTTTGATTTTTAACAGCAAACAATCAAACATATAAAACTAACGAAAAAAAATATACACCACCGAAATTTGAAAAAATCTGGTTCTGTGTTTTATAATAAAAGAAATAAAAGGCTCTTGTTTTCCTCTACACCTCATTTTAGAAAAATTGAGTTAAGGTATAAAATTTTGCATTCATCATCATTTTGCTCCTACCTTTAACATCAAAAAATAAAGGTCTCCCTAAACTCAAATAAATCTGCAAGAGGAGGCCTTTGTCTCATAGATTCAACAAGGGGGAGGGTCGATCTTGCACTTTAGGCCCTCTCTCAATCATTAACATTAACAATTCTTTACATTTCAAGAAAAACAAGGTTAAATAGATAGATTTGTAGAAGATATACAAAAGATAAAAGATAGGAGGAAAAAGCAAAAGGTTTTTAAAAAAATAATATTTTTTGCTTTTTTTAAAGGGCTAGGATTAAAGATGGAGGGCAAGGGAAAACTTGCTATACTCACTGTGACTTTCGTCGTGTTGCTGGCCGTTGTTATTGGGTTGATGGTAATGATGAACAGAAATTCCGAGTCTAAGCCTGATAGTACAAAACATGATGATGACGTTAAGGCCTCAATCAAAGCGGTTTGTGAGAACACAAATTACAAGCAGACTTGCGTTGATACCCTTTCCAAATCACACACCCAATCTACGGATCCTTATGAACATATAAAAACGATATTTGAGGTCACAATTGAGCAACTTGAGGCCAAGGCTAATAATTCCTCGCTCATGAAAGAGGTTCATGCTGATCCAAGAACAAATGATGCTCTCAAAAGTTGCAAGGAGCTTGCTGGCCTTGCTGTTGGTGATCTAAAGAGATCTTTCGAGGATATGAGTTTTTTTAGTCTCAATGACATTGGCCAAGCGCTCGCCCAATTAAGAATTTGGATGAGTGGAGCGATCACCTATGAACAAACTTGCCTAGATGGGTTTGAAAAGACCGAAGGGGATACAGGAGATAAAATGGAAAAATTGCTTAACCAATCTATGGAGCTAACCAGCAATTGTCTAGCTTTGATCACGGAATTCTCACAAGCATTTCAAGCATTTGGTGAACCCCCGACTGCTAATCGTCGTTTGCTTTCCTTATTCAATAATGAGCACAATGTTCCTGAATGGGTTGATGGTACAAACCGAAGAATCTTAGAGGAAGATCCCAAGAAGATCACTCCTAATGTTACTATTGCTCAAGATGGAAGTGGAAACTTTGTTTCGATAAATGAGGCTTTGCTAGGCATTCCAGTCAATGGGGAGAAAATGTATGTGATCTACATTAAGCAAGGTCTTTACAACGAGATAATACGTATCCCTAAAAACTTGACACATATAATGATATACGGTGATGGCCCTGATAAGACAAGGATCACCGGAGGCTTGAACTTCATCGACGGAGTTAGCACCTACCACACTGCAACTGTAGGTAAGGATTGATCATAACCATTTATGTGTTAATTGGAACACTTACTCAAAACAAATATGATTAAACTAACCATTACATTCGCAAAAGAAATACGAAATATTTGTATCGTATCTTGGTATAAACACAATTTTTTTCGTATGGCTATTTTATCGAAAGCCGTATATTTGGCTATTTTCATCATTTTCTCAGCTAATAATGTGTTAATTGGAGCACCTAAATCATGTTAAACAATTTATAAACCAAAAAGAACGTGTGTTTTTGTGAGTATTTATGAGCAATACTATACATTTTATGTAGATATATAATGTTGAAACATTCTCTGCAGCTGTTGCTGGGGACTTTTTCATGGCTAAGGACATTAGCTTTGAGAACACAGCAGGACCCGAGAAGCACCAAGCTGTAGCATTGCGTGTTAGCGCAGATAGAACAATCTTCTACAATTGTCATATGGACGGTTACCAAGACACCCTTTATGCACATACCTATCGCCAGTTCTATCGTGAGTGCACCATCTCTGGCACTATTGATTTCGTGTTTGGAGACAGTGCAGCAGTGTTACAAAACTGCATCTTAGTTGTTCGGAAACCAATGGACCACCAAAATTGCATTGTCACAGCGCAAGGAAGAAAGGAAGTCAGGCAGCCAACAGGACTTATCCTCCAAAATTGTAGCATAGTGGCAGATCCTTTGTACTTTCCGGTCAGAATGCAACTCAAATCGTACCTTGGACGCCCATGGAAGGAGTTTTCAAGAACAATCATAATGGAATCTTTCATTGATGATTTAATCCAGCCTCAAGGGTGGTTACCATGGAACGAAACGTTTGCTTTTGATACTCTTTTTTACAGTGAGTTTAATAACCACGGTCCAGGATCTTCTAAGTTGCAACGCGTCCAATGGCCTGGGGTGAAAGAGCTATCAACAAAACGAGCTAAACGCTTCACACCTGGAAAATTCATCATTGGTGATTCATGGATCCCGCCAATTGGTGTGCCTTACACATCAGATTTCATGTTTGATCCCCCAAATGATGATTCCAAGAACAATGATGGTAAGAAACCTGAGGATGATGACAGCGATGACGATGATGGTTCAAAGAAGAAAAAGAAAATGAAGAAGAAGAAGAAGAAGAAAAGGAAAGACAAGGATGGATCAAACTCAGACTCTCCATCTTCAGCCCCCGCTCCAGCTCCAGGTCCTAACAATATACCCGCAAGTGAGATAAGTGCACCAGCGTCAACCCCAGCACAAGCACCAGAAGCATTATTACCAAATGTCGAAAAAGAATCTACATTCAATAATTTTTTTGGAAAGTATTTTTAAATAGCAGTCCTTAGTTATTATAGGATTGATTAGTTTATGTAGTTTTGAATAGCTTGAACCGCGGTGTAACCGTATAACACCCCTGACGAGAAACGCATACAACTTAGAACTGTAGATTACAAAATTTCATGTAATCTTATACTAACATGTATATGTAAATAAACAAATAAGGAACACGAATTGTTATTTTACAGATCTTGGAACACTCAGAGCTAGAAGAACAATTATAGGTAATTATGTACAAGTATTATATATTGGCTGTAGTTTCAGACTTTCATATGCAAGCATGATAACATAACTTCATCTACGGGATTTAGTAACATTATTATTTACATGTATCAAGTCTTAAGAGGATCTAACGTTTAGAACGAGAAAGAACAACGTACGACGGGGAAGTTTATTCTCATTTATCGCGAACTAATAATTCACTTTCAAATCACAAACAATAAGGGTGCGTTTAGTTGAGGGAAAACACACTTTATAGGACCGTGTATTTGATTGATTATTGTGATTCGTGAGGTCGGGGAAGACGAAAGTAAAGGTTAGCCATTGTAGCGAGAGAAAGTAGAGAGAGAAGTGAAAACTATGTGTTTTATTGATAAGAAAGATGAAAGTAAAATACACAAAGTCTCACCCTCCTAGTGAAGTCTAGGAGGGCTTATATAGCCTAACACAAACATACTATTGCAATATTACATAACAAGTCCTTGTGTTTTGGCTAAATGGGATAACTAATGTAATCCCGATAATGTTGTCACATTTAACTGTTAGGAGTGATCCCAACAATCTTCCCCCAATGTGGCAACATAAGGGATTACTTACAACATTTCCTACAAGTACAAATACAAATAAAGAAAGGTTTTCATTGGCTCTTCAAATGCTGAGGATGACGACAATTGACGCTCTTTGTCTTCATCCTGTACCTCGACTTGAGAATTTTATCTTCACTTGTAGGCAAATGATGTAATACGCATGAAATGGATTAACTTCCCCCCAATTCATGCTGCATGTCTTTAGCAGCTTCTCCGTACACTTCTTTTTGGCGAAGTTTCTGAATCAGCTTCCCCCCAAACTGACAACTGTCTTCAGCAGATTCGAAACTTTGATGTAGTCAACATGTCTTCTAACTTTTGAAGTTTTAAGTACGCAGCGGAATTTGTAGATGACACCGTAAACCACACCAAGCAGATCTGAGTAGTTACTTTATTACAGTTATACTTTACGCGGAAGCTCCGTTCGGGGTAACATGCAAGAAATTAGCAAGATATTCTCACATATGCAGGCTACTTCATACTTCACAACCCGCGAGAGTTGAAACGATTACACCAAAATCACAAAACTGAACCACTGATCATCTCTGCGGACGTCTCTCCGGTAGTAATAAAATTGTAAGCTCGATCACGTGAGTCTATTATGCGTCCCTGATGTGCACATTTCTTCCTCCTAATTGCAGATCCTCGTGGAAAATGAGTGTTTTCGTAAAGAAATCAAGAAAAGTCAAAGAAGCACAAAGAACACCCACTCTCTCTTCCTCCACGATGTCTTCGCAGAATCGGAAGCATACACACTATGTTTACGATGGAAAACGGAGACAGCGTAACCCCATATGTCCAATCAACCGAATATATGTGAAGTATCATAAATAGCCCGTGAGAATCAACTGCTGATAAACATCTCTACTCTTTTATACTCCTCTCAACTAACTCTTTACCGACCCCATTATCATTCTGTAAGCTTTTTGTAGTGACTACTGATGGAGAAAACCCAGTATGACGAACTTGAGACTGAAGTAAAATAACCCGAACTTGTGACTTAAACTTGCACTATTGTCTGACTAAGAACCAATACTGAGAATTTCAATAATGGTAGGAAATCATATACCCATCCATCCATCCTTTATTGTATATGAACATCTCTTGAATTATGCACATCTTTTGGTGACACTTGAGCACTACAACGTAACTCCTTTAAAGTGATAGCTATACTCTGTGAGCACAACAACGTAACTCCTTACATAAGGTATAACTAGACAACTCAAGTCTTGGTCATTTGTATGGATAAAAGCTCGAACAAGGATCTCGAAGAATCATGCATCCAACCAACCCCGATATCTTCAGATACTAAGTACACGCACCCGTGAAATTCCACTTCAACCTCAAATAAATAATAAATAATTAACGCCGTAGTCACATCTTGTGGTTAAATGCCCAAATCTAGCCCTTTTGACGGTTTAATGAATTTTGATAATGGTTCCCGATCTTGTCAAAAATGTATCCCCGTGAAAATTTGTAGTAACCAAAATACCACTCTTCTTACCAACAATTATACCAAAAAAATTACACTTTGTATTTTAAAAATACATATGAATAATTAAAATTTAGCCCCATGTGTTATCTATTTTGGATCATAATAATTCACAGTCCATTTACGTTTGAATATTATCATGTCAGATCCATAATCATGAGCCTATTTCATGTTTTAGAATGATATAAACCAGTGAAGCCCAACATTAATAAACCCGATCCAATTGCATGGTAATATGGTACTTATAACTTGTAAACCCTAACCTAAACACACATATCTTAAAAAATAACGCCCCCATCTACACTCTCTCTCAAACCAGCACCTGCCATCTGATTATTAACAAAAGATCATCAAATCTCATCAAACGCAGTCAAACAAATCTACTCACAACATAAATCCATCCTCCCCTATCTCCTTCTCTCATGATCACAGCCACCCCTATGACTCCACACCCCAATAGCAACACAAACTCCTTTAGCTACGAAACCAAATACCAAAGACGATCCTCTTATGATTTCACACTTCAGTAGGCTTCATGACCTTTAAAGAGGTCATGGTAAGGTGTGTTTGTTTACATTTTTGCGCCATTGAACGAAACAAAGTAAGACAATAACATAATTGTTATATGTCTTTCTTTATATTCGGATAGTAACATGAAGCGAGTCTTCAAAAATAATTGGATCTGTGATGAATTCTTTTTGTGTATTATCTTTTGAAGGTATTGAGAGCACGAAAAAGATAACTGAGATCTTGTTAATAATTTTTGTATTTGAGTCTGGATTGTGGATTGAAGATGGGTTAGATGTTGTCGATGTTGTTGTTTGTTATATCCGATTGTTGTAGATGAGTTAGGATAGAATATGGGTTGTTGTATTATCCTTTTCACTTACTTTAGACGTGAAGTCAACTATTGAGTGTATTTGGTTTGTAGCTTGGTCAAACGTCTACCTTCATCTTCATCTTCATCTTCATCTTCTTACACTTTTACTTTTGGTCACTTTATGCATAAAACTTATGCGTAACAGCCTTATGCGTAAAGCATCTTATGCGTAGACTATCTTACCCGTAAACGAAACTTATGCGTAAATGAGGCTTACGCGTAAACAAGTCTTATGCGTAAACTTAGTCTAACGCACAAGCTGGGTTTTATGCCTAAAATATACCTTGCGCAATACTTTCCTAGTAAAGCGTAAATAATCTGAAGAGTTATGCGTAACACGAGGGTTTTATGCATAACTTGACCAGCTTATGCGTAAAACGAGGGTTTTGACCCTTTGACCATTTTCCGGTGATATTCCGACCATCTTTTCTGGCTACTTTTTTAGTCCATGTTATTTGACCAGTATTTATACCTTGAATATGCCCACTTTTGACCACTTTTGTATCCAGCTTTTGAGACCATGTATATTTCAGACCACATTTTTGACCACCAAAGTCTACATGGGGATGGTACAAAAAAGGTCACGAGATATGAGTTGAACAATAACTGTTAACTAGGACTCAAAACCACAAGAAACAGATGTGTAAAGACTGTTGAAAGCATAGGATTTTTTGGACCAATTTTTTCTTTTAGAAACTTAAACTGTTACCACTTACCACGAAAATAATGTAAACTTGGTAAAAAAAATGGCACAACAATTTTAAAATTGGTACAAACTTACAATAAATCAATTTTTGACAAGATAATACAACAAAAAATCAACCAAAATTAATAACCAAGCTCTGATGCCACTTGTAGGACCGTGTATTTGATTGATTATTGTGATTCGGGAGGTCGGGGAAGATGAAAATAAAGGTTAGTCATCGTAGTGAGAGAAAGTAGAGAGAGAACTATGTGTTTTATTGATAAGAAAGATGAAAGTAAAATACACAAAGTCTCACCCTCCTAGTGAAGTCTAGGAGGGTTTATATTGCCTAACACAAACATACTATTGCAATACTACATAACAAGTCCATGTGTTTTGGCTAAATGAGATAACTAATGTAATCCCGATAATGTTGTCACATTTAACTGTTAGGAGTGATCCCAACACATTTGTTTTTCACAAAATGTTTTGTGCAAAATAAATAAAACAGAGATCGCGTACAAATTATTGTTTTCCAACAAAATTCTCTACAAAACACAAAATTACTATTTCCAAGTTTAATACATAAAACTACAAAAGACTTCCCTTTTTTTTCACCTATTTTCCTTTAAAATAGCACCTAATCCGTTTTCATCCATTATATATGTTTTCATCGGTTTTTATCCGTTTTTGGCTATTTTTCTCCGTTTCCATCAGATTTATACGTTCTCGTCCGATTTTTTATGTTTTCTTCTGATTTTTACGTTTTCGTCTGTTTTTCAAGTTATCCTCCGCTTTTTACATTTTCGTCTATTTTTTAATATTTTCGTCCGTTTTTATACGTTTTCGTCCGATTTTTTACGTTTTCGATTGTCTTTTTTTTTACTTTTTCGTTCGATTTTTTACGTTTTTGTCCGTCTTTATGTTTTCGTCCGTTTTTATATGTTTTCGTCGGTTTTGTTATATTTTTCTCCGTTTTCGTTCGATTTTTATGTTTTCGTCCGAGTTTTTATGTTTTCTTCCGATTTTTACGTTTTCGTCTGTTTTTCACATTTTCATCCGTTTTTTACGTTTTCGTCTATTTTTTTACGTTTTCGTTCGTTTTTTACGTTTTCCTCCATTTTTTACGTTTTTGTCTATTTTTTAAAGTTTTCCTCCGTTTTTTTTACGTTTTCGTCCGTTTTTTTACGTTTTCGTCTATTTTTAACGTTTTTGTCCGTTTTTTTACAGTTTGGACCGTTTTTTACGTTTTCGTCATAATTTTTACGTTTTAGTCCGTTTATTACGTTTTCGTCAAATTTTTTACGTTTTGGTCATTTTTTTACGTTTTCGTCAGTTATTTTACGCTTTCGTCTAACATTTTACGTTTTTGTCCATTTTTTAAGTTTTCATTTGTTTTTTACGTTTTCGTCTGATTTTTTACGTTTTTGTCTGTTTTTTTCCATTTTCGACCATTTTTTTACTTCTTCGTAAGATTTTTTACGTTTTCGTCCATTTTATTATGTTTTCGTCTGATTTTTTACAATTTCGTTCGATTTTTAACATTTTTCTCTTTTTTAAATTTCCGTATTTTTTTACATTTTCGTCCCTTTTTTATGTTTTTGTCAGATTTTTTACGTTTCGTCCATTTTTTTATGTTGTCGTACAATTTTTTACGTTTTTGTCTGATTTATATATTTTCTTCGGTTTTTTTACGTTTTCGTCAATTCTTTTACGTTTTTATTAAATTTTTTATGTTTTCGTCCGTATTTTACTTTTTCGTCTGATTTTTTCACGTTTTTCTCTGTTGTTTATCGTTTTTGTCCAATTTTTTTACGTTTTTTCTGTGTTTTTATGTTTTCGTCTAGTTTTTTTACGTTTTTGTCCGTTTTTTAACATTTCCTTACGTTGTCGTCCATTTTTGTGTCTTTTTTATGTTTTTGTGCGGTATTTTATGTTTTCGTCCGTTCGCTCGTTTTATTTCGTTTTCGTCCTTTCTTATATGTTTTTTTTGTTTTCGTCCATTTATTTACGTTTATTTACATTTTGTCTGTTTTTTTATGTTTTTGTCAGACGAAACCTAAAAAACGTAAATAAAATATGAAAACATAAATAAAAGATGAAAACGTAAATATCGGACGAAAACGTAAAAAATCAGAAGAAAAATTCAAAAATCGGTAGAAAACGTAAAAATTGGACGAAATCACAAAAAAACAAAAACATTAAAAAAACGGACTAAAACGTAAAAATCGGACGAAATCATAAAAAAACAAAAACATTAAAAAATAGACAAAAACATAAAAATTGGACGAAAACGAAAAAAACAGACAAAAATGTAAAAAAACCGAAGAAAACGTAAAAAATAGACGAAAACTTAAAAGAAAAGGACGGACACGTAAAAAAATGGACAAAAACGTAAAACATCTGACGAAAACATAAAAAACACAAACGATGACATAAAAAATAGACAAAGACGAAAAAAATCAGATGAAAACGTAAAAAATCTGGCGGAAATTTTAAAAAACAAACGAAACATAAAAAATCTTACGAAAACGTAAAAAAACAGTCAAAAACGTAAAAAATGGACGTAAACGTAAAAAAATCAGACGAAAACGTAAAAAAATCAAAACGTAAAAGAACAGATGAAAACCTAAAAAAGACGGACAAAAACGTAAAAAAAATAGATGAATCGTTAAGCGAAAATAATTACACCATCGCGACGAGCATTTAATTATCGTTCTATAGACAGGCACTTTGATATACTTTCGACAAAAAAAATCTTTTTTTCATGTTTTTCTTTGTAGCCGAAAAAATCACATGTGATATGTAATATCACATGTAATATTTTCGGCCACGAAAAAAAACGAAAAAAAATTTTTTGTTGAAAATATGTCAGAGTGCCTATCTATAGAAAGATAATTAAATGTTCGTCGTGACGGTATATTTTTTTCCGTTTAACGATTAACGGTTTGAAAGATATTAATATTTGAAAAAAAAATGATGAAAGTAGGTTTTTTAAGACAAACACACACACAAATAAACATACATATCCAAACATGTTCTCCAACCACCCTCTATAGGACTATAGGTCTCTTTACCTCAGTATACACCTTTCTCAGATAATGTTGTTCCCTTTAGAGTGATTATAACAAAGATAACTAAGTTATAGAATCACTCACCAGGTTTGCTGATGTAGGTTTAAACATTTTAAATCAAAGAAAAGTAAAACAATTTGAACAAGATTTTGACAATAATGTTTTTCAACGTTTAAAATTTTTATTAGAAATTAATCAAAAAGTTTGACAAAGATTGTTTATGGAATAACAATCTTAGATAAATGACAATTATGGAGACATCTTCTATAACTTAAACACAAAGCTAAGTTATTGTTTAAGTATGAACTTATACTTAATCACTGAATGTTCATTGGCTTAAGTTTAAGTTGAAGAGTAAATGCTTTTGAATGTGTTTCATATTAATTGCAAGAGATAGCATTTACCCCACTACAAGCATTCTCCTTTATAGTAGAGAATTAAGGTTTCTAAAGGTATCTACTTTACACGTGTAGAGAATTAAATGGGTAGGTGAGATATATATTAAATGTTTCTACTCTATGTAAATAATAAACTTTTATTTAGAGAACAGTGTTGACAACTATTGCACCTTTATACCAACTTCTAGAAATGTATTGAATCTTATGCTTGCTTTGTCTCTTTTTGTTTTTGTAGATTTTCCCACCTTTGACCTTCGAGATGCATTAGATTCTTTACTCAGCATATTGGTGAATGAGGAGATCAAACACCGTTTAGTGAGGCATTGTCATACTCACTAAACTGAACACCTTCTTTGGATCTTGTACTTCAGTAGCTGAAGCACATCGGCACTAAAGTAAAGACTCTTTGTCTTCAAGATTTAAGAAGGAGTTGTGCTAAGTATTTCTTAGCAACTATATTATAATTCGGCCTTTTTATGTCCAAATCTATTCAGAGACTGTTGGACGTTGAAATAGGCCAACAATCTCCGCCTATAGAAATAGCCCAACAATAAGTTCAACAAATGTAAGTGAGCAAACATCTTCTTCTTACATATTGATAAAAATTAAATAAAGCAGTAAAATAGATAAACAAAAGTTCATTTGATATTTCATTCACAGATTACAAGTACAACTAACATTATCAAATGACTACTACTATTTATTGCTTCAGGGTTGATAGACTCTGACTGACTTCAGATGGTTCCTCTGATTCCTCTTTTAAACTTCAGCAAGCAAAAGAGAGCTGAAGGTTCTTGCTATGTCAGTCAAGCCAGGGCATTGGTGAAGTCTTTGGAAGATCACTTTTATTTTATATAGTCTTTCATTGTCCAGAATTGGGAACACGTTGATGCTGAGCAAGTCTTGTCTTTGTGGTGTGTTAAAGAGTATCATCCTAAGCATCGGTTCATTTAGCACAGTTCTAAATGGATGATCTACATATATAAACAAACCTTTGTAGTGTTTTGTTAGCATTAAAGTGGTGTTCATTAAGAGTATAACGGACCTTGTAACATATGATATAATTTGTAGTAGACTTGTTATGGGCTTATAGACTTACTTAAGCTAATATGGTCCATGTATACTTGTAGTCCATGTCCAAGGCCCATCCAAAAGCCCAAGTCCATCTTTGTAACTACATACTCACCTTGTAAGGTGAAGTGTGGAATTCATTTTTCAAGATCAATTTCACCTAGTTCTTCCTAGTTTCTCTCTTTCTTTCTAAACATTCTTTCTCTCTTTAAAAAGCTACTTCTTTGGTCATTTATATGTGTGAAATGATCCATTGTGGAGACCTACAATTGGTATCAAGAGTCATATGATAACCTGGGAGTGTATTTTGTTTTCAAAAATCACATAAAAATTTATACTTTGATCGAGTTTATGTAGGTGTACAAAAACCATGACATTTTTAAGCCTTAGATTAATCTTTTCATGAAACATGACATAAAAAGAGACCTTTTTTTGAAGTGTTTTGTGATTTAGATAAGTCTTATTCAAAAAGAATTCCAAGATCATCACATTTTTAAGTGTTTTAGCTAGTTCTATGTATATGTGTTCAAACCGAGGAAAAAGGCCATAAAACTTTACTTTTTAAGTTTGAATTCATGAAACAATACTTTTTATGGAAGATTACGTTGATTAGTGAAGGATTATGTTAAGTGTTAAACGTCAAAATGTGTGTTTTTAATCGATTTGAAAAGTTGATGTTTTGCCTCATTCTACCGAGATTGTGAGGGAATAAGGAATTTCGGTAGATCCAAAGGTTATAGTGCTTCCTTTTTTAGGGCTTATAACTTGGTAGAACATACCAATTTAGGGTTTAGTTTGAATATACCGAGTTTCATTTTCAATCCATATACCGAGTTTAGGAAATAAGGGATATTCTGAGATTAGGTTAAAAGGATGTACCGAGATTATAGTTAATTGAATATGTCGATATTGTGTAAGTTCAATAAACTAATATTGTGCAAATTCAATATACCGACATTGGTGTGCAAGCTATATATCGAGTTTCACACTAGTAAAAAAAATGGCCTTTCGTCACACATGGTCGATTTTGAACGGTCACACGGTAACATTTTTACGTGACTAATTGTACCAGAATAAAATAAACAGCCACACTTGATCCGACTTGTGTGACCATTTCGGAATTCTATTGTCACACATTTGTGTATTTATGTGACTAGAGGGTAACTGGTAAATATTTTTCGATCATTTAGTCACTTTTAATTTGGGACGTGTGACAGATACAAATCAGCTTTAAACATTAGTCACACTACATATATACATATGTGACAAATATATGTCACACAATTGAAGAGTGTGACCAAAATAGATATATGGTCACATGAAGTAATTGCGTATGTAGCTAAATTATGTAGTCAAGTTTGTCACACATCATTTAAACGTGACTGCTATTCTTTGCTAAATATTTAGCCACATATGAATTTGAAATGTGTGACAACTGAAAAGTAAGTTTGAAGCGTTAGTCACGATATGCATTTAAAAGTGACAAATATATGTCACACACTTGAAGAGTGTGACCAAATGTCATATACGGTCACACGAAACCAAAGAAACATGATTAAGTGTAACAAAAATTCAATACATATGGTCACGTAAGTTAATATGTGTGTCTAAAGTTTAGTGTGTGTTTGCTTGCCACAACCTAATGTGTATAGTCACATTTAATTGTAGCACGATCATGTGACTATAGGCTTTACAATAGTCACACCATATCACAAATGTGTATCTAAATTATGTTTATTGCCACATTATAAGGGTATTATATGTGACCAATACATTCAAAATAGTCACATT
This sequence comes from Artemisia argyi, assembly GCA_030686995.1. Lineage (NCBI taxonomy): Eukaryota > Viridiplantae > Streptophyta > Magnoliopsida > Asterales > Asteraceae > Artemisia > Artemisia argyi. Next base: position 74,162,731 of record CM060677.1, read on the forward strand.
GTGATATTTATGTCACTATTATTTATAGCAAAATGTGAACTCGGTTATCATTAACCTTGATATTAGTTACATTGAGTGTTTGTGTGACTAAATTCAAGATGTTATATATGGTCACATGAAGTATTTATTTAGGTTTCTAAATCATAGAGTCTTATTTTGTCACACATTATTTAAGTGTAGTCACAATTCGATATATATGATCACACATTTCTGATAACTTATGTAATTTTGAGGTGTTAGATATGGATTTTATAGTCTCTCTAGTTTGAGTCTAATTTGATATTAACTGCATGAATTGAGTTCATACTATTAGTCGATCATGACTCTTCATTTGCCCCATTACAATGCTGCTAGTTATACTTAGAACTGCTAAGTATAATTAGATGTTGTGATCATTGTGCATATGTTATGGCTTGTGTTTTCTTTGTTTCTAGACTAACATTTTGCAGCAAAGGCAAAAAAAAAAAAAAAAAAAAGCTGTTTGGAATGGAATTTGGGTGAATGTTAGTAACTCAGAACTTAATGCTGTTTGGCATAACTTAATGCTGCTAGGCCTAAATTAATATTGCTAGGCATAATTCTAGACTAGCATAATTTTTTTGATTATAACAATATGTATATGATAATTTTTTCATCTTTTTTTGGTTTAATTAAGCAAGAAAGTTAAAATTCATATAATAATAAACCAAAAAAAAAACAATTCCATAACAAATTAAAAGTAAATTAAAAATTGTTCATACATAAAAAGTTAATTAACAATTAAATTTATGAGATTTCTTAGGATCAAAAGCCAAATGTACATTATCGTAGTCAATGGCGTCCTCTTCGTCACTAATAAATCCAACATCAGCCGCATCCTCTTCCACTGAACTAACCCGCGGCTTTGATCGCTTGTATACCGCCTCATCTTTGGCAATTTGACGCAAACTTGCTTTGCGTGCTGCCTCCTTTCTTCCAGAACTCCACGACTCATACCACTCGTTAATGTTAAACACTTTCTCTTCCTTACCTGCATAAAATAAAGATTTTTCGATAAATACTATACATTAAGAGAATCAAATATGTATATCAAATTAATCCTTATATATACAAGGTTACATTAGTTTGAACCGTTTTTTTATTGAACATATATGACATAAATACCTTTTGAACTTTCTCCTTCAAAACGCGGTTTCCTGAAATCAAATAAGCATTATATGATAAATTTATAGAAGTTGCATCATGCAATGTGGTTTGAATGTTTACATGTACAAAAGTTTACTTACTTTGAGCGCTTCTTCTTGAATGAAACGGACCTTGTTATTTTCTTGTTTCCAGCTATTTTCTTATAAGATTAATTGTTTAAAAAGTGTTTGTTGAATGCTAAGTGGCCTTAAAAAGGGATACATTAATAACATCAAAACGCCTATATATGGTAGTCTTAGCTAGTAGGAAATTTTGAAAGTCTAAACATTAAAAATTATTGCAATTTACCAAGTTGAACGTCACATTAGCATGTGAAACGCACTAATTACTCATGCCTAATTGTAACCATTTTAATTTTACACATTAAATGCGCGCTCCTAAACATTCTATAATTTTATTTTTAAACTTTAAATGGTAATAAGCATTGTAAGTGGTTTCAAATGTAAGAAAATATAGTAAGAATAAACATAATGGTATTAATCTAGTTATTAGTTGTGTAAAATTTGTGTTTGTGACAGTGTTTACTCCCTGAATTGGCAAACTTACTTCAACACTTTTATGACCTGATTAATAAAGAGATCCAATACCTTTGTTTTGATGTTACTTGGTTGAAAGATGAAATAAGAATTTAGATTTTGTTGAGAAAGAAATCAAGAATAAGGTAAGAAGCATGATGGTACAACAAGGGAACAAGCAAAAGGATTACATAAAGTCAGATAAAATTGAGGTATAACAAACACATTATAAAATTGACTTCATAAAGTCAAATAAAGTATAGTGTAAAAGTTATAATCTAATTAAATGTTTGTAACAAGCTTTTAAAACTATAGTGTAAAAGTTATAATCTAATTACAAATTCTTGTATTTACAAACGAAATAAAGTTAAAACATCAAGTTAAATGAAACCATGAAGAGTTATAGTAACTCAGAACTTAATGCTGCTTGGCATAACTTAATGCTGCTAGGCATAAATTACTGTAAACCGGTGTAACTGTAAACCGTCGTGACACTTTGTAAACCGTTGTGACACTTAAACGTTGTGACATTGCGACTCTTGTGTGCCTATAAATACAAAGGAATTACAACCAACTTCTTTCATCTTTTCATTACGTATTCAATTTTTCTTTGGAACTGCAATGGCTTCATCATCTTCAAATCCTGCTTCAAAGAAAACAAAACGTTCAAGGGATACTTCTCCTCCTCCTCCTCCTCTAATGCCAGAAAAATATAAAATCCACGGCCTAACCCAGGAGTGCTGGGACAAATGCCATTCTGAAGGCCAATATGGTACTAAACGACAGTTAGTTGAACTTTACAACAAACGAATCGCGCGGTTGGAAGAACAAAACAAGAAAGACCAAGAGATCATACTGGTGCATCAGAACAAAGTTAATTTTCGGAATCAAGAAATAGAACAAATCCGTGGAAACATTGTTGATATTTACAAAGGCATTCAAAATGCCTTTGTATAATTTTCATTCAATTAACCCTGATGTAAGATGATATTAATCATTATTATGTTATTTCTTTGAAGTTTAATGTTTTTGTGTTCAAAGAAAACTTATCTTATGTTTCTTTGTTAATCAAGTGAATTTGGGCAATTCCGGGTTTGGATTGGAATTTAGGTGAATGCTAGTAACTCTGAATTTAATGCTGCTTGGCATAACTTAATACTGCTAGGGATAAAAATAAAATGCCACAAAAATTAACCGATTCATATTCAGTTCATTAATGAGAAAATTGAGCAATGACAACATGTTTATTCATAAAGTAAAATAAAGTAGTACAAAAGGATTATACGGGTTTATTCAAATTACTTCCTAACTCAACTAATACATTTTCTTTTTACCCTTCCCTTTTGAACAAACTTTGAGCATTTTTGGTTCCCATGGTTTTATACCCTTGTCTTCACAAGTCTTAGCATTGGGCAGGCCTAGCACCCGAACTCTCTCATCAAAAAGCTCTTTGGCAGTCTTTTTTGGAGTTTTAACCTTCCTAGCATCTTCCTTTTTTGTGTCTGATCCAGAATATCCCTTTGGAAAGTAGTCTGCCCATGTATTTGGAGTGGAGGACCTTCAGAACTGCTTGATATGTGAAATGAACTTGAGTCACTGCTGTCAATATATAATTTCTGCAAAAAAAATAAAAAAAATATATTAAAATTGAAAAAAAATATATATAGTGTAAATGAAATAAAAGATAATGTTGCAATTCAGGGTGTATTTGAAACAACCTTTGTTCTTGGAACTCCAATGGCCACATTACTTGGTGGATGGTTGGTTTTAGATCATAAAAAAGAATGGAATGTAATAAACCAACATACGTAACCCTTCTAAGTTCCCGATACAACTCCTTTTGTCGTTTCAACTCCCTTTGAGCAAAGGACTGCACCAGCCGCATTGCTAGATTGTTGAAAAAACAAAAGGCACTGTATGGGAACTCAGAATGGAAAGGTATGTTGAAACCAACATACGTAACCCTTCTAAGTTCCCGCTACAGCTCCTTTTGTCGTTTCAACTCCCTTTGAGCAAAGGACTGCACCAGCCGCATTGCTAGATTGTTGAAAAAATAAAAGGAACTGTATGGGAACTGAGAATGGAAAGGTATGTTGAAATTCCAGACTCATTTAGATCATAAAAAAGAATGGAATGCAAACAGAGTGATACAAACAATCTAGAAATGTTAAGTAAAGAATAGAGTCTAAGTAACATCACTCATCTTGAATGCGATGATGAAGGAGTGTGGCCTGTCATGAACAATACACACTATATCATCATCGCATTGAAGATGTCTCAATGATCAGGCCAGATCTATCTAACGTTGCAGAAAGGTTCCATTGCTTTGTTTTTTGGACACCGTCTACTTCCATTTGTGGCGTTGATCTTGATCACAAGCTTTGGCACTTTCAAGAATGTATCTTCATTTTGTCGGGACAAAAGTTTTAATCAAGGTACATTATTGAAAGAGCCAAAGCTTGTGATCAAGATCAACCACACATACGGTAGTAGACGTTTTCCAAATTAAGCAACAGAACCATCTACAACGCTAGATAGATCTACCCTAATTATTGAGCTTTAAGTTATTAGAAAACAGATTCTTACTATCATTTATATTGCTCCCTTAGATGTGACGAACATGCATATTAATTATGTAGATTCTACGACATTAGAGAGCTAATCGTGCATGAATGAAATCATATTAAATTTATATTAACAATGCAATGAACTACCATCCTTTCTACCCTAGCCAACAATAACATATTATTCAGCCTTGAATCGCTAACCTACCAACATGCTGGAATACGAAGACACTAAATTCAAGCATCGAACCTACAAATTATACTTGATAATTGTGTTTGTATTTTGACAAAGAGCAAAGATGAATCAACAATGGATGAACAACACCAAAACAAGTTTATGTTCATACTTGAAAGTGGTGTCTGTTCACCCATCATTGATACTTCTTCCATATTTGATACTTGGGTGTTTTAGCCTTAATAATCGCAAAACAAATGCAACGTAATTCTTATACCAAATAGTCAACCTAAGCCTAAGATAAAATAAGCTAATCCAAGCAAACCTTAATATCTCTTTTGCTCTAATTATTCACAAAAACAACACAACATGTTCTTCCTTATTCTATCAATACAAATGCAACATACTTCTTATAACAGATAGTCAACCTAAGCCTAAGAATAAATAGCTCTAAGGGGGTATTTGGATTATATTAATTTATGATCTTATAAGCTTTTTGAGATTTGGGGATGCCAATAAGCCTATGTTATTTTAAGTGGATAAGCTAATAAGCCAACAAACAGTGAGCTTATTAACTTTCCCAAAACTCAATAAGCCGATAACCACACAAAATAAGCTAATCCAAACACACCTTAATATCTCTTTTGCTCTATTTATTCGAAAAACAACACAACATAAATCTAATACATAAAATAACAAGTCTCTAACAAATGTAAGACAAAACTGAGAATAAATGATCAAAACCTTAGATCCGTTTACTTGGTCTATTGTAACCGAGTGAGTTTTATAACTGTGAGAGAGAAAGAGAGGATTATGTGGAAGTGTGTGAAGCGTATATGATAAGCTTTGTATAATGTATATTATAAGTTTAAAAGTGAAGTGTGTTTGATACTCTTTGTATATATTATAAGTTTAAAATATAAGTTTAAAAATTATTAAAAGTATAAAATCTAAAAGTAAAAAGTAGTAAAAGTTTTAAAACTAATATAGTAAGTATTAAAGCTACATTTGTATTTTAGGGCATGCTTGGTAGGGGTGTTCACGGGGCAGTTCGGTTCAGTTTCGGTTTGGAGCTCATCTTTTTCCCTAAAATTTCAATCTGTGGCTCAAGATATATCTCACCCCTTTTTTCCCCAAAATTTCAATCTCTGGCCCAAGATCCCACCCCATTTTCACCCAAAATCAAAACACTGATTAACACTAGTCAAATATATCTTTTCTCTATTATCCATCTCTTCTCCTTCTCTCTAGAACCGACTCACACACCACCGCCACACTTCACCGCCGTATCTCGCCATCGTTCCACCAACCATCGCTCCTCCAAGCCATCACCGTCATCAAGACAAGGGAGGCAATGGGTGTGATTTTGTTTGCTTCGGTTGTTTGGTTCGAGATAACCACCACATCCACCACCATCACAGTCAAGCCTCCATCACCCTCTCGATCATGTTATCCGGGATCGAGAAAGTTTGAACTCGGCTTGAGCTTGACTTGAAAAGCTCGATTTATCTGTAAAGATGTGTTTTCTGACACAAATTAAAATTGAAATATAATATAACCTAAGAATTGAATTCGGTTCGACTTCAGCTCGAAAAGCTTGATACATTCATAAATAAATATTTACACTTAGTACACTTAAAAAAAAGAAAAAAAACATATTTTATATTACTTACAAGCTCGAGAACTCAACAATAACTCGAGTCGAACTTATATAAGATTGAGTTCAACTCATTAAACATTTCGAGCTCATTTGATAGGCTTTCAATCTCCAAAATTTTAATCAGGCGCTCAAGATCCGCCCCTAATTTTTCCACAAAAATTTCAATCTCCCGCTCAAGATCTCGCCCCTTTTTCCCCAAAATCAAAACACTAACACTTACACTAGTCAGATCTATCTTCTATCTATTCATCTATTCTCCTTCTTTCTAGAACCGACTCACACCACCGCCAAACTTCATCGCCTTATCTCGCCGTGGTTCCACCAACCATCGCTCCTCCACGTCATCACCGTCATCAAGACAAGGGAACTGTATGGGAGAGTTTGTTTGCTTCGGCTGTTTGGTTCGAGATAACCACCACATCCACCACCATCACAGTCGAGCCACCATCACCCTCATCTCACCTATCCTACTCTGTTCATGGATATGCTCAAACACATATTTAATTTATATTTTCTTAAATGTGTAATCGAATATAAAACGATTTATATTGATTTTCGTGGATTAAAACTAGCCTAAAACACGTTTTTTATTATAAATCCGTGTGGTGGTAATCGTTGCAGGTAGACTTATTAAGACGAAACAGTTTTCCTATTTATTGGAATGGAGACAATCGACGTGTTCTAAGAGGCCACTGTTTTGCTCGTAAAGGAAGTCTTGATTGGTTTCCACTCCGGGAGGATGTTGCTGAACAGTTGGAGTTTGCTTATCGCAGTCGCGTAAGTGATCTATCAAAAGATTAACATAACATCTGTTATATAGGAAATTAACTCAAATATGGTTGCTTTTTGTCAAACTGTTTCATTTGTACCAGATGTGAGTGATTTGCTTGCTTGGTAATGTGTTTGACATTTATTCGTTCCAGGTAATTTGGCACAGCAGAACACTTCAACCATCTGGATTATTTGTTGCCCGAGTTGACATGCAAGGGTCTACCCCGGTATGTTGGTTTTTGATGCTAAACTTATATTTGGGACATCTAATTTTGTCGTCTTTTATGTTAGCATTAAGCACGTTACTTGTTTCTTGCAGGGGCTACATCCTGTTTTCACGGGTGAGGATGATACATGGGATGCCTGGCTAAAAATTCCCTCATTTGGATTTTCTGGCACACTTCATTTTCGGGGGACTGAAATTAAATTGAGGCGTGGGTATGCTCCATCTCAGTCACCAAAAGGCAACCCATGTACTACCTCCGTCCCTAAATAAGTGTCCACTATTGACTTTTTAAGTCTTCTCTTTTTAACTTTGACCTTAAATTATTTTATTTGTGTTATGTAATACTTGATACAAAATATATGAACGAATTTGGTCTTAAATGTATTTTCATTGGTATAATTTTCATCAAGTATTACTTAACACGAACGAAATAATTCAAAGTCAAAGTTGGAACAAAAAGACTTTGAAAGTCAATAGTGGACATTTATTTAGGGACGGAGGGAGTATATTTTTACGGTTTCATGGTTGGCAGATCTTATATTATATTATGCAGCATTATTAGTGCCTTGGTTTCTTACAGTTCATAGCATCTGTTTATAGGATGACTTGCTTTTCAGCAGATAGACTAAGAAATGGACGATTATTGTTCACAGGTAAAACTAATGGCGTAGTGTATAGTGGATCAAAGGAATGGAAAACAAAGACGGAGAATCTCTAGATGCTGAGATTAGTTCATTAGCAGATAAACTTGTAAATTTTACTTCAAATTCTATTATCATGCTTATATACCTGCAGCATTGACTGTGTACTAGCCGTACTAACTTTTAATACCAACATTTCCAGTATTTTTTTTGCAGAAAGAAGCTGATGAAAAGATCAAGTAAGGAACCTTGAATGTTGATGATGGGCTGTAACTCTGCTCCAGTAGTACGAACGTAGTACTAGCAGTACTAACATTATTGGTCACTCTTTGTTTAATTCAATGTGTGACTAAATATTACAAAATGCCACACAAACTAAAAATTCATGTGACCATTGGATGAACATTAGTCACACAAAACACACATGTCTGCACTTTAAACATCATATGGTCACACTTATTAACACTTTAGGCCGCTGTTTGCTTAATTGTGTGTGACTAAATACCAAAAACAAAGATGCTTTATGTGACTAAATATTACAGAAGGCCACACAAACATAAAATTAATATGGCCATTGGATGATCAATAGTCACACAAAATACATATTTCTTCCTTTTAAACAACATATGGTCACACTTATTAACACTTTTGGCCACTTGATGCTTAATTGTATGTAACTAAATACCCAAAACAAAGATGCTTTGTGTGACTAAATATTACAAAAGGCCACACAAACATAAAATTAATGTGGCCATTGGATGATCAATAGTCACACAAAATACACATTTCTTCACTTTAAAGAGCATATGGTCACACTTATTAACACTTTTGGCCACTTGATGCTTAATTGTATGTGACTAAATACCCAAAACAAAGATGCTTTGTGTGACTACATATTACAAAAGGCCACACAAACTAAAAATTCATGTGACCGTGGGATGAACAATAGTCACACAAAATACATATTTGTTCACTTTAAAGAGCATATGGTCACACTTATTAACACTTTTGGCCACTTTGTTTTAAATTGTATGTGACTAACTCTAAAAAAGCAACACCCATTGTGTGACTAAATCATCACAAACGTCACATTTATTGTATATTCATGTAGCCACAGGACGGGAAATAGTCACACAAAATACACATTTACTAGAAAGAATCATCTCAAATGTCACATATATTATATATTTATGTGGCCAAAGGTTGAAAAATAGTTACTCTAAAAAAACATTCGCGTGACTATAAAGTGTTTACGGTCACTGATAATGACTAATCCAACAAAACTTGTGTCTAATTCGTCACACATATTCAGGGTTTTGGTCACTCTTTTTAGATATAAAAGGCCACGAACTCAACAATGTGACCATATGCCACCTACGGTGGCAGGACCTATGGTGACACACAATGAAAAAAACGTGTGTGACTACATGCATATCGTCACACATTTTTGGCGTGACCAATACAACTTTTTGTACCAGTGTCATACAAACCAAATATATCGAATTTTGGGTTTAGTAAGATATACCGAGATTAGGTATGAACAATATACCGAGATTGTGGTTAAGCCCATATATCGAGATTGTCTTAAACCCTAATTTTATCCTATCATTACAAACCTAGTTTAACCAACTCAGATTGTTGGACCGAATACATGGTTGATTTATGTGGTTCGGGAATGCTCGAAATAAGAGAAAGACATGGTGTTATTTAGATAAGAAGAGGGGAAGATGTGTGTGTTTTCTAGAGAGAGAAAGGAGAAAAACACACACCTTGTGATATTACAATGAGACATCCACCATTCCTAGTTGCAACTATGAGGGTATTTATAGGAAACTAAGTGCCAAACATTACATTGTTGACACATTTAGTCCCTGTACTAGAAGAGATAAGAAACTAATGCAATTCCCGAATATGGCTTCACTTTTAAGGCTAACAATCTCTCCCCAAAGTGATGTCATACGGGAATTGCTTACAACATTCCCTACATGTAAAATGAAATACAAAACATAAAAGCAGCAGCTCTGAGAATGTCTTCATGGTCTTCAAAACTTTATTACTTCTTTCAGCTTCATGAATCTCCTCAGCTACTATCTCTTTACTTGTAGAAGAACAATGCGAGCATATCCAATTAGGGATTAAATATGACATTTTGCTCTCCCCTAATTGGTGCTCTCCCCCAAACTGACAACTCTTCTGATAAATGCATTAAGTCCGAAGAAGTATTCCGATGAATCTTTGAATACTGTCTTTAGTCTTCTTTAACTCTGTATGCCCTGAATCCGAAGACGTCTTCTGATAAACGTGTAACCCGTCTTCAGTCTTCTAGCACGCAACGGAAAATGTAGAATAGACTGTAGACTCGACCTTCTTCATGGTTGTCCATTCGAGGGAATAGAATATCAACATCTTCTTCTCACCAAATGCATTCCAGTTATCTTACATGAAAAGGTAACACCGAAGTAAACAAGTCGAAACACTGATCATCTTGAATTTGTTGCCCAAAATTGATGACGGTAGATAAGGGAGGAACGTGAAGTGCGTAGAAATAGAGATGAGAAGATAAGGATATAGAATCAATCAATCTCTGACACAAATCATTTCATAAATCATTAAGCCTGATCATGTGAACTTGTTGTTTGTCCCCGATGTACACATTTCTCTCCCCTGATGGTTACGATTTATCGGAATCAGCACAATAATGTGTACATGAAGCATTAACTGGAAGCACTTTATCATAATTCGTTTCAGCCCGTGAGAAGATGTTGATAATACCATTTAAAATTGTCTAACTCTTATCAACCCCCTGTATCAAAAACAACGGCTATCTCTAGTAACCACATGTGGAGACAACACAATATGACTAACTTGAGAATCAAGTAAAATCCCCCAGACTTGTAGACTTAAGCTTGTACTATCCTGTGACTAAGAACGGTGTACCTTATACCCACAACAAAAGTATTAGTACAAAATATCTTTACATATCATCAACTATGTGAGACACTGAGCATTACAACGTCACTCCTTTAAGTGATAGTTACAACCTGTGAGCACTACAATGAAACTCCTTACATCAGGAATAACTAGATAGCCAAGTCTTCGTCACTATGAATTATGGCTTAAACAAGTCATCTTCGTGGGAGGTGAAGAAAGAAAGAAGATGAAATAAGTACACGCATCCGTAAAACGTCACTTCAAACCCAAATAAGTAATAAAGAATAATCCCCGTAGTCACAGTTGATATGCATTGTAAATAGTAGCCGTTCAACTTCGTGAAGATTTGTGTAACCAAAATACTACTCTTTTTACCAAATATTTATTAAAACATATCCAAACTATTTGTATAATACTTGTAGCCCATGTCTTAATTATATTCGGAACACAAGTCCAGTCCAAATTTCATTGCAGCCCAATCCTACTTTCGTTTGATATAATCATTTCAGCCCAAGAAAACTTCGGATCCAGCCCAAATGCAATGATATAACCATGTAATCCAAAATTTAGACCCGGTATTAATTTTTGTTAAAACCTAAACACACAGAATCATTTTTGACCTAAAACATACACCCCATTTTATCAGCCTACCAACAGATAACTCTCTCACCAAACCTTCATCTTCAACAAAATCAAACTCATCTATCTCATCCCATCATCATTAAAACCACAATTGAATAACAAACACACCATTTAACTCGTCTCTTGGTGTAGTTCGAAGATTAAAGACAAGTCACACAAAACCTTGAATCTTTTAATACTTCCTTTTTATGCTTGATTCGTGGACCTGTTTGGCTTCAAGATCCTAATTGGGTCTCGGGTAGGTTTCGTCTTTTGTTATTAGTTTTCTAAACCGAAAGAAAGGTAGATGAAACATGTTTGTTTTGTTCTTCCCTTTTAATTTTCGGATAGTATATGAAGCAAGGCCTCAAAAAAATCGATGATGTTTGCTTTTTGGTGTGAAGACCTTCAAGGTCTGATTTTTCATTGAATAATCACGAAAATAAGTTGAGATTATATTAGTTAATTATCTTTTCAGTTTCAAGACTTGATTGTGTGTTGGGGAGTAAAGGTGGGGGTCAATGGTTGTGTGTAGTTTAGGATTAGGATTTTGTGTTGGTTTTTGGACTTTGGATTGGCTGTGGTTACAACAGTTTTTCATTATAGTCGTGTTGGATTTTTCTTTTTGGTTCAAATGACTAATGATGTTATTAAACTGAAGTCACAAAGAGTGTATTGTATTTTGGTTTGTGGCCGTTGCGATACTAGTAAAACAATCTCGCACCTCTGTCAAAAATTTGACAAAGTTTTTCTTCGTAAAAACGTGGGTAACAGGATTATCGTATCACAGCTATCACGGAGTTGCTATCGCAGCTAAATTATGTGATGCAAGCAAAATTATGCGAGCATAATTTTTGCGATGCGAACAAAATCAACATCCTTGAAAAAGTTGGGTCTGACATTTTGCATACCCACTTTTTTACGACAAATCTTACTAGTTTGGTGCAAAAGTCAATAAACAAATATTATACAAAACTGGTATATAGTAAATAACAGTTGCGTATAAAATAGAAAGTGACAAACTTTTGAATCTTGACCATTTTGATACATGGATACTTGTTAATAAAACTGTTTACCACTTTTACTTTTGATAAAAATTTGACCAGTACAAAAAAATTGGTAAGATAGCCTTAAAACACTATATGAACCACCAAAAATCAACAATAATAACAACCAAGCTCTGATGCCAATTGTTGGACTGAATACATGGTTGATTTATGTGGTTCAGGGGGTCGGGGATGCTTGAAATAAGAGAAAGACATGGTGTTATTTAGATAAGAAGAGGGGAAGATGTGCGTGTTTTCTAGAGAGAGAAAGGAGAAAAACACACACACCTTGTGATATTACAATGAGACATCCACCCTTCCTAGTTGCAACTAGGAGGGTATTTATAGGAAACTAAGTGTCAAACATTACATTGTTGACACATTTAGTCCCTGTACTAGAAGAGATAAGAAACTAATGCAATACCCGAATATGGCTTCACTTTTAAGGCTAACACAGGTACAACTTTAAACACAATCAAGACTAAAGCAAACAATATAATTCAAAAACATAATCATTTCTAAATCATCTAAAACGATTCATTATCACTTCAAACAAACATAATCATTATGGCATCCAGAGAGACGTTATCAATGCATGATCAGAAAACCGTCCCCCAATGCTTAACCATTGCATTTTATAGAACCATATCCTTCATTGACACATGATAAGTTATCATCAAATATCACCTTAGGTCCTGGTTGTTCCACATATTTGTACATATAGCTTTTGACACCATCTATATGCCTTGAGCATCCACTTTCTAGTTACCAGATGGGTTGCCTGACGTCACTCTACACAAATACGAAGTTGGTTAGTTTCTCTTGCTGACCCACTTTTAGGTGGGCATTTTGGACTGAGATAAACTACTCTTTTCACATATTTGTATCAATAAACTTGTTCATGATCAAAGGTTTCATGGCCAATGCTTCCACAAACATCACAACCTGAGGAAATGACACAATCATCTGAATGATAATTATTAAATGCACATTGAATGCAAGGTGGGAAAGGTTTTGTTTTAAAATGAGGTCTTCTTGATGATTCACCTTGAGAAAACTGAGCTTCGTATTTTGAGACATTTCTCATCATAACAATGTTAATTGAGTGCTCAAAGGTCATGTGATATGATCCTTTGCAAATTTTACAAAGGAGATCTATAACAGTCATATAAAAGATGATTGGTATAACCACAGAGTTCACAAGGCTTGACTTACTTTTGTTTTGATTTAACTAGTTTTGATGAACCAATTAAGGTGTTTTATTTATTTTGGAGGGAACGGTTTTGACATTGGCTGAAAGAGGTGTGATTAAATCAAATATGATGTTCATAAGTTGAATTTCCTTTACTAGAATAAATAACGGAATACCCAACGCCTTTGGTCTAGTGGTATGTGAGTTGCCCACCAACCTAGAGGTTGTGGGTTTAAGCCTCGCTGAAGGTATTTGTGAGATAGGTGGTATAGGGTGTGAAAAAAATTGTCGTTAAAAAAAGATAATGGAATTCTAGCTTCAATTTTAGCATACTTTTTCTTTTCAATAGGAACTGAAGTTTTTGGTGGTTTAATATATGTTATATTAGTGATGTTGCCCTTGAAATTGGCATAATTTCTTTACGTGGTAGGTTTTAGGATTTGTCCCGGAGCTTGGTTCAACTCCTTGAAGCTTGTTTAGAGGAGGAAGTGGGGTTTTATCCATTAAGTCAGATTCATCCACAAATTCAGAGTCAATATCAGTCACTTAAAGTTTTGGACTTTTAGTGATATTAGAGTTAGGTGATTGGAATTCAAGGGCTAATATTATTCTAATTTTCCACTTAGGCATTTTTGGAAGAGCTATATCTATTAACCCAGTCTTTTGACATCTACAAAGACTAGTTCCTTAGACTTAGTGTTAGATGAACCTTCAGTGAGTTGATCAGCTTTTAACATTTTTAGTTTTTGATTTGGAATTTGTTCATTGATGCATTGACTAAACATAACTGAGCTATTAAACCAAGACTTAGTGAGAGACTTAACTTCATTAAGTTCTTTCCTAAGGGTTTGATTTTCTTTCAGTGTCTCAATATTAGCATGTTGAAGTGTAATGGCAGTAAGTTTAGCTTGTTTCAGCCCTAGTAACTCTTCCCTACAAGTGTTCAGTTCTAAAAGGAGATTCCTAAATTAATATATATATTATAGAGCGTTTAAAACGCCGCCGTTTTAGTACACAATGTAATCCCCGTTTTTTTTTCAGCCCAAGAACGCCATAGAAGCCCATTGAACTCGACATAAGCCCATTTCATTCAGATGGTGTCAGGCCCACTTTTGTTAAACGATATACACTTTTAAATTTTGCATGGCCTTTAATACTTACGCACATGTAGTTGGTTAACCTTCTTTCAAAAATATTTATACTACTGCATATATAGTTCTTTCTCTCCATTATTTGCATTAAAAAGGTCCTTTTATGTTTATAAACAACCTGCAACCTGAAACATGAAAACCAAACAAAAAGCCATCCGCCGCATATCTTCTGTTAGTAATTAAAGTAAACAAAAACCAAACAAAATATACAAATAAATAAATAAATAAATAAATACATAAATAAAAAAAAGATACACAAAAGAAAACAAAAAAAAAACAATAAAACTTTGTTAATTATACCGACTAACAAACTTACAAAGTTACATGCAAATCCCGACAAATACTCATATTAACTTAGAACAACATGTATATTCTTAGAACGGTAATCTATCTAAAAATCTTAGCTAAATTTCCGACTAAATACAACGTCCCGCCGCAACGCGGCGGACCGACGCCCTACTAGTTTAGACATCAAATACAATCTTTGTTAGTGTATAAACTTAAGGTCTTCACATGCATGATCAAGAAACAATTTTATTTCATCGTTATTTTCCATTTGAAAAAGAGTGTGTACCTTTTCTTATTATGATGTCAACCTATCCTTCATTTCTCGCATGTTCTTTACCAACAACAATTTTTTCATCATCAGCCAACGCCATAAGTCCTTGATAGTAACCATTTCGTCATCATCAGTTGACACTTCTTCTTCATCCTAGTTAAATGACTTAGCTACAAGACCATTGTTTCTTGCTTCACATGATTGCGAAGGTCGAGAGGTTGATCCACTAAAAGTTACAATGCCTGTTTTGTTTTGGCCTTTTTGTATTTAGCTCTGTAGTCTTTCTTAACTCTTGGTTCAAATTGACTATCTGAAATGGTTTGAGCTGAAATGATGAGTTTAGGTTGAAATCTATTTTGTTGAGGACATAGATACGACGATGAAGATATTTTTACAAAATAATCTGTAACAAAGTGACCAGTTTAACCACACTTAAAACATTCAGTTTTGTCAAAAGATTTTGATCCACTAAACATGGATGGATTCTTTCGATGAATCTCTTGGAATTTGCTAAAATAGTCATTTCCTGAAATTCTTCATTTTAATCACCTATGTCTTATTTGCTACTTTTAATGTCCTCTTCATCAGTGGGATCATCTTGGAGAACCTGAACAATAGAGTTAGAAAAAAGCAGTTGATAAAGGAGTGGTAATGGTCAGGGATTTCTTGGTCTCTGGTGCATTGATTTTGTCTATAAACCTATCTTTATATTTGTATTTTCCAAAAGGTGTGGCTAAGTCAAGGTCTCTAACATGGTTAAATTTCCTTAGACCGTGGTTAAAGCTTAACCATTTCTTTGGGAGACTATTAACAAACCAAACATTGATTTCATGATTTGAAAGGTTAACACCATGATGCGTGGGAATCGCACCTTGCTTTACCTCTCGAGGGATCTCGAGAAGCTTACAACCCCCACCAGGCAGTGTACCTGATCGTTGTAGTATAGTATAGTGACAAGTACCGGGAGATTGATCGTTCAGCTAGGAATAGTGTCGTTAGGATTGAAATTAATCTAACTAGGTCTAAAGGTGAAGGATGATTCTTTTTGTATTTTTATATTTTTTGAAAAGCAAGTAAAAATCTCGGGTATTGGGAGAGTGGGCGGAATTAGTTGCTAATCAACTAACCCAAAAGCTACTAATTAAACTAATTAACAAGAAAACTAAACTAAGGTTCTACAAGATAAGTGAAGCATGTCTACCTATGATATGTTACTCCTTGCTAGCTATCCAATCCTACCTATTGAATTGTAACCTTGTTTTAATTGACGGGTTGTATTCCTTAATACCATTCATGGGGTGGCATACATAACTCCCCAATTCTATGTGCTCTTATCTCCTCCTACACCATGCCCAACACAACTATAGGGATTGTAAACAGTGGCTCATGCATTAAATACAACCAATAAAGACCTAGTATGCCTCGGTTCATGTTTCTTAAGACGTTCAAGCATGTTACCATTTGGAGATCTGCCAGTTTTCTTAAGCCTAACATATAAATCATTCAATCAAAACAAGAATCAATAGGAAACAAGGATTATAAACTAAACAAACCAGATCTATTGAAGTTGTCACACCTTAATTGATGGAGATAGACACAACATCAACAAGAAATCAATGAGATCTAATCAATTATATACAAGTTTCACATAATCATAAGTAGACACAAGGTGAATTAGCAAATCATCATCAAAGAAGAGCAAACAACAATGATAATGGAAAACATAATTAAGATAGAATCATCAAACCAATACATGATGTTTATGGAGTGATTGAAACCCTCTAAGTGCTGGAAAAACACCCACCTAAACCCAGGAACCGACCTTAGGGTTTAGGGCTTACAAAAAGTGAAGTTATGAAGTTATATTTATAGACATGTTTTCTGTCGGCCCTTCGTGACGGCGTCAGCCCGTACTCTTGATGCCGTCAAGACCACTTTTTCACCAAATTGTAGATCTCTTCGTCCTCTTCGCGTGGGCTTTTGAATCACCTAAATCCGAGTTCGTATGCAAAAGTTATGACCAAAACAATATTAGCTACTCCGCGCGCAAGTTTTGACAAGTTTACATGTGACGGCCTGGTGACGGCCTTGGTGACGCCGTCACTAACTACGGATTTTTATTCTTGGGACTCTGACGCCGTCAAGAGCAATTCTTGACGCCTTCATGCACTGTTCCCAGCATAGAAATTTGAGACTTTGCCGTTTTCTTCACTTTTATGCTCCAAAAACGTCCGAAATGGCTTCTTTTCCAGAATTCACTCTCCAAGTACCTAAAATCACAAAAGGAACGATTTAAAGCAATATTTGATCAAATAAAGTCAGATTTGGGCTTAAATGACCCCCTAAAAACGGATCATTTTTCGCCTCATCATATACCCTTACACTTGAGATTTGCTTGTCCTCAAGCAAATGAGCTTTTATTCTACTCAAAAGACAAGTTAGGGGTCATTTAACACTAATATAAAAGTAATTACAACAAATAATCGTTCCACTAAAGACCAATAGACAAGCACGGAGGTCATACACAAGCACCTCACAAATAGTGTTTAGATACTCACATCTCTCGGGTGTAATAAAGTAATATAACATTATGGAAATGGAAGATATCTCTCACTACCTGTCATAACAAAATAGATTACCATAGGCTTGGGAAAGGATCAAACCTCCACCACATGGCGTAAGCACCTAGGATAAACTATCAAAGATGTCTTTTTAAAGAGTTGTAACGTTAGGTATAGGGATATGAATTACACGGTTTTGTTGGATAAAGGAAGTTTTACTGGTGGCGAGTTAACAATCTTAGTTAATTACATGTACAAGTTGGCGTTGCTAAGCCAAGACTAGACTCGACTTAAGCTAATAAATGGAAAATAACAAAAACATAAACATAGAATGAAACGGGATGGTAGTCTGTATGTTTTTTTCTCTTTTTCCTTTTTCTATTTTTTTTTTCTTTTTCTTGATTTTTCGATTTTTTTTTTTTTTTTTTTTTTTTTTTTTTTTTTTTTTTTTTGCATACACTCTTACCCTACCATCCGAAATAATACATCATAGGGGATGAGAATTCCCCTTACACTTGAATCTTTACATACTTTACAATTAACTAATCTAATGACTCGAATTAAGAAAATTAAAACACTTGGAGCACTTTTAAGATTAACGCACGTATGGGGGTAATAAGTGATGTTCTTCCCCATTACTCCATAAAATAAGTACTTACCCACGAGTCCCAATCGTCCCAAAACAATATGTACAAGGATATGACTCGACTTAGCAACCATGTAATCAATTAGAAAGTTAACTTAGGGTTTAACAAATAACAATAATGCACTAAAAATGAGCGCATACACGGAAGGCTAAGGCGATTTGGGTGTACATTTAAGTGGGGTGTAACAAATTCTTCCTTTAAGTAAAATGCTTAAAGTTAGAAACGAAAAGATAGGCTCGGAGGGGTGTACTAGGGGTTTCGTGTACTAAAAATGAGTACAACGCTAAGGGTGTGGGAAAAATTAGTTGACTTAACTAGCCAAGTAATATGACTTAAAGGGTCAAGTAATTATGATACGGGTTTAACACAAGGGTGATCCTAATGCCTCTTATCATGTAGTAAATCCTACTACACGAATGTAGTCTCACTAGCGGTCTTGGGATGCATCACTAACGCAAGTTCTAGAATCTAAATGCTACCGGTACACTCATAAGCACTAATAATGAATGCTTTTCCTATCAAATCTAAAGGCGAATCTCACATTTTTGGGTGGAAAATTTTTCTGAATATACGGTTATGTGCTAGTCATACAATCTCCTATCCATGAGACGCTTGCTATGGCTAAAGTTTCACTCCTAAATGTTGTAAAAAATTTTAAATTTGGCGCTAAAATTACACTAACAAGTATTTCTCATAGTTTTATTACACATCTACCATCAAACAAAACAAACTCAAGCGAAAGTGCATATGTAAGGTATCATCTTTTTACCCTCCCCTTACACTTAAGATGAACATTGTCCCCAATGTTCAAGTAAAGAATGTAAAAGTAAAATAAGTAAAAAGAATGAAATCAAATACTCCCCTGATTCGCTCGGTATGGATTATAGGTGGCCAGGTTAGATCTTCCTCCAAGAAAATGAACAATCAAAGCTTCCCTTCCAGAATATAAATCATCTTCTTGTCAAACATAACCTGTTAAACCTGAGAAAACAACTACAAAAACCCAAAGCATCAAGCCGAACAAAGATAACTCACAACTAGATGTAATTCCAGACTTAGGAATAAAAACAAAACAATTAAAGATATAATGCTTGTGGAATGAATGTTTGCAGATTTCCTGGAGATTATAAAACTTAATAATTCACAAAAACCATAAGACTCCGTTAGAAAAACAAAACTGGTAAAATTTCCAGATTTTTACACGTGACGCCGTCAAGAGTAAACTCGTGACGCCGTCAGAAGTGACCTGCAGAAATTCTTATGTTAAGTTTCCGGAAAATTTCTGGAAAAACTTCGTCCTACTTCCTGGAAAATCCTGCAAAACATCATTACGACTCGATACAAGCATTTGACTCTAACAAGTACTAATACACATGTCCATTTAATATTGTTGTGGTTCATGCTCAATTTCGTTCTTATAAACAAATTTGGATCTCCCTTACACTTATCTTTTGCAAAATACCTTTATATGCAATTAAGACGAAGTTAAAAACAAAATAAAGCATTTTCACAATTTACTTTGAAACATGAGCCACAAACAATAAAAAATAAAACATGCATACGGAAACAAATAAAATCAAACAAACAAACAAATAAAAACACACAAAACATGGGTTGCCTCCCAAGAAGCGCTTGTTTTTGTTCGAGTCACGAGCCTGACTCTACCCTTATTTAATGGAAATGGGGGAGGTTCTCCCTACACTTAGGATTAAGTGTGGGTGAAAGTAGCGATACACACCCTTAGGGTGTGAATATGCCACGTGAGGTGAAGGGGGTGAGTGAATGGCTTCCTTCATCCTAAAACTACCCGGATAGTATTGGTTGATGGGTGGGTAGGTTCCTCTTTTGTCTCCTAGAAATATATCTAAGGATGGAAAGGTGTCTAAAGATTGAGGTTCCGGTTCATCAACACTAGGAAATTCCCTAGAACTAGGAGTAAGGTTATCACTACAAGTGTTCAAACCTATATCCTCAAGTGGTGCCTGGTCCAAGGGTTCTACCTCCATTGGAATTCCTAAAGTTTCTTCTACTTCTTCCGGGTAAGTCACGGGCGGTGCGTGTGCCTCAAATGATGGTTGAGTATTATGTGGGCTTATGTTGTTCACCTCATCATTCCATGTGTCAGGATCTAGCCCTAACATTCTCCCAAGTATCTCACGTGCTTCTCTAGGCATCTCAACTTCTATGTCCGAATCATAAGGATCATCTTCAATATTCTGACTGCTATATACAAATTGCCCAAGAGATTCATCATCTGTTTCTTGAGATTCATCATCATCAATCATAGAACCTAGGTCTTTTTGATCAATGTGATCATGCTCGGCTAAATCCTCCTCAATTGTTTTCTTGGGAAGTGATAATGGCAAACCTAGTGCTTCATCCAACTTATGATTTGTTGCAATGGCTCTCTCCATAATTCCATGGCAAACTAGGTCACATTTTCTATTGGCCTCACTAAAACTAGATCTTAAATATGGAGGTTGTTCATAAGAATCTATCCTAGGTGAAGGCTCATATGATTCATAGGTGTCTCTAAATGAGGTATTTTGAACTCTTTGGTATGTTAGCCGCTCAACCCTATCTTGCAATCTTAGAAGCCTAAGTGTAAGGTCCATTTGAAGCAAGTTACAAACAAAATCACAAAGAAAAGATAGACTACGAGAAAGCTACAAAATAAAAAGAAAAAATCTCACTTGATAGGAATCTAATGAGTAGACCTAATAAAAATCAAATTCAACATAAACAATAACTATTCCCCGGGCTGCGGCGCCAAAAACTTGATGCGTGGGAATCGCACCTTGCTTTACCTCTCGAGGGATCTCGAGAAGCTTACAACCCCCACCAGGCAGTGTACCTGATCGTTGTAGTATAGTATAGTGACAAGTACCGGGAGATTGATCGTTCAGCTAGGAATAGTGTCGTTAGGATTGAAATTAATCTAACTAGGTCTAAAGGTGAAGGATGATTCTTTTTGTATTTTTATATTTTTTGAAAAGCAAGTAAAAATCTCGGGTATTGGGAGAGTGGGCGGAATTAGTTGCTAATCAACTAACCCAAAAGCTACTAATTAAACTAATTAACAAGAAAACTAAACTAAGGTTCTACAAGATAAGTGAAGCATGTCTATCTATGATATGTTACTCCTTGCTAGCTATCCAATCCTACCTATTGAATTGTAACCTTGTTTTAATTGACGGGTTGTATTCCTTAATACCATTCATGGGGTGGCATACATAACTCCCCAATTCTATGAGCTCTTATCTCCTCCTACACCATGCCCAGCACAACTATAGGGATTGTAAACAGTGGCTCATGCATTAAATACAACCAATAAAGACCTAGTACGCCTCGGTTCATGTTTCTTAAGACGTTCAAGCATGTTACCATTTGGAGATCTGCCAGTTTTCTTAAGCCTAACATATAAATCATTCAATCAAAACAAGAATCAATAGGAAACTAGGATTATAAACTAAACAAACTAGATGTATTGAAGTTGTCACACCTTAATTGATGGAGATAGACACAACATCAACAAGAAATCAATGAGATATAATCAATTATATACAAGTTTCACATAATCATAAGTAGACACAAGGTGAATTAGCAAATCATCATCAAAGAAGAGCAAACAACAATGATAATGGAAAACATAATTAAGATAGAATCATCAAACCAATACATGATGTTTATGGAGTGATTGAAACCCTCTAAGTGCTGGAAAAACACTCACCTAAACCCAGGAATCGATCTTAGGGTTTAGGGCTTACAAAAAGTGAAGTTATGAAGTTATATTTATAGGCATGTTTTCTGTCGGCCCTTCGTGACGGCGTCAGCCCGTACTCTTGACGCCGTCAAGACCACTTTTTCACCAAATTGTAGATCTCTTCGTCCTCTTCGCGTGGGCTTTTGAATCACCTAAATCCGAGTTCGTATGCAAAAGTTATGACCAAAACAATATCAGCTACTCCGCGCGCAAGTTTTGACAAGTTTACACGTGATGGCCTGGTGACGGCCTTGGTGACGCCGTCACCAACTACGGATTTTTATTCTTGGGACTCTGACGCCGTCAAGAGCAATTCTTGACGCCTTCATGCACTGTTCCCAGCATAGAAATTTGAGACTTTGCCGTTTTCTTCACTTTTATGCTCCAAAAACGTTCGAAATGGCTTCTTTTCCAGAATTCACTCTCCAAGTACCTAAAATCACAAAAGGAACGATTTAGGGCAATATTTGATCAAATAAAGTCGGATTCGGGCTTAAATGACCCCCTAAAAACGGATCATTTTTCGCCTCATCACACCATCATTCACCACTTCATTCATGAAGACTTTGTGTCTGGTGAATGTTTGAGAGACAGTTTCATATTCAATGTGTTTGAAGGTATTGTAAGCAAGTTTTAGATCCATGATCCTATTTTCCTTGACTTCAGAGGATCCTTCAAAGTTTGCAATCAAGTCTTCCCATGCCTCTTTAGCAGTAGGGCAACTACTGACGGACTCCTTCACATCATCTGGTAGGCATGATATGATGATACGTTTGTCTTGATTAACCACCCATCTTTCATCATTATTCCATTAGACTTCAGGTTTGTCAAGACCAACTGCTGTTTTAGGAATATATGGACCTTCATTAAGACACATAATGAGGTATGGTTCCATACCGATAATATGATATAAAAACCTTTTATATCCATTTGATAAATTTATCAACTTCTACCATTTGAGTCTAAAGGTTAAGGTACATCAGATGCGAATCTTGATTTTAAAAACTTTTGAATGGTTTTAAAGAAGTTTTAAAAGTCAATCTCGATTTGATCTATTGAAAGAGCAAAAACAAACAACTCTTTCTAAATCTTCCATAGAAGCATAATACAACTTGACTTTCTGTCGAGTTTAAATGAACGAATCAAGCTCGATTTTGAAATTTACAGCTCGATCAAGCTTGAATCAAATTCCAAACACGAGTTCTAGCAATCCAGTCAAGTCATCTCAGACTGTATATAACTCGACTCGGCTCGTTTACATCCGCTTGTTACGTTTTGGAGCTTTGATATACTACTCTCTTTAACGAAATAATAAAAATTTAGTAAAACAAAAATAAAAAGGAACAAACACAAACACAAACATAAACATTAGCCCATTTGTTTGTAGAAAAATATAAAAAGTGGACCTTAAACCAAACTACATACACGCATTGAAGCATCCGGATCTTCATCATCATCTTCCATGGCCGCCTCAACATCATCCTCTTCATCCTCAGATCTATCCTCTTCTCCATCATCAGACCAAGACCGTCGTTCACGCCGCCGCAAAGACAAAACCAAAAAAGATTCTCTTAAAATCAACAAGAAAAGCCGTACCAGTACTAAACGTCGTCGCAGGCGTACCTCTTCTTCTTCTTCTTCTTCTTCTTCTTCTTCTTCTGATGACTATAGGTTAGTTTTTTTTATGCTTTTTTAGATAGCTTTATATATCTGTTTAAGGGTTTCTAGGTTATATTTGATGGTAAATAAGCAGGTTACAACTTGCCCATCGAAAACTGTTTATTTTACCCATAGTTGGGATAAAACAAGCTGCTTCTGCTCTTATTCTGGGTTTAGATAATAGTATTCAGTAAGCACGTTGAGACTGTTTTAGGGGGTGTTTGTTTAAGTTTATATGTGGCTTATGAGCTTATTTCTGTTTCGGATTATATTTCATAAGCCCCAATTTTCCAGCTTATTTCGAGACTTGAGGGCTTACATGTGTGCGGACCTATGTAGGGGCAGGGGAGGGTCCCGGCCCCCCCAAAATTTGCGGCACCTAATATAAATATTATAGGTTTCAGGGGTAATTTAGTTGAGGTTACAAACAATTCTCCTATTCGGCCCCCCTAAAAAAAATGTTTTAGTTCCGCCACTTTCAGGATTAAAATTTTGGGATTAAGTCATAGAATAGCAACAAACTTTATTCATTGTCTCGTTTTGGTACATGAATTAATTAAAAGATGTGCAATATCAACAAACTTTCATAAGTGTTCCAATTTGCGCATTTTGATGATGTGTCATGATATAAATGCGTCATCAAAATGTGCAAATTGGAACACTTATGAAAGTTTGTTTCTATTGCACATCTTTTAATTAGTTCACGTACCAAAACGACACAATGAACAAAGTTTGTTGCTATTCTATGACTTAATCCCAAAAAATTTATATTCTCACAAAATTAGCAGATACGCAGGATGGAAAATTGTTTATTTTACTCCAAATCAGCAATAGTAGCAGCCTGGATTGTTAAAACACTGCTTATCCGCTTATTTGAAGCAGATAAACAATCCCAAACATTTTGTAGAAGTTTGGATAAGACAAGCTGCTTCCTATCTTATTTTGGGTTATAATAAGTATCAAATATGCACGTTGAGACTGCTTTAGATTGCTTGTTTGAGATGAAATCAACGCCACTTTCTAGCCCTCATGCTATGCTAAATACCTTTAATAAAAAGATGGATTCAGTTTATACTTTGGACCCTTTATTTTAGTTGGATTTCTTATGCATAAGTGAATCCAAACATCATTTCCTGAGCTGCCAATTCTTAAGATGCTTAATCACAGAAGCCTGAGCAGAAAAAATAAGCAATTCAAAAAACAGTTTTTGCTGCAAAGACAATAATTGTAGCATAATGAAATTCCAGGGTACTAATGGTACGCATGTTTTATATTCTGGTAAGTAAGTATAGGGTACGAAACTAAAGGTTTACAGAGTATAATGTGATAATTTTTTGGGTAGCCATGGTTTCCAGCCTTTTGGTCGACTAATCCACGGGGTTTGAACCCACCATCACATAGACTTAAACCGGGTAAAAGCCCTCCCTTTTTAGGTGGTTGGTGTGGCCATTTCAGGGATATGGTATGATAATTGTACTTACCTTGTCTAATAGTACACTATTAGTATGTGAGCGTATCACTCTCTGCATCGCTCTGACTAAAAAATATAATCTAGTAAATGCTTAGCTCTACCCACAAACCGAGAGAAAGAAAAAAGAAAATTTTCAGGCTGTGAAGTACAAAGTTGTTCTTATGTAAGTCTAGAGATTAGCGTTAAGGAGTAAAGTCTACCTGTCAAAAAGAGAAGGTTGATATTTCATATGGTACTTGATCCGTTGATCGGGCATATCATATGGAACTTAGTTTTTGGTTCAGTTTTAGACACTTGAATTTCGAAGGCGTTTATTTACATCTTTGTAGAATTCAGATATTAATGATTCCTTTTGCATGTTACAGTTCATCTGGCAGTGAAGATGGACCATCCAATCGCTCAAGGAAACATAAACGAGCTCATCGCCACAAAAAGGTTACGTCTTTAGAATCATTGCATAACTTGCACCTGCTGGTCAACCCTTATCTCATTTTGTCTGATGTTATTTTATTTGTTTTATCAGAAGGATAAGGAAAAGGGGAAGGCTAGGCAGCACAGCAAACATGATAAGCGCAAAGTGAAGGAGGTAGGCCACTGCGTCTTTATTGTATAATTTTGGCTTTAGTGGAGGCATTTAACTATTACTGTATCATTTTTGTATAAGTAGAAAACCTTTTCATCATACATCAATGCTAGTGTTTTTGCTCCACTGGTTTTTTTCTGCACGTGCAAGTCTGTTAAGCAAAAACTGATTTGTTACTAATGTTTCTTTAGTTAGTTTTTGATATAAAAATATGGTAGATTTGTATTGGACATATAAGGTGCTGATAGTACTTTCTGCCTTCTTTCATGAATTGGCTCTTTGAAATTGGAGCTGGGATCTTTGACATGATGAATGGGTGCTTATTTGGCATGTCTGGATGATGTTCTGGCTTGGGTTTGGTCCTGGCATTGGGAGTCTTAACAGAACCAGAAGGATGGTAGCAGCAGTCCTGTTCGACTCTCTAAGGTAACTTTATAACTTTGATCTTATTAAGCTAATAACCGCAAAATAGATTAGTGACTTCTGATTGTAATAATGTGAGTCATCTGCCTTCTACAGTTTCTAGGTCGTGACAAAGTTGATGATGGTGTCCGCCGCAGTGCAGTATCTGGTAAAAAGGTGAGTAGTTACTATACTAGAGTCTGCAGTTTTGATGTATTTACATGTGAATGCCTGATCCCATCTATGATTATCTCTTTTGGGTCTAATGATTTAATTTATAAAAAGTAAAAAAGAAGTGGAAAAGGTAATGGTCGAAACTCAACCTTAGTATATCTTTAAACGCAAAAGCCTCGTAAATTGTTTATTCAAATTAGTAGATAATTATTGAAGTTTTCTACTTTAATAGTTGACATTCTTAATTGTAATAAAAATATAATTTTTGGCAGAATTGCATATATATCCCTCCCAAAATGAATTATTGCATATATATCCTTTGTACAAGTTTTTTATGGACATAACCTGACCCAACCCATTCCGACCATTACCTATTTACCTATACTAAAATTATCTGTTTGAATGATTAAGCAACCTGTCCATTGTGCACTTATCATCTGGTGTTGCGCTATTACTTGAAATAAGTGTATCTTGCATTGTCTTAAATTTGTAATTGCGTTGGCAGATCTTGTTAAAACTTGACAAGACAAAGGAGGATAAGAAGGCAGAAGATAATCGGAACCAGTTGCTGAAATTCTTGAATGCTAGTTATGACTGAAGCTATGGTGAATCTGCTCTACTTTGTCAATGGGAGATTGTTCGGCCCATTATTATACATTGTTCTTCCTTTTTGGGGTCAGTGAAACTCGATGTTTATCTATCTTTGTTGTGTTGTTGGAATGTGACATAGGGAGTATTTATCACTAGTTTTGAATATGTCAGAAGTCTGATATTGGTGAATGGTTTGACCATTCGATCTGGATTAAGTAGTTTCTCATGTTAATCTCCAAATGAAGTCGAATGTTACTTATTCTCATTTCAATGAAGATGTTTCATGATTGTTGGAATTTGGTTCAGGGCTTTTTAATTGAAAAAGTTGAAAACTATACCCTTATTCCTATTGTATGCATCAAGGTTTTTTTTTTTTTTTTTTTTTTTTTTTTTTTTTTTTTTTTTTTTTTTTTAAATAAATAATTTATTATTATTATTTTTTGTATTTATTTTTTTTTTCGTTAAATGTATATAAGTATCCAAACCATAGTTTGACTTTAAACATGTATTTTGGTTTCATGGCCCCGGGTTTTACAAAGTGTCACTCCACATTGGTTGAGCATCTAAGTCGCCATGTAATATAAATTACTAGTACAACTGTGAGTTACACCGTTATCAGATCAACCAACCCCCCCCCCCCACACACACACACACACACACACGCACACACATACAACCCTTTACCGATAAAGATGATTTGATTAAAGTTGACAGAAAGAAATAAAAGTTTATTCTGGATTGATGGTTGGAGTATTATCAGAATTTGAAGCAGTTACGCTATTCGTAAAGCAATAAAAGTTTATTCTGATGCGGGTTGTTGGTTTTGTTTTGGTTAATTTGTATCTTATCAATAGATCATGTAGTTACTGTGGTGATTAGATGAGACGTTGCTGGTGAGAATAGGAAATCAATGATGTGGAATAATTCCCATGACATGGCAGCCACATCAACGTAAAATTTGATAGGTTTTTGATCAAAAATTATATATTATTACTTTTTAGTTCCCGTTGCTTGAAAATGTATGAGACTTGTACCTTTGATGATATTTGTGATAGAGTTGGGATAAATATACAAAAATGTACGGATCTTCTCATTATTTCATTCTTTATTTGAAGTATGTGGATAAAATTTCTTCTTACTCTTATCATTTTAGTAATTCTTCTTACTAAATCTTTTCCGGTGATATATTAAAAGGTTATACAGAGAAATTAAGTTTGATCATGTTCTATGCATTTTCTTATTATTAACCCAAAATGTTATTTACAAAATATTGGACATCAAATATCTAGGAGAAATTGCATTATAGACTTGAATCTATGCCCTTCTCCATAGAATATAAAATGTTTACCATCTTGTCTACCATAACTTAAAAGTTATACATTGACATTGATTGATGGTCACTAAAAAGAATTCCGGTTTGATATCCGAACTACAAAATATTACGAACTTTGAAAATTGTTTCAATATATGTTCTAGTTGGAAATGGTTCTCTAGATAGTTTTTTTTGACAAGCTTACACTATAGATTTAACTCCATGCATGATTTACTCCGAAACCACAACCAAATTGCTAGCGGAAAGCCGGAAACCAGTGGCGAAGCTTGAAAATTTTCAGTGGGGGTCGGGATCTATTTTTTTTTTCTTAACTCTATTTTTCGGGTAATATGTTCGGGTCCGGTAAAAAATTAAATACTATTATTATATAAAAAAAGTTTCAATCACTAAAAAACTAAACATTTGTCGAAGACAACTAAACATTAAAAAGGAGACAAACGGTTGGTACCTGGTTCGATTCATTGAAAAAATTAGAGTTCAACCTTTCGACCTTTAAGACCCTTGAATTCTTCAATTATGGACTCTGAATCAAACTTGCCAGCAATTTCTTTTTCTATGTAAATCACCATACTGTTTGCTAGATTCTCATCTGACATCTTATTACGTAGGCGATTCTTGAATATCTTCATTGCCGAAAATCCCCTCTCTGTTGTCGAAACCGGAAGTGTCAAGAGTAGCCGACACACTCTTTCAACCAAATCTGTCTTA
Source organism: Artemisia argyi (assembly GCA_030686995.1). NCBI lineage: Eukaryota > Viridiplantae > Streptophyta > Magnoliopsida > Asterales > Asteraceae > Artemisia > Artemisia argyi. The sequence continues at coordinate 74,191,860 of CM060677.1, forward strand.
AACCTACATAAATTGCAAAGAACTTATATTAGTGCCAATCACATTTTGCTTTGGAATTTAAAAATTCATTATTGAATTGAAACAAAAGTTAACAAGCATAACGTATATGTGTCGCCTTTTTTTATCTTTTTGTCGTGTTTGTTTAATATAGTAATGCCTCAACTACAAGACAAAGTATAAATCTGTCTCATACTAAACCATTTCACACACATTCTCTAGAAAAACCAATAACCTAATTGAAAAAGAAATTATTAAAAATAAGTCCAAGGAACATGACTACAATTGAAAAAGAAACATGACTACAATTTTCTTTTTTCTTTGTACAATTCACTCTAAAAAAACCAATAACCTAATTGAAAAAGAAATTATTAAAAACCAATAACCTGGTGGGACTTGGGACATTTATCGCAAATCTCTAATAGTTTGTAAATAAAAGAGACAATTCAATTTCATATCCTTAAAAGATTACATAACATGGTACTTATAAATAGTTAGCTTTAAATGAAAAATAATATTAGAACATCAAATAAAGAGTATCAAGGAGACAAGGAATACCGAATCATCAAAACTCAAAAGAAAGTTGGGAGGAGATGAGGGCAGAGGGTCGACAGTAAGGGGAGGGTTTGTTCCGTTTTTTTTTAATGGGATTTGGTTTATTAATGGGCTAAGTAATTAAGTAATGGATTTTAGTTTTGGATTTGGTTTATTAATGGATTTTAGTTTGGGTTGGGTAGATGGGCTTATGTAAAATGTAATGGATCAATTTTATTGGTTAATGTATAAAAAAAAATTTACAATTAAAATGTGGGGTCGAAACCGAATATACCGAAATTTTTCTACACGAAAACTATATACCCCCTACATCGCAAAAAAAATTTCGGAGGGTCGGCCCCCCTTAATAGCTGCGCCACTGCCGGAAAGGTCTTGGTTTTCTCATGAGCTAGGGTTAAACCTTGCTAAGAAACGTCTACACGTTTAACAAGATTTACTGCGATGTTTGGCCGGATCTATGTTCAATCCCGGTCCGAGTCCTGACATTCAATTCCAGACATTATAAATAACCTGGTAATATTATGCACAGACGCAATAATTTCCATACACAGTTTAAAATGTTGTCAGCTAGAAAGATGGCATGCACTACACAAAGCATGTATTTCAGTCATCCAACACATCCAACAGTCAGCCGTATATCCATACAATCAACACTTGTTGGTCAGCCTTGTTTATCAAAACGAGGTAGCGATCAGTAGAGACATCCACAAGACATTCTTGTTAGTTCATTCATATTGTCACACTTAATTACGTACCTAACGTGTTGTGTCTTAAATGGTGTGCAAGAGACATTACTTATACGGCTGCATAAGCTTTTACGCTACTTAAATGTCCAACTAACGTCAAATGAAAAACTAGCTTGCTATATGTCTAAATGATTTGACATAAGCGATAAGGTTTGCGAAAAACGGTATAGATGGACGTCCACTGAACAATTTTAAGTGATTTTTTTTCTTTATAACAATATTTTTCAGAATGATGAAAGTAAAAAAGTTAAATCAAACAATGAATGTTTCGTTGAGGCTGGTAAGTCGTACATGACTTCACATGATCCATAACACCATAATTAGCATCATTTATTGGAGTGTTTTTAAGTAGTTGAAAGAAGTGGTGAATGAAACTTTTTTTGTGAGAAAAATAAGTGCTACTGGGCGTACTAAGGTACTATGGGCTATGGCTGTAGGTGTGGCCTTGAATTTTCTGGTTTATTGACTAAACCGTGAGTTTGTGGTAGCTTATGGTTTTACTTATCTAAAAACTGTTGGGATTTTGATAAAATTCATATGAATCGTATGACAAAATAAGTTAACCCTGATGTTTGCTAACTAATGGCCTATTAGTAGTTTAGGTAGGTCTATGTGTTTAGTCTAAGGTGATTTACACTCTGTTCCCAAGTTTTTGCATTGAAAGAAGAGAAGAGAAGAGTTAAGAATGGGCAGAAAAGAAGAGAAGATGAATGAAATTTTATTTTTAATATCATGTTCCCAAGTTTGGAGAGAAAAGAAGTGATAACTGATGATTTTACAATTATACCCTTTATTATATATAAAAGTTATGTTTTATATTAAGTCATTTAAGTAATTACATTTATTAAAAGCTTCCTAAAATAACTTCTCTCCAAATCATCCCACTTTTGGGAAGAAAGTTTTGGAGAGAAGTTTTGTCAAATTTCCTCTCCTCTTCTCCTCTCTTCTCTCTTGAAAAAAACTTTGGAACACGAATTCATTTTGTTTTCTTCCCACTTCTTTTCTCTTCTTTCAAAAATAAAACTCGGGAACGCAGTGTTAGTGGTAAGGCGGCCTAAAGATCTTAGAAGAGAAGAGGCCTATGTTTTAATCTCACAGTACGTGTAACCAACTAACCATCTTGTGATAGCCGAGGAAGAGTCCGAGAGCACACATGGTGACATGGGAACACTGGTTTGGTAACGTAAGCCAAAGTTAAAGATGATTGACTTTTCCCGATTAGCCTGAATATATACATTGTTATTATGGTTATTATAAGGGGAGGGAGTGGGTACTAGATTGCATGTTACGGGACCGGTGTGGCACTGGAACACCGCCGCCGCCCCCTTGGTGTGGCACGTGATTAGTCTTGCACATGAAACTTTCTGGCACGGGACCAAGGAAAGATTTGAACGTTGGGAGGAGTGGACCGTTGTATTTTTTGAAGGGATGTAGTGCCACAAGTGATGCCATCAAAAAAATGAGTGAGTGATGAAAAAAATAAATGAATGATGTGATATAAATGGATTGGTTAGGAGTAAGTGATAGGAGAGAGTGCCACAACTACTCCCTCCCCAGTCCCCAGGCCTCCTACATCATTAGCAATCAACTTGCTATCTTTAAACAAATGTAGAAATTAAGTATAGTATTTTTTGAAGAGATGTAGTGCCACAAGTGATGCCATCAAAAAAACGAGTGAGTGATGAAAAAAATAAATGAATGATGTGACATAAATGGATTGGTTGAGAGTAAGTGATAGGAGAGAGAGTGCCACAACTACTCCCTCCCCAGTCCCCAGGCCTCCTACATCATTAGCAATCAACTTGCTATCTTTAAACAAATGTAGAAATTAAGTATAGTTATTTTAGTCATAGATCGGAATTGTTTTATATTTAATTATCACCATTTAGATTTGTTGGTTTTGGCACATCAACCCTAATCTAAATTCACAAGTTTCAATCCAAATCCCACTAAGAATTTGGAAGATCACTTTTTTAACACATGGAATTTGTAAGATAATGACAACCGGTAAGGTACTACGTTTATTCATCAGGTATTTATAAAACAAAATATCTAAAAACTCTAATGGACTTGAAGCCCACCTTGGGCCACTATCCTATCATCTGATACTTCTCTGCAGTTCGAGTTGCGAAATTTTGAAAGTTCAGAGTGGAATAGAAACTATTATGACAATAAAAATACTAATTTATTGATGAAGAAATCCGACAAAAAGCGGAAACAATTTTTCAAACAGCAACAAAGCAATTAAAAGCACTAACAAATCAAAACCATTAGATCAAATAATTAATTTTGATGAAGACATCCGAGAACGAGCGAAAAATAGTGTTCATGACGCAGCTACAACCGAATAAATTTAGGCAACACACACACACACACACACACACACACACACACACACACACACACACACACACACACACACATATATATATATATATATATATATATATATATATATATATATATATATATATATATATTTCAATTCAACAACAATGGCTACTGTGGCGAATTACGGGGTAACGTTTTTGGCTGAGTTTTTCGCAAAATTTAAAAAAGAAAAGAAAAGAAAAGGATGACGCGACGACGTTAGTTAACTCCAAGCGGATTGTGAGTTATGATCAAAAGAGCAGCAAGTAGGTGTTTGGATGAAAATTGCATTCTTTTTTCAGAAGGGATAACGTTGGTGGCAGCTAAAGTTTTACGAAATGACCTATAGGATGCGGCTTAACGTAGCCATCTAAATTTGAAAATCAAACCCGCTCTTATACTATGAGAAGAGTCTTTGACTTATCAATGGCTTAAACTTATATATATCTTAATATCTACAAGTTACGAAATACCCACAATACTGTCTCTTATAAATGGTTTATAAGTTAACGCGACCAACAACTAAATGATAGTCTTTGGGAAACCAAATTATTAAATTTTAACCAACCTACCGCACATTTTAAAAACGTTCACATATATAGAAAACATCTTATGATATAGGGTAAAATAAATTACATCATTCAATGGTACACATGCATTTACTCTCTCACCAACAACTCTGTTGGCCAATTTAGAGTTTTGATACACATACATTAATAACGATCGTCAGAAATAGATGTCTTCTTCAGTTTGATATAAGTGAATTTGTCATTTTGCGAGCTAAAAGTTTAACTTGGCTTTTATACTAATTAACGTCTAACATTGTGGGTACTTTATTTCTTCCAATATTTAAACAACAATATTAAAAAGAAAAAAAAAAAAAAAAAAAAAAAAAAAAAAAAAAAAGTAACTGATGTAGCTCAGTTTAAGGTTTCCTTGAGAGGATTGGGATGGAGATGTTTGGCTAGGTAGGTCTCAAGTTCGAGACATACTCGAAACTTTTATCCTTTCAGGCGGTAAAGGAGTAACATGTGAGGGTTAGCACACTACTTAATTGGATGTTACTGCTGGACGTGAACTACTAACAAATAACAAGCCGGTAGAAAAAAAAAAAAAAAAAAAAAAAAAAAAAATCCACTCAGAGGTGGAATAGTTGCAAAAAGGCTTGTGACTAATACTCTAAGATGTGTGAGGTCTCAAGTTTAATTCCTGCTAGGTGCAAACAACTTTGAAATGGTCACGCCAACCTCCTGAAAAAAAGAGTGTTTTACCTGTTTAAGTTTGTTTGACGGTGGTGAGTTCAAACCATGTTGATTAGTCGACAAAATCTCAAAAATTATTTATCTACACATATGGGTACCTAAGTCGAAAATTAGTAACATCAATAGTCAATATAACTGACGGGCATCGCTTTCTTGTCCCGGATCACTTTCTCCAACTAGTGATGGCCAAATATTCAAGGTTTTGCTTTGACAACATAATTTTTTATTTTTCTTTACAGAAAGACAAATTGCATTTACAACCTAGCAAGAGAGACTATGCGAAAGAAAACAATCACTACATTTACTAAAAATCCAATTAAAGGAAAAAGAAAATGTGTGAGGATCAAATCGAAGATGAAAAGCATTTTTGGGCACTTTGTGCCTTTTCACATTATAGCGGGGAATTGATTCGTAATCGGTGGAGGTTAGATGTGATCCTCTTGATAGCGCCTTGCATTTTATTGATATGGCTGACGATGATGATTTGAAGTTGGATGATAAAACAAGTTTTTTTTTTTTTTTTTTTTTTTTTTTTTTTGTGCTATCGGGTGAATATGGAGGGATTTACTTACTTTTCTTGCGGTCAAGGTTAATACGATGAATATCATTGACGATATCTTTAGATAAAAAATAGAACCAAGTATTGTAGTATTTATTCGATAGACTCGTATAACAATTCGAATATCTTTTGTATTTAATTGTAATCTTTTCTTGATCTTCCCATGCAAGCTTCTTGCTAGCATGAGTTTTTAAAAATCTCCGCAATTCAAAAAGAAAAGAAAAAGGTCATATATTCAAAAAGAAAGAAAAGAGTAAGGGTTATTGGGGAACAGATCGGGATACTCTGGGATAATAAGGATGGCAAAGACGGATGTGTCGATGAGAAAAACATGATGGATGATGCGGTGGAAGGTAGGGCACATGATCATACAGAATGTAAGTAAGTTTTGATTGTTTGTGGTCGTTTTGTGTTGTAGTTTTATGAAGATAATATCAATTAATATAAGGGGAATTGGTACGACAGGGAAACGGGAGTGGGTTCAAAGCATTTGTAGAAAAGAAGCACCATGTGTTTTAGGGATACAAGAGATGAAGTGTGGGAATGTGGAGGATCAATGGGTGGAAGATTTATGGGGGTCGAGGAATTTTGGGTATGCTCAAATAGAAGCAAGAGGTAGATCACGAGGATTATTACTAGTATGGGATACAAATAGCTTTTCAGCACGAGAATCAGTCGGCGACGAGAGATTTATTGCGGTTAATGGAAATTGGAAAGGAAGAGAGGGGGATGTCGTTTTAGCTTACTTATATGGCCCACATCCATCAAATCAAAAAGGAGTAGTATGGTCTAGGTTACAAGGTCTAATCGAGACAAATAGTGCAGCTTGGTGTGTGTTTGGAGATTTTAATGAAGTGAGATGCTGTGATGATCGAATGAATACACAGTTCCATGCTAGGGAATCGGATGAGTTCAACGAGTTCATAGAAAGAACCATGTTAATTGAAATTCCAATGGGGGGTCGTCGATTCACGAGAGTTAGTGATAATGGGGAAAAGTTCAGTAAACTGGATAGATTCTTAGTCTCGGAAGAATTTAAGCATAAGTGGGGAAACTTGGCTTCAATAGCTCTAGATTGGAAGTTATCAGATCGCTTCCCCATAGTGCTAAAAGATTCAGATATGGACTTTGGGCCCAAACCGTTCAAGACATTGGATATTTGGTTGGATGAACCTGAATTTAATCGAGTAGTAGAAGAGGCATGGGCAAAACCTGTCACTGGGGTGCGACCGGATTGTATAGTACGGGATAAATTTAAGAATGTTAAGGTTGCATTGAAGAGTTGGAGTAGAGATAGATTCGGTAACTTAGATAAGCAAATTGATGATCATAGGAACGAAGCAATGAGGTGGGAATGTGAAGCAGAATCTAGATGAAGATGAGCTAAAGGATTGGATGGAAGCGAGGAGATTATGGATAGAGAAAGATGGAGAAAAATCGAGGATCTTAAAGCAGAAAACAAGGGTCATATGGGATGTCGAGGGGGATGAGAATTCAAAATTTTTTCACGCGGCGGTAAAAAGAAGGAACAATAAAAACAACACCCGCGGGTTACTGGTGAATGGCATTTGGAATGAAAATCCGATTGAGATAAAAAATGAAGTGATGAGGTACTATAAAAACATTTTCTCAGAAACGATGCAAGATAGACCAAAATTTGGAAGTACTCGCGTAAGCAGACTATCGGAACAGGAGGCAAAGAGCCTAGAAGTTAAGTTTTCTGAAAAAGAAATATGGGATACGGTGTGTGGATGTGGGTGTGATAAGGCTCCAGGTCTGAACGGGTTTAATTTTCGATTCTTTAAGAGATTTTGGTAATTAATCAAATTGGATCTAGTTAAGGCGGTGGAATGGTTTTGGGAGACAGGTGAGATATCAAAGGGGTGTAATGCGTCATTTATTACTCTTATCCCGAAGGTAACAGACCTATTGGTTTGGGTGATTTTAGGCCAATTAGTTTAATTGGTAGTTATTACAAAATTATTGCGAAAATGTTGGCGGAGAGAGTAAAGCTAGTGGTTGGGAAGTTTGTCGGTGAGGTTCAAAATGCATTTATAAAGGGACGATATATTTTAGATGGGGTGTTAATTGCAAATGAGACTGTTGGCTACATAAAGAAAAATAAAAAGAAATGTCTTATGTTTAAAGTTGATTTTGAAAAGGCGTATGATAGTCTTAATTGGAAGTATTTGGTAGAGATGATGAGACTTATGGGTTTCGGGGGCAAATGGTGTAAGTGGATTGCGGAGTGTATGAAATCAGCATCAGTGTCGGTATTGGTTAACGGGTCACCAACAAAGGAATTTCAATGGGTATGGGGTGAGACAAGGCGACCACTTTCACCATTTCTATTTATCTTGGCTGCAGAAGTATTGAACGTAATGGTTAGTGAAGCTTCAACAAAAGGTATATTTAATGACGTACAGGTCGGGAGAAGTGATGTCATAATATCACATTTGCAGTATGCAGATGATACTATTTTTTTTGGTGAATGGTGTAGATATAATGCATTGAACCTGATGTGTATTATGAAAGGATTTGAAAATGTGTCAGGGTTAAAAGTGAATCTCAACAAAAGTAGAGTCTATGGTCTTGGGGTGGAACTATGTGCGGTCCAAAGAATGGCGAGATGGATGGGGTGTAGTGTAGGAGAGTTACCTCTAACATACTTGGGCTTGCCGATCGGGGTATGTATGCGAAGGGAAAGTGCTTGGAGACCGGTCATAGAGAAGTTTAAGAAACGTTTGTCAGACTGGAAAGCAAAGGCTATGTATTTTGGTGGTCAATTGACCTTGGTTAAATCTGTCTTGGGTAGTTTACCACTGTATTACTTTTCTTTGTTCCATGTTCCGTCTGGTGTGCTAAAAAATCTTGAGAGAGTGACGGGACTTCTTTTGTTGGGGGGGGGGGGGGGGGGGATGGGTGAGAGCAAAAAAATGTCTTGGGTAAAGTGGGATTCGGTAATCTCATCTTATGGGTCGGGGGGGGGGGGTAAATATTGGGTCACTTAAAGCTAAAAATTGGGCTTTGGTCGGGAAATGGTGGTGGCGTGCAAGGGTTGAGGGGGGGGGGGGGGGGGGGCTCTTTGGGTTAGGGTTGTGAAAAGTATTTATGGTCGTAAGGGAGTGTTGGGCGAGTTTGTGAGGGAGGGTGATGGCGGTGAAGGTGTGTGGGGGATATTCTGAGGGTGGGGAGGGACATGGATAAATTGGGTATTGGCTTTTCAGCATCTTTTTATTAGAAAAGTGGGAGATGGGTCGTGTATATCTTTTTGGGGGGATAGATGGTTAGATGGTGGAAGGTTGATGGATAGATTTCCTAGATTATTTCACTTGGATAGGTTTAACGAGGGTGTAGTGGCGGATAAGGGGAGATGGGTTAAGGGAGCTTAGAGATGGGTATGAGATTGGTTGAGGGAACCGAGGGGTAGAGTAGTGGGGGATTTGGAAGCATTGGAGCAAACTGTGAGCAATACTAACATCACTTTGAATTGCAGGGACGCGTGGAAGTGGGTGCTTGACGATAGTGGTGCTTTTCCCGTCAAGGCTTTATCAAACTTCGTGGAAGATAAGTGCATCAATATTGGGAATCATAATAGCGAGACGAAGTGGAACAAACTTGTTCCAAAAAAGGTGAATATTTTTGCGTGGAGGGCGGTTCGTGGTAGACTCCCTGTTCGGGTGGAATTAGACAAGAAAGGGATCGATCTTCATACGGTTTTATGCCCAAACTGTGATGAGATGTGTGAGACTATTGATCATAGCTTGGTCCTCTGTAATGATGCAATGAAGGTCTGGGAAAAAGTTTTCGAGTGGTGGAACCTACAGAATGTAAATGTATTCTCTGCAAAAGAGATGTTAAGGTATAATGGTGGCAATGTAATTTCAGCAAGGTACAAGAAATTGTGGGAATCGATGGTTTGGACAACAGGATACTATATTTGGAAAAATCGCAATTGCCGTGTGTTTGGGAAAAAGGTGGAAATGAATGTTAATTTATTTCATGAAATTCGTTTGAGAGCATATGAATGGATAGTTAGAAGGTCCAGTAAATACAAAGTCGACTGGGACCAGTGGGGTGCAGATCCTGGTGCATGTATGTGGAGTGGTTAGGTGATCCTAGTTTCCTGTGTGGTTTGCAATGGGTATATTTGGTGGTGTAGGGTGGCTACAATGATTTTTGACTCTAGTCCTCGTGTGGTCTGCAATGATATAAAAATAGTTTTGGCTGGTTTTGAGGTGGTCTGCAATGGGGTTTGTTTGTTGGTTGTTGATTGCTCATGAGGGGTATTTTTTTATGGCCTTTGAGTTTTGGCTTAAAATGGTGTCGATCCGTTGACTTTGGTCCCCAGTATTATGTGTCTTTTTTGCTTTGTGGTTAGTCTCAATATTGTCTCAAGTGGGTGTGGTGGACTTTTGTCTTTTTGATTTGTATATTCACTATATATTTGTATGTTTGGGTAATAAAGTGCCTTTTCCGGAAAAAAAAAAAAAAAAAAAAAAAAAAAAATCAGAACTTTCATTTTTGGCCTCTTCTTCGTGAAAGTGAACTTGTTTCTATGACACCATGCAAGCCAAACCGGTCACAACGTAAGATGGTATGAAAAGGTTTCAGGTTGGCTTTATATCATTATATAAAAAGGTTAATATCGCCAAAGAGAGTCGAGACATGCATTCACATTTGACACATTCTACCAATTTAAAACATCCTTCCACTTCTTCGTGGCTGAATTGCAAGAGAGGAAGATGTGTTCTCGGATTCAAGGTCCTCGTAACATTTCCATTCTTAGTAAATCTTGATTGCCTATAATGGTCCCAATTATATTATCCACCTTCGGACCATTTATTTCAAAGATATTTTAAAAGAATTTAGTTATCACTGAAATAAAAATGTGGCGGGAGAGATTTGATGCCCAATTATGATGTCAACATACAACGTCCTTAAAGACACGAGGAACAAGTTGCACATCATACAATCAAAAGCGGAAAATGGTGACATTTTTACTCTTAAGACATGAAAAATCGATTAAATCTTCTTAAAACAGTTAATAAAAAGATGCAAGTCACTAGCGTCTTGCTAGGGAGCACCCTTTTGTGTCTCACTAAATACAGGAAATCAACATCTAAATTAAACTCCAAGATGCAAAACAAAACACCCTTGTCATTTGACGGGTGAGGGAGATGAAAAGTTAATTCTTTTTATGGTCGTTGTTGCATCTGATCAAAGAGTACGTGTCATGGTTCCGGGTTTGAATAATTTTTAGCTGAGTCGTCCTCCCCGCCTTGCTTCATAAGGGGATCATCTGTCTTCATTTCTATTAATTCTAGCGGTGGAGGCTTTGCTTGTACGTGATCAAGGATGAAGTCACGGAATTACCATTGGGGAGCAAAAGATGTTTGAACAAAATTTCATTTTTTTTTATTTAAGGGACAAAAATTATTAGAAGCTTCAACTACAATTCTTTTAGAGTGACAACCCACACTGCCCGCATTGTGTTAATAGTACTAGTATTATTTACTTAATTGATGCAAACTTCATATACATATTTAGTTAGAAGTCGATCCAATCGTTAAAAATATAGAGTAGCATTTACTTGATTCAAGAAATTAAGCAGTGAATTATTTGATAGCTTCAACATTATACGAATAATTCAATATTTGACAGCTTTTAATTGTAATAAAAACATTATTCATGAGCTAGACTTCGACTACCCCTATTATATTTTACGTAAAACTCAATAACCATTTTGTAGATATATATAGGTTTTGGGTCAAAAATATTACGTTACGTCAAATAAAACTTACGTAGTACTAACATACAAAATGGTACAAATTTCACCCCATTTCAACGGTTCCAACTTCCTTATAGCTTAAGTTTTTATATAATATATAAAAACTAAAAACCATCGGTATTAAATTACTGAAAAAAATATACTTTTGCTCAATATATATCACCATCCACATATTATTCTTTTCTCCATATAATCCAACTTTATATTTCCTTATAAAAGAAAACCAAACTTCACCCACTAGTGACCAGTTTTTATTACAGTCATATCATGGATAGTATCGAGCATAGAACAGTGAGAGTGAATGGAATCAACATGCATGTTGCTGAAAAAGGTGAAGGCCCAACAATCCTCTTCCTTCATGGCTTCCCTGAGCTGTGGTATACTTGGCGCCACCAGATCCAAGCTTTGGCGGGCCAAGGATATCACTGTGTAGCCCCAGACCTCCGGGGCTACGGTGACACTGATTCTCCACCATCAGCAACAAGTTATACTTGTTTCCATGTGGTGGGAGACCTAGTGTCACTGATAGACTCATTGGGTGGCGAGCCAGTTTATCTCGTGGCACATGATTGGGGTGCCATGATTGGGTGGTACTTGTGCATGTTTAGGCCTGATAAAGTGCGGGCCTATGCATGCATGTCGGTACCATACCGGCCTCGGCATCCTAAGATGAAGCCGATTGAAACCATGAAAATGTTCTTTGGTGAAGATTACTACATGTGCAGATTTCAGGTGCCTTTTTCTCACGTTATCTTTTCATATATTGAAAAAGACCACTTCGTAATCTTATTACGTTATGTTCATTAGGATATTTTCTATTTTGAGTGGTCTAGAAAATGTGATGCTCTTTATATATGCCAGATTTCATGTTCCTTAAGCAAAAGTTATGATACCCTTTTTTTTATTTTTATTTTTTTCTAAATTTGTTTTTATTATAAGATATATTAAGTCAGATGACAAAGGAAATATGTATAAAGGACGGGTTAAATTAAACTGATTAAAAATTATATAAATATTAGTATTTGTTTCAATATGTTTAAACGTATTAGTTTTATTTTGGGGGACGACCACGCTATCTCTTTCTACTGGCGAAAGTGCAGTTGTAGCTTTCTAATTTATTACGACAGGGTTGATGGATTAATTGTGAAGTTCTTTTGAAAAAGAAAGCGGATAGGTTCTTTGGACCCCCAAATCCATAACTCCAAACCCCCCCCCCCCCCCCCCCCCCCCCCTATTTATTTATTTATTTTTATTTTTTAAGCACTAGCAGAAAATATAAATTAAGTTTGACAGAAAATACGATACAGAAGCAGATAGAAGACGAAGAAATTAGAAACAAGATAAAAAAAACTGTGTTGTACTGTTAATAAAAGTGTTAAATGGTGAGGAATGGGTAAAACTTGTAAAAAGATGCCTAAGGGTACAAATAGTAACACCTAAAAGAAAGTTATTCAATTTCAGATTTGTAAGAAATATTTAAAATGCGCGGACCCTTTCATTAGGTACACATTTATGGTGGCAAAAGAAGGGTTGAAAACGGTTATGGAGACACCTCGGTTCCATCTCATACATCTAACTCTATATACTTACCAATCACTAAAAACTTCATTTGTTTACCCATTTATTTTAGGGAGGGGTGTTTGTTTAAGCTTACATAACGGGCTTATTGCTTATTTGGTTTTTGGCTTATGTTTTATAATGTAAGCCCCATAAGCAAGCTTAAACAAACACCCCCTTAGTGCACTGCACCATGACTCCAGCTAGCCTCTTCACGCAGATCTGGTTTTAGATGTATTAGCTAAAAAGTTTTGTTTGGCTGTTTACATGTGAAATGAATACAAAATTGAACCGCAGAATTCATTAAAACAATCACTAGAATGACATAATCCCTCCTCATTTAACATAGCTGAAAACTTGAAATCCTTTCATGTTCATTGAACGTAAACATTGGTAAGTTCTTCATAGGTCAGATTCTCAAATGTTGTGAAAACTGAAAAGAGTGGGTCATTCACCATTACCAAAAAGGGGATCCTCTTTCTTAAACTTGTTTTCAGTTGCCTAACAACTTATTACAGTAAATAATAAGAAGTTATCGGGATAACTAAAAACGTGTCTAATTATATTGTTAAAGGGATCGGATCAAAATTTTCACAAAACCAACGAATTATTGTCATACAATTTTTCACAAAATATGTTTTCAGTCATCTCAATTTTATTTATTTTTTTTGAAAGGCAGAAGAAATATGCTCATTATACGGACACGGTTAGAAATATTTTTGGGAGAAACAAATATTAATATGAATACAGAAAGACAAAGTAGGCACTCTTAGCATTTAATATACCGAACTGAGATAGTAGATGCATCTCGATAAACTATTTGACCGAAAGCAGACAAGGATGAGTTGTGCGTAGATCGATACTTGTACATTCTGCTCCAACAATGAAGTCATTGGCCGGTATGAACTCATTAAAGAAGAGAAATAAAGAAACCAGTATCATGCAAGTGACTTTAATGTAACATGCATTGGCAGGTTATAGCAAAAGTAAACATTATTATTTCCTTTTCTATAATATGTTATGTTTGTGTTTATCAGGAAGTTGGAGTTATGGAAGATGAGATAAAAAGCTTTGAAACAGCAGAAGTACTTAAGAAAATTCTAACTGATAAGACATCAGGACCACCGTGTTTGCCTAAAGGGGATCCTTTTGGATTAAAAGCGTTGAACGGACCATTGCCATTGCCATCTTGGTTATCTCAAGACGACATCAAGTATAACGTTAACAAGTTTAACGAAAAAGGCTTCACTGGTGGCTTGAACTATTATCGTGCTCTGGATCTGTACGTATTCTCAATCACTTAGCTGGTCATACCTTTTTTCGCATAACAGCTTGTTGAGTTTATGTAGTTTACAATTTTTTTAGGTTGGATGTAAGTGAGTTATTAATTAGTCCAGGTTGGCATGTATCTTTGATCTCAGATTTTCTTGGTCCAAGGCTAGTCTGATATGGGATATAAGGCCATGGCCATCTAGTCACCATCGCCAGCGCTGACCCTGAAAAAAATATCATTTTTTTTTTTTTTCAAAACTATTAATGGCGTAGGTTAGATGTTGGGAATTTGATACGCCAGGTTGGCTTATAATTTTGAACGTCCTGATACGTGTTACTTATAAATTTGAGAGAGTCCTTACGTGTTAGTGTCATGGTTGGATTAAAGTGGGCCATAGGTTTGAACACGTATCAAATTACCAACCTTAACCGTTTTTGCTAATGGAAATTGTAATAGAACTAGCAAGCAGCTAGGGAAAAACTACAAGGAATCTGTTCATGAGTTTAAAGGATTAACAATCCAATCAATTTGCTTTTTAACACTTTTGTAAGATCCACAAGTGAGATAACAATCCAATGAAACCAGCTTTATTTAGTCTGTCTGCTTTATTTTGAATTTGAGGATCAGGGCGTTTTTTGATAGAGGTTATTCTTTTTGTGGGACGTAGCTAGTGTGATATCATACAGTGTAGACTAAACTTGACTCGAAAGCTTGACAATGAGTTAACCTGTTGTTTCCTAGCAACATGATCTAGTTTTCATGTGTAAATTCCTATGTGTGATAACTTAACTATCTTTGACGATGACGCAGGAATTGGGAGCTCACAACACCATGGACTGGCGCACAAGTGAATTTACCAGTGATATATGTAGTCGGGGATGAGGACATGGTCTACACAACACCAGGGTTAAAGGAGTATGTGCATGGTGGTGGATTCAAGAAAGATGTACCATTGCTTCAAGATATTGTGGTCATGGAAGGTGTTGGTCATTTTCTAAACCAGGAAAAACCTCAAGAATGTGCTGCTATCATTCATGATTTCATTAAGAAGTTCTAACCACCAACCACCAACATGCTACTACTTTATGTACTTCCATAGGCATGGTTGGGAATGAAGTCATTGGTTCTGTTAACATTGTTAAATGTGTACACTTGATCTAGGATTAGTAGCAAATCGTCGAATATTATTTCTTTTAGGGAAATGATTGGCACACTTCTAAAATTTATTGGGACACTCCATAGTATGCAGTAGTCAGTTGTACTGTAAGTATAACTTGCTTTAACTGCTTGTACTGTGAGTGTCCCAATAAGTTTTTGGAGTGTGCCAATCACCTCCCTTTCTTTTATGAGCAACTTTCTTGGGAGTGCTTTGTCATTTGTGTATCGATATTTCATTATTTCATTGTACTATTTTAAAAGATCCGTCTCTTTTTACAATTCGGAGACCATGACACTTCTAGCAGTGTGATCGCTCTCATCTTGTGTTTCCACTTCACAAGTCTAACGACTCTAGAAGGATTCCATCATCTTGATTGAAAATAGATCATATTGATCTCTTTTCTCAACTTGGACTACTATAAAAAACTGAAAGTGTGTATTATTTGCTTCTTTCAAGTTTCAATCGGTCAAGAAAATAAACTATAATAACTTTCAAAAAGATTGATTCACTATGTTATAAACTTATTATTTCATGTATGGTAAAGGTGCAACAATAGGTCATTTTTTTAGGACATATATATAGTTAGTAGTTGAAGAAAACCTATAACACATCTATGTCCATAGACGGAGACAACTAAAAGCATCAAGTTAATATTTTCTACATAATCGTTATCATGGGAGTGCCTGTCAGACCAACGTCTGATTATAGGGGGTGATTTGAACGATCATATAGGAGCTGCAACGGATGGGTATGCGGGGGTTCACGAAGGGTTTCGCTATGGAGTTAGAAATGATGAAGGATGCTCGATTTTAGAGTTTGCTACTACCCACAATTTGGTTGTAGCGAAGCCAAAGTACCCAGATTGACTATTTGCTGGTGTGCAGAGGAGACCTTGGAGCATGCAAGGATTGCAGGGTCTTTTGGCGAGACATGCTCATCTCAACATAAATACGTTGCCTTAGATGCACTTTTTGAGAGACGAAGACACAGGAGGGAGGCATCATGCATGCCAATGATTTTGTGGAAGAACTTGAACGGTGATGCGGTAGAGTCTTTTAGAGCGAGAGTCTTAGAGGGACTTTCGGCTCGGGCAGTGGACTTGACTATTTGTGGCGTGGATCAGATGTTGAACACCCTTATTAAAGACACATCAAAGGATTCCATAGGTGTGGCAAGTGGATCTGCGAGAACCCAAACGACCCACATAGAATCTTGGTGGTTTAGTGAGGCGGTGCAATCCAAAGTCGCGATGAAACAAACTAGGTTCAAAGAGCTTCTTTTGTGCCGCGAATGACATCAAGCAGATAGGGCTACAGAAGAGAGATATAAAGTAGCTAAAAGAGAAGCGGAAAAGGTAGTAGCCCAGGCGAAGGATAAAGCGTATAAAGACCTGTATAATAAATTGGATTATAAAGAGGGGGCAAATGATATCTACAAGATTGCTAAGCCCGGTAGAAAAGAAGAAGGGATTTAGGAAACCTAAAATATATCTAAGATAAATGAGGCAAAGAATTGTGGGCGAAGAACATATTAGGAAAATATGGGGAGAGTATTTCTCGTCTCTTTTCAATGAGAAGAGTCCTGAAGGAAGTAAGGAATGAGAGAACCCTAGCCAACATCTGCATTTCGATTGCTACTATTTGAAGATCACTAAAGGAGAAGTGAGGGTTGCATTACAGAAGATGAGAAGGAACAAAGTTGTAGGTCCGGACCAATTACCCCTAGAAGCTTAGAGGTGCCCAGGAGATGATGGGGGTAATGTGGTTGACTTGCTTATTCAACAGAATCTTCCGAGGCGCTAAGATGCCAGAAGAATGGAGGTTCATTGAATTCGACCCCATTTACAAGAACAAGGGACACGCGCAAATGCGTAGCAACTATATGGGAATTAAGCTCCTTGGCCACACTATGAAGCTCTGGGAGAGAGTTATCGAGAGAGGTTAAGAAGGGATATGAGGGTGTTAGAGAACCAATTTGGTTTTATGCCAAAAAGTTCCTCGACCGAGGCAATTCACATTCTCAGAAGTCTCATGAAGAAGTATAGAGAAAGACAAAGAGACTTGCATTTGGCCTTCCTAGACCTAGAAAAAGTCTATGATAGTGTCTCACATGAGTTGATTTGGAGCACTTTAATTGATAAAGGAACTCCAATGAGATACTTAAGAGTCATTAGAGATATGTACGATGGGGCGAAGACCCGCTTACGAAACACAGTGGGAACACAGAGTTTTTCTCAGTGGAAGTAGGAGTTCACTAGGGATCATCCATTAGCCAATACCTATACGCCTTGATTCTTGATGAGCTATGACGAGGGATACAAGAGAGCATCCCTTGTTGTATGATATTCGCAGACTATATTGTGTTGGTTGCAGAATCGGCAAAAGGGCTAAACAACAGACTTGAGCATTGGAGGGAGGCCTTAGAGGATAATTGCCTTTGGGTAAGCAGAGAAAATACATAATTCCTGAGATGTGATTTCGGAAGGAACGAGATAGTCCAAGATAAAAATAGGGAAATTCGTATCAGCGATTAGATCATTCAACCAAAGGAGTACTATTTAGATTTTTGGGGTCAGCGATTGATGACTTCAAATAAGTGGATATTCTTAGCATCATTTATCCTATGTATATTGCTTGTTTTATATCATTATGTATAAGAACCGATACTTAATCGCTTAAATGTTCATATTTCAGTTATCCACAAGCAATTGGTGAAAGTTAGTTATTTTGGACGTAAATTGGAGCAAAATGGATCAAGTTAGAAAAGTCTATTGAACTGACGAAGAATACGCCGTATCATTCTAGATAGATACGCCGTATAACAAAACTTGGACGAATATAAAGACCATTTCCTGACTTTGAAGCATACGCCGTTGATTTCTCTCATACGCCGTATATGAAACTTTGGTCAACGAGAAGATCTAACTAGTTTTACTCCAGATATGTCGCATGACATCCTGAAGATGTGCCATATCTAGCTCAAAGACTTCACCAGAATTCCAGGAAGGTGGTGTACGAATATTCCATAATATAATAATCTTGGACCCTACGATGAGTTACCTAGATACACCGTATCAAATAACCTGATGCACCGTATCGACCTTGTTTCCAGAGTGTTTAAATAGAACACCTGCATTCATTTTTTAGGGAGGCGAACAATGAGATAACCACCAAGTACGAAACCAGAGCAATAAAAAGGTCCTGCTAGTGCATAATTACATATGAGAATTCCCTTAATTCGTTTTAGTACTCTATAATTGTTCGGTTAGCCTATTTTTCTCTATTGATTTATACTTGAATCTTTGAAAATATGTGATGCATGCGTATATCATTGTAGGTATAGATTATAATTATCAAGATTTAAATTTATATTTAGTCGACTTAACCTATAACACACACTAACGAGCAGTGTACCCGATCTATGTAGCTAGTTGGTAAGTAGAGTGTCGAACACTAAGAGTGGAACGTTAACACCTTAAACGTCTATCAGTATTTTAATTCCTAAGTTAGTTCTAAAACCTAATCTAACGCAAGGGGGTTTTCGGCCTGAGAGACTGGCACAATTGATTAGATTAATAAAGGTAGATAAAACTATGGAGTTGAATAACTGAGTTAATAGCTAAACACCACCAAATCGCTAGGCTTGAACTAATCGCTAAATAGAGTAACTTGAAAGATTGAACTAATCGCTGACATGAGGTAATCGCTGGAGCAAGTCGCTGAAATGAGTAACTCGTTGGAGCTAATTGTTGGAGCTAATCTCTGGAGCTAATCTCTGGAGCTAATCGCTGGAGCTAATCGCTGGAGCTAATCTCTGGAGCTAATCTCTGGAGCTAATCGCTGGAGCTAATCTCTGGAGCTAACCTCTAACTTTGAGCTAACCTCTAGACATAAACATACAAAAAACATCACTATCTTGCCAGTTTGTCTTTTTCCCCTTTTTGATAATAAACCAAAACAAAGTAATAAAATATAGTAAATCTCTACTAAAAATTCAAGCTAATCTCTAATAAGAAATACTACTAGAGGAGCTAATCTCTAATAAGAAACACTACTAGAGGAGCTAATCTCTAACAAGAATCTCGCACTAAATCACATTAAACATCAACCTAACAACTAATTCAACCTATCAAAGTGAAAAACTAAGTACTTCTAACACCTCAAAACACAACAATACCACCAAATCATCAACAACACCATAAACAAAAATCACTTCGAGGTGTTTTCTTGATAACCATTTCGAACCAAAAGAAAAACCACAAAACCAATCTTAAATCCGAGAACACCTAGCCCCTAAGATGAAACCTTGGCTCTTGATACCAATTGTAAGATACTCATAATCATAACATGTATGGTTTCTTATGGTTAGTTTGATTCTAGAGAGAGAAAGTGAGAGAGAATGGGAGTTCTAGAGAGAGAAAGAGAAGGAAAATATGAATATTAGATTAGAAGCTCCAACCCTCTCCCTTGGTGGGAGAGGGCTTATATAGTTACATAATAAACGCCCTCTAGCGGGCTGTGGATCGGGTGTACAATGGCTAAAGACCCGTCCGTCCTCCACGGTGTTGCATAAACTAATCTACTACTAACTAAATATTAATAAGACTACGAGCTACGTAATGCTAATCTATACATGGGGTGACCGAGTCTTTCACGTGAATATTTATATTCCTAACAATATGCCCATATCGAATTTCAGCATATGGCCGTATGCTCTCATCAGAAAATAAATAAGAGATTTTCAGTTTTTGATCATTTTTGGAATTTCATATCTTTTAAACCATAAGTCGTCATGGGTCGCGCCACCCGTCGTTTTGAAGGTAATTGAGTTTACTTTCATTTAAAAGTAATCTCAAGGTCCGAATGTTAGTAGATTTTTATCAGTTTATTAAATAGTAATAGAAGGTCCGTTAAAGTTGGGTCAATTCAGCGTAAAATTTTCAAAATTGAGTATTTTTTGTCAAAGCGGGCATGGGGTGTAACAAGTTGTTCCCTTTAGGCTTTTTTAGTGTTTTGCTGCCTCTCATGTTCCTTTTACCTTGCCCTAAGGCGTAGGTCCCTTTGTGTTGCCTTGTATTGTTTTGTTGCTTTCCCTAGTCATTTTTTTTTTTAATATTGTCTTTAGCCTCCTTTTGTTGCTAGCGATTTTCCTAGTTACCCTTGCCCTTTTGCTCTTTTGCATCCGTGCTTCTATCTTTTTTTTTCTTTTTTTTTAATGCTCGTGTTTATTGTCTCTATTGCGCTTTTTATTTTCTATATTATGTGTTTCTCTTGCAGCTTTTGCTTATGTTTCAACTTATGCCTTTTTTTTAAGCTATGCCTCTCTTTGCCCTAATATCTGTGTTCTTCCACACACACACTTACAGTTGTCGGGGGTCTCATTGAAATAAGTATCCATACTTTCGGGTCTATCCTGTGGTAGGGGTATGATAGGTCTACTTTCTACCTCCCCCATAAACTGCTCCGAAAGGATTGAATACGTTGTTGTTGCTGTTGTTTTGTAAAAGAAGTATGTATAATATATGAAGCATATTGTAGCCACAAATAATAGTTTTTATTATTTTTTTTATTTTTTTTAACGATAATTAACTATCATATACAACAAATCCATCTTACACATTCTAAGTAAAACTTGAACCCACAACTATTTGATTGTAGAGCTTCTCACACAACATGCGATATCATTAAGACACAAGCCCTTTAGTATTAAAAATAGCTAACTATTATATCACATTATTTAGTGAGTGCATGCTAATGTATCTCAAATGCTATGGACTTTACCAAATTGTAGCATTGTTATGTTATCCAACATCAGCTTTTAATAAACCATTAACTTATGCAATCTTCCTTTAGTATGTTCCCTTAGTTTATATTATATATTTCTTATACGTCATAAATCAATCTACATGTTTTAAACAAGACTTGAATTTACAACAATTTAATTGAGAAGCTTTTCATATAACATGAGTACCATTTTCAGTTATCACACAAGCCATGTGGTTAAAATATTAACGAGACCACACCATCCACCACTCTCATTGGTTCATAGGAAGTCCATGCACATAGACTTGTTTCTTTATTCTCTATGAACTCCAATAAAATACTTGTCGACATGAACTTCGTATCACCATGGACACGTATTATGGACTCCCTATGTGAGATACTTTTAGACAACGGGGTGTCTAAATCATGCTCAAAAACCTTACTTTGTATGTGAGATACTTTTAGACAAGGGGGTGTCAAAATCATGATCAAAAACCTTACTTTGTATGTGAGGAGAATAAAATTAAAAGGGGCCCCTTACTTTCACTTCATAATTACATGTGACTTTCATATGTGCTATGTTGGGATTTTTTCGGCTTTTCGTGTAGCAGGGTAAAGATAATCAATAACCGGATATCTCACTGAATCGTGGTATCACTTTCCAAAAGTAATTATTCGACCCTTATTGCCTGGGTTACACGAATATCACTTTGGGATAAGACAGAGAGTTTGTTTTTTATATTGGCAATATATAAGAACCCGTTCGCTAAAGAGTATTTAGTGTTTTAACTATTTTCTCATGTATCTATTTCTCTTAACAAGAGACACTCGAAAGAAAAGATTTAAACTGAAGAAATTTGTCTGATTGTCTGTTTCATATGAATATGAAAAGTTCTATATATATAGAAACTAGAAAGAGAATATTCCAAGAATATGCTGAGGCATATTCCTAGAATATGCTATTCTTAATATAATAAAAAGAATATTCTTAGAATATGCCGAGACATATTTCTAGAATATTCTTTAGATAAAATTTAAAAAAAAAAATATTCTCAGAATATGCCAAGAAATATTCTTTAAATATTCTTTTCTTAGTTTAATAATTAAAGAGAATATTCCTAGAATATGCCAAAGAATATTCTTTTAATATTTTTTTCTTAGTTTAATAATTAAAAAGAATATTCCTAGAATATTCTTAATCAAAGAATATTCTAATATTCTTTACCATTTAATTATTATCAAAACATTTATGGATTAAGGCAAATAACACTTTTGGGTCCGGGATGTCATTCACTTGATGGGTGTACACTCCGTACCTCCAAACCCATTTCCAAGTATCATGACTATATCCCTCAATTACACTAAATTACTAACAATCCTCCCCAATTTAGTGCAATTCCGATACATGAGAAAACAACCAAAACAAAACTAATGCGTAAATGAAAATGTCTTGAAGATTGAATTTTCATCTTAGTATATTACCCATTCCAAATATTCGAGAATCGGGGTGTTCTAAGAATTGAACCCTTCAACCCATTTGAATACCTGAAAATAATATACACACAAGCTTTCCAATACTCTAAAGCTATCCTGACACTATACAAGCCATGTGTCCATATCCAATTCATAAATGTTGTAAGAGCCAAAAGTCCAAAGCTCCCTGAAGCGGCAAAACTTCAACATTCACATAGGTGGTTCCTCTTTATTCATGCTCCTGCTTAGCACTTTTTCAAAGAAATTAACCATTAAGAAGTAGAAACTTCATCCTCCCTTTTCAGCAGGTTCCGAGCACAACCTTGGGATGTTTGTAAAACATGTGCTCCAGTCCACTAAATGTTCAGCTTTCCACGTTGAACTCAGCTCCCAAGTTTCCTCAGGAGGGAGTTGGGTGTCTTAGCATTCAGTGACTAAGTTGGACTTAAACCCATCCCTTTAGCAGACTTTAAAACCAAGTCTCTAGCCAAACCCTTCGTCAAGTGATCGGCTAAATTTTGTTGAGATCTAACAAACTCTATAGATACCACCCCATTTATGATAAACTCACGAATCATGCTATGCCTGACACCTAAGTGTCTAGACTTCCCATTGTACATCTGGCTATAAGCCTTAGACAATGTAGCAGCACTATCGCAACGGATAGAAATAGGTGCTATAGGTTTAGGCCACAATGGAATCTCAAGAAGCAAGTTTTTCAACCATTTAGCTTCTGTGCCAGCAGCTGCTAAAGCCACAAATTCAGATTCCATTGTTGAACTGGTGATGCAAGTTTGCTTCTTTGATGCCCAAGAAATTGCACCTCCACCAAGTAGGAACACCCAGCCACTGGTAGACGAATTGTCTTCAGTGTTACTGATCCAACTTGCATCAGTGTATCCTTCTAATACTGAAGGATAACCAGTATATGAGAGACTATAATCCATAGTCTTCTTCAGATACTTCAGTACCCTCTGAACTGCTTTCCAGTGATGAGCACTAGGATTACTAGTATACCTGCTCAGTTTACCCACTGCAAATGCAATATCAGGCCTGGTACAAGTCATGGCATACATTAGGCAGCCAATCACCTTAGAATACTCAAGTTGAGATACAGCTTTGCCAGTATTAGGCATTAGCTTCTCACTTGTATCCATAGGAGTACTCACTGGAGTACAATCAAAGCAATTAAATTTCCTCAACACCTTCTCAATGTAATGAGACTGAGAGATTGAAATTTTGTTACTTTCATGTTTAATCCTTATACCAAGGATAACATCAGCCTCCCCCATATCTTTCATGGAGAACTTTGATGACAAAAATTCCTTTGTCAGGTCAACTTGATTTTGGTCAGTGCCAAAGATCAACATGTCATCAACATATAGGCAAATGATGACTCCTTTACCAGATTCATCAAATTTGCTATATACACATTTGTCAGACTGGTTAAGAACATAACCACTAGACAAAACCACTTCATCAAATTTTTGATGCCATTGTTTAGGTGCCTGTTTCAGTCCATATAAAGACTTCATTAGTTTACACACCTTGTTTTCATTTCCAGGCAAGATGAAGCCATGAGGTTGGTTCATGTAAACCTCCTCATCCAATTCACCATTCAAGAAAGCTGTCTTCACATCCATCTGATGAATAATCAGATTTTGAATTGATGCCAAAGCAATCAGCAATCTTATGGTACTGATACGTGCCACAGGGGCATAAGTATCAAAGTAGTCTATCCCTGACTTTTGTTTAAAGCCCTGAATGACTAGCCTTGCCTTGAACTTTTCAATAGTTCCATCTACCTTCATTTTCTTTTTGAAAATCCATTTGCAACCTAGAGGTTTGCAACCTGGAGGTAGATCAACCAACACCCAAGTGTTGTTGCCCATGATGGAATCCATCTCATC
This sequence comes from Artemisia argyi, assembly GCA_030686995.1. Classification (NCBI taxonomy): domain Eukaryota; kingdom Viridiplantae; phylum Streptophyta; class Magnoliopsida; order Asterales; family Asteraceae; genus Artemisia; species Artemisia argyi. The sequence goes on from CM060677.1 coordinate 74,216,274, forward strand.
ATTTATTGCTTCCTTCCAGAAAGCATCCTGGGAATTCATTGCTTCTTCAAATGTTTTGGGATCATCCTCAACAATGAAGCAATAGGAGTATTGGTCAGAGACCTCATCCCTTGATCCTTCAATTAAGTATAATTGAAACTCAGGTCCAAATGACTTTGGAGTCTTGACCCTTTTGCTCCTTCTGAGCTCAGGTTCAGGTTGTTGTACCACAACCTCATCAGAGACCTCATTAGAGATCTCTGAAACACCAGTGTCATCAGTTCCATTTGGAATCCTCTGACTTGGTCTAGGGACAGATGAGAATCTATTCTCATCAAATAGTGCTTCCCTTGATTCAATTATTGAATTAATTGAAACATATTCATTAGGTTCAATAACATAGAACCTGTATGCCTTGGAATGCTCAGCATATCTAACAAAGATGCATTCAATGCCTCTTTCACCCAAAGTTTTTAATTTTGGATCAGGGAGTCTTACAACGGCCCTACAACCCCAAACCCTGAGATAATTCAGGTTGGGTTTCTTTTTAGTCCAGAGTTCATAAGGGGTGACTTTGTTTCTTTTGTTGGGAACCCTATTTAATAAATAGCAAGCTGTTAACATAGCTTCACCCCAGAACCCTTGACTCAGTCCTGAGTAGGACAACATGGAATTAACCATCTCCTTCAGTACTCTGTTTTTACTTTCAGAGATACCATTTTGTTGAGGAGTATAGGGAGCAGTCGTTTCATGGATTATGCCAACCGACTGAAAATACAGAGTATCCATGTACTCACCTCCCCTATCAGTCCTGAATCTTTTGATCAGAGACCCAAGTTGCAATTCAGCTTCAGTTTTAAATACTTTGAATTTATCTAATGCTTCATCCTTGGTATGTAACAGATAGACATAACAAAACCTAGAAGCATCATCAATAAATGTCACAAAGTACTTATTATTCCCTAAAGAGGGAGTGGCATGCAAATCACACAGGTCACTATGTATTAGCTCCAAGAGCTCAGTCTCTCGTTTAACACCCTGAAAAGGTTTCTTAGTAATTTTGGTCAACATGCAAGTCTTACACTTTTCAGTGTCCATGTCAAATGCTGGGATCAACCCATCCTTAGACATATCTTGCATCCTTTTAAAATGTACATGGCCAAGTCTAACATGCCACAGGGTAGAGTCATTCTGTTTAGAGGTTGACAAAAAAGCTGAGTTTACAATGTCAGTGACAATATTAAGCCTGAACATTTGATTACACAAATAGCCAAAACCAATAAATACACCATGTTTAGACAAAATAAATTTATCAGATTCAATAACTTGTTTATATCCATGATTATTCAAAACACTACTTGAAACTAAGTTCTTCCTTATATTAGGAACATGAATAACATTAAACAAAGTTACAATCTTTCCAGAACTAAAACTAAGATCTGCACAACCACGACCATGCACCAAGGCTGTTGACTCATTTCCCATGTGAAGAATAGAACTATCATTCAGTGACTCGTAAGTCTTGAACCATCTTCTATCTTTGCACACATGAACAGTTGCTCCAGAGTCAACCCACCACACAACATCATCATCCTGCACAAAGTATGCCTTAGATATATGTGTAACATAATAAATCTGAAAAGACTTATTAAACACTATCTGACCTTTCAGAGGTTTGGTTGAACCAGTCCCTGAACCACTTGTGCCTGATCCATTGGCTTTATTGCCAATTTTAACACCTTTGCAATCCCTTTTAATCTGACCAGATTTGGCACATTTCCAACAAGTTGGCGTTGCCTTCTTGTTAGGGTCATCCCTTGTGTTATTCTGATGTTTACGTTTACCCTTGTTGTCATTGTACCTGGTGGAGTTGTTATGCTCCACCATATTGACAACAGATGCACCAGCAACATTGTTGCTCTTTGGTTTGTCATTATCCTGCGCCCTGAGGGATTCCTCAATACGCAGATGACTGCCCAACTGAATAAGAGTCAGTTCTTCCTTCTTATGTTTCAAGGTATGCTTGAAATCTTTCCAAGAAGGAGGGAGTTTGTCAATGATACAAGAGACTGAAATAGCCTCATCCATGTTCATTTTGTGTTGTGTGAATCTTCCAAGTATACCAAGCAGTTCATTGTATTGTTCCATAACTGGTCTTGAATCAGTCATTTTGTAATTTGTGAAATTACTTACAAGGAACTTCTTACTTGATGCATCGTCAGCCATATATTTGGCATCCAATGAATCCCATAGTTCTTTAGCAGATTCATGGTTTTGGTAAATATCAAAAAGGGAATCAGACATACCATTGAGGATTAAACCTCGAGCTATGTAGTCATCGTTCTCCCATTTGCTCCTCCTTCGAATTTTTTCAACAGTAGCATCATCACCACCATCTTCAGGACAAGGAGTGCTCAACACATAAACAACGCTCATGCTGGTGAGGAAGAAGTGCATCTTCTTTTGCCATCTACGAAAATCATTCCTTCAAACTTATCAAGTTTGGAGAAATTTGCTGTCATGTGCTTCATTGTAGCCGCCATTGATTATCACGGAAATAATTACTATTGAATGTTGGGATTTTTTCGGCTTTTCGTGTAGCAGGGTAAAGATAATCAATAACCGGATATCTCACTGAATCGTGGTATCACTTTCCAAAAGTAATTATTCGACCCTTATTGCCTGGGTTACACGAAATCACTTTGGGATAAGACAGAGAGTTTGTTTTTTATATTGGCAATATATAAGAACCCGTTCGCTAAAGAGTATTTAGTGTTTTGACTATTTTCTCATGTATCTATTTCTCTTATCAAGAGACACCCGAAAGAAAAGATTTAAACTGAAGAAATTTGTCTGACTGTCTGTTTCATATGAATATGAAAAGTTCTATATATATAGAAACTAGAAAGAGAATATTCCAAGAATATGCTGAGGCATATTCCTAGAATATGCTATTCTTAATATAATAAAGAGAATATTCTTAGAATATGCCGAGACATATTCCTAGAATATTCTTTAGATAAAATTTAAAAAGAATATTCTCAGAATATGCCAAAAAATATTTCTTAAATATTCTTTTCTTAGTTTAATACTCCCTCCGTCCCATAATAAGTGTCCACAATGGAATCTTGGAATGTCTCAAATTAAGTGTCCATGTTGTATTTCAACCATTGAGAAAAAACTTTAGTGGGTAAAGATGATATTTGATTGGTGGAGAGTGTAGTTAGTGGGATTTCCTAAAATTTTGTGCAAATGGAATATGGACACTTAATATGGGACGGATGAAGTAATTAAAAAGAATATTCTTAGAATATGCCAAAAAATATTCTTTTAATATTCTTTTCTTAGTTTAATAATTAAAATGAATATTCCTAGAATATTCTTAATCAAAGAATATTCTAATATTCTTTACCATTTAATTATTATCAAAACATTTATGGATTAAGGCAAATAACACTTTTGGGTCCGAGATGTCATTCACTTGATGGGTGTACACTCCGTACCTTCAAACCCATTTCCAAATATCATGACTATATCCCTCAATTACACTAAATTACTAACATGCTATACATCTATACCAAATTACCAATTGTTAGAATTGTAAAGTTATACTTATCGCTAATTTAACTAGTTTAAATCGTCATGGTTGAGTGTACTTCACTTTATTACATTTGGAACAATAATGGAGATGACTTAGTGTTCCTAAACTTATCATAGAGAAAACGTGCTACTCGATGTATGTACTATGCTAGCATTTACGTTCGCTTGATTGAGAGAAAAACAAATCGGGTCCCGTACTTTCGTATCATAGTTACATTTGACATTGATTTGTGTTTTGCATTTACATTCGGACAAATTACCTAAAAATGTATTTAACTTACCATTTTTACCATTGTATGTAGTTAGTTTTGTTTTGTTTTTTTTTTTTTTTTTTTTCTGTTTTTAATCTGTCAATGAAATTGCAAAGTCCGTTCATTGCGTGTAGCGGTGACCTGTTTGACCTACTGGAGCAGGTTAAGCTAACGATTGTTAGGTTTATCATTGCAATGTTAATCCTTTAGACTAACTATCGTTTATCATGGCTACATAGAATGACAAAAAGTAACAAGTTATATAACTTTTATTATTTTTAAAATTTATGTACATTTTTTTACACGTTTTTGTACACATTTTTATACATCTTTTTATACACACATTTTTATATACGTTTATACACACTTTTTTATGCATGTTTTTATACGGATTTTTATACACACATTTGTATACATATTTTTATGCACGTTTTTATACACGATTTTACACACGTTTTTAAAATGTTTCAATACATACATTTTACACACGTTTTTATATACGTTTTTATACACATATTTTTATACACGTTTTTATACACAGGTTTTTATACACGTATTTATAAACACATTTTTATACACGTTTTTATACACATATTTTTATGCACGTTTTTTGATATACATTTTTATACACATTTTTAACCAATATCCTACAAAAACATATATAAAAACATGTAAAAAAAGATAAATTAAAAACTTGTGTAAAAATGTATATAAAAACGTGTGTAAAAAACGTATAAAAAGTTGAATTAAAAGTGTGTAAAAACGTATATAAAAACGTGTAAAAAAGTGTAAAAAGTTAAATTAGAAGTGTAAAAAAAAGTTAAATTAAAAGTGTGTATAAAAACATGTGTATTAAAACGTATATAAAAATGTATATAAAAACGTGTGTAAATGTGTGTATAAAAATGTATGTATTGAAACATTTTAAAAACGTGTGTAAAACCGTGCATAAAAACGTGTGTATAAAAAACGTGTATATAAAAACGTGCATAAAAACGTGTATACAAATGTATGTATAAAAATCCGTATAAAAACATGCATATATAAAAACGTGTGTATAAACGTGTATAAAAATATGTGCAAAAACGTGTAAAAAATGTACATAAATTTTAAAAATAATAAAAGTCATCTAACTTGTTACTTTTTGTCATTCTATGTAGTCATGATAAACAATCGTTAGTCTAAAGGACTAACATTGCAATGATAAATCTAACGATCGTTAGCTTAACCTGCAGGTTTTGGGTATGTTTGGCACATGAAATTATGGGGAGATTTTGCTTATTTTTTTAAAAAATAAGCTACTTAAAAAAAAATTTCGTTTGGCAGACATAACTTATAAGAGATTATAAAAAAAATAATCTTCCATAATATCTTAAAATCAAAGGTTACTTCATGTAGCTTATAAAAATAATCTTTTTTTATAATCTCCATCTCCAGCACCATCTCCGGTTCCAGCAACAGTTACTTTCACCAAACAGACCCAAACAGGTCACCGCTACATGTAATGAACTGATTTTGCAAGTTCATTGACAGATTGAGGGAAAAAAATGCTACATACAATAGTAAAAAGTGGCAAGTTAATACATTTTCAGGTAATTTGCCATTTACATTTTTATCATTTTTTAGGAATCACTACAGCATACTTGTTAATTTAAATCGTTAGTATCGTTGCAGTGGAGTGTGCTTGATGACACTAATTTGTGCAGATGACTTACTGTCAACTACACTAACTAAACATCGAGAAAACACACTGAAAAAATTTCACATACCTCGTATCACTTGTTGGCATCAATTGTTCGTGGCATGCCATACAGATCTGTGAAACATTAGAAGCTACACAGGGTTGAAGATTTGAAAAAACATAGCGTGATGAAAAGGGATTGAAGTGACTAACTAGAAATGTTAATCTTCGGGGAAAGTTAAACAAGATAAACCTTATGACCTAGCTAAACTATTATTTCTGTTGTAGAAACCCACCAGAGAAACACCATATCAGTATCGTAAAGACTTAAATGATGATATCTCCACAGCACTGTAGATAACAAATTTCTCAAGAATGGACTCTTTGTCTTAATTATACGGCCGGGCTATGTTCGAGCACAACATTTATAAAAACATTGTCCATGTATATATGATCCACATGACAAATGAAGAGGATCAATTTCTAAATTAAAATCTTTGCTGTTCCTCTTTCCTGAACCTCTTGCCAAATGTCCCAGTGACCGTTCCGATGCCGAGTCTCTCAAAAGTGGCAAAAACATTATACTGATTCACATAACAATATGGATTATGCGCTGGAAAGCGCTTGGTTTTAATTTACAAAAGCACGCAACACTGATATTAACCGTTAAACCCCAAGTTTGGATGGAGTACAATAAAATTTGTAGGGATTTAAAAAGATGTATGACTGCTAATTCCAAAGTGGAATGACTGCACTTAATTAAGTATGCTTCGTTACAAGGCCAAGCACGAGAGTTAAGATTCATTCTGATTAAAAAAAACGATATTGATTAAGAGTCTCTAACGGATAAAGTGTTGGAACCATTAGCCACTCATAAGTGCCAAACAAACAACACCTAGCTACCCTCCTTACAACTAATATGGTGTATAAACTTTTATGACATTACAGCTTGCGCCATTCCAGAAAGTCAACTTGACTGAATAAGTGTAAAGAACATTAAGTTCTGGTCAAACACGTTCAGGCAGTATGGTAAACCTATAATAAAAGCAATAATAGAATGAATAAGGTGGCAGCCACCTATCTTCAAGTCAATTTATATTCTAATAAATACAACAGCAGCCAGGGAGCTCTCTACGTGTAGGGTCAGTTATAGTTCAATCTAGATGAAACAGTTCTGATCCGTTCAAGGATGGTGCTTCATTTCCTATTGTGACACCAATCGCCTATAAGCAATTATAAATGTTATGGAAGCCGTGTGAAAACTATACAGCTAACTGGTGTTTTAAACACGGGGAAAATTTAACGATTTGTTAGCTAAAATCTGAAATCCTAAAAGCAAAAGCATTTGCTTGTTTAACAACTAGAGTGGGACGGAGGGAATATAAACTTTAATGAAAAGACAAAACCTTACTGGGTAACTCGACCCAACCCTCTCCTTTTGGCACATACCAAAGTTAGTCATTACCAAACATGCCTGCTCAAACCACTAGACAAATAACTTTGTTCCTACAGATAGAATAACCATTAAGATTCATTTAGACAATTTTTAACAAGATATCTAACCAAACAAGAGTTGGAACCATTAGTGGCTCATTAACTAGCAAACAAACAACTCCTAACCGCCCGCTTTAATTTTTGTACAGAAATTAATGACAGTGCATGCAGATTTGCCCCAATGCAGAAAGTAAAGTGTGAGTGGCCTCTTAAATTGGTAGTCAAAGCATGGTTATGCAATATGCATTATGATCAATCTTAAATACAAATGAAGCTACTAGATGGCAGCCACTATCTTACCATCAATTTCCTTCCTAGAGAAAAGTATGGTTCCAAGGTACAGCAATAGTTTGACTTGTATACAACAGAAGTGTTTGAAGGCATGTCCCACCCCAATTTGATCCTAACTCGTTTTAACCTATTATCCAGCCTGTCGGATCAACCTTAATTTATCTATAGCTTGATGTTATATTTGGGTATCGTCAATTTTCCCACAACAATTACAGTACTATAAGATTATCTTCATAGCTACCAGAAAGATTAGACAGATTAAGTTGTCAACAGCAACCAAAAAACCGTAACAGCCATAATTAAACAGCCATAATAGGAAAAGACCAATCTGTTCAAAAAAAAAAAAGGAAAAGACCAAGACCATTCTTGCTTTCTTCTGCAAAAAGGTCAAGGATCAGATATTTACTCTACGCACACATAAAATCCTCGAAATCATGTTCCAGATGTCACAAAGAAGATTTCCAGGAAGAACTGTGTTTGATACACCTGGTTAATATAAAAAAATTAATAATTAAAAAAAAATCAAATTAACCCCCAAAACCAGACTCATATCACAGTAGTTAACTATTAAAAAAATCTCAAAATCCAGTAGTTCATAACTATGATCCTTCACGTCCACTACAAAAGCTAGATTGCGTCCATGAGATTCTTGGACTTAAGTTGTGAAAAAAGCCATTTACCTATTTATGTTTTCATCAACTTTTCTAAACTTACCCTTTGTTAAAAGTTCAACAGTGTGTCTTCATTTGTAAAAGTTACAGAGTTTCATTTAAAGTACTCAATTTAGGGACTGCATCATTCCTGAACATTTCTTAGACATCTCAAGATCATTTAACTTACAGTCATCATGTTATTGATCTACTTGTAGTACACTAAAGATCAGAAGATTAAACATCGAAACACAACTGAATACACATATATAGACAAAATTAAAAGGTTGATATCATGTTCCGTCCTAACGGAGCTTTGATAACTAGTTGATTAAAAGTTATGTACTCACCATAACAGCATAGACGAATGGTTGATTTTACCTTTTTCATTTCACTAACAAGAGTACAATTTTATCCACCTTGACACCTGATTAATCAATCTTCCTTGTTTTGCAAATCGCTTTTCTCCTGCCATTCCATGCCTTACTATAAGAAATATCAACATTCAATCTTTTTTTAATATCTGCTTGAATTTTTTTAACCTAGCAGGAAATATCTTTTTCAACAGTTTCAAGGATCAAAGATGCGATAGTTGCTGAGTTCAGATTTCTGTTATTATTACCAATGCAAGAACCAATACAATTATGATCCACCCAGCGTGTAATCTACCACATACTCTTATTTTTCTTCTTGATTGCACGAACATACCATTCACAATGTGGTGCTTCTTCTAGTTCAAGACTTTTGCATTTTGCTATCCACGTGCTACTTTTACTTTCCATAACTTTAAACTCTCTGTGTTGGGCAATTGACCAAAGTGTTATTGCCTTTTTTACTTGTAACTTGCTTTCAAATTGCATTCCTACCCGAATTTTGTTAACTGATTCGCTCCAAATATCTGAATTATCGCTATCTTCAAATCCTGCCATGCCGTCATCTCCTGTGTCCTCACCATCTTCAAGTAGTTGAATACTTTTGACATTATGTTTAGAGGCATCTTCAACATTGCTCAATGACTCACTGTTACCTTCATTTATTTGCGGTTCATTAACCCTAATGTCATCATCGTTCTCAAATCTATCATCATGAGTTTGTACCAATCCTCTAAGATTACCAAGGGTATCCACAGTACCAGAATGTTTTGGTTGTCCATGGGAAATTTTCCCTACTTCAACACGAACTTGACCCCAATAATTCTCATCTTTCTCGGCCAAAAAATATATAGTGTCCAAACTTTTGTCACTTCTGATTAATGAGATTTTAGATATCCCTTGAAATTGGTAATATAGTGAAACATTTACCTTGAATGATGCTCTTTTGACTCCAACATGTACGTAAACCAAATCAATAAATTCTTCATAGCGCATTTTACGTCTAACCACAATTGAAGTAGTTGAGGTTGATTTGTCACCTTTGATGAATCCATTCTCATATTCAATATTACCACCCCCAATATAAATTTACCATAAACGCACGGTCTACGCTGCACAATAAATCATAAGAAAGTTGATATGAATGAATAATGATTATGATAGAAATATAGTTTCACATTGCAAAAGAACGTAGAAATGCTGATAAGAATTTCACGGTAAGGAGATAAAGGTTGCTTGCACTCACTAAGAAGCACCCAAATGCGTTCTAATATAGATGTGTGAGCAAAACTAAATCATAAGAATGAAAGTCAAACTTGGTGCTTGTAAGATGCATAACAAAATCTAGATAACAGCTATACTTTAGTATAAGTAGTTGTACACGAGTTGATTAATCACCAGCTTTGGACACATTTATTTATACACAATGCTGTTTTGCAGCAATAATATCTCGCGGGTTTACATTCTCCTTGATAAGAGCTTTGTAATGAGATATTATGTATTAATAAAAGAACCCACATGGATGAGATATCAATTCTAGAAATGTGGCATCCAACACCAAAATAGTTGTAGCTAGTTTTTCGTTTGTCCCCGGTAGGTGAAAGGTGAAGCGTTGAGTGGGTTGGATAAATGTCTTCAACGCACGCAAGTTAGGTTTTGGTCAAACCTAGAATTTGAAACTTGCTTTTACAACTGATTAATGGCTTCTGTTATGAATTTCAAATGATCAATTCTGTAATCCTTGATGTTCATGACATTGCTAATAGTCAACGACACCCTTTGCTGATGTTCTAATTTCCCAAGAGTACTTAAGATGTTGCGGGTCCATTAAGATACAGACGTATAAGCATTTGGACCCATTAAACCACAAACATTTAAACTCCCTCCAATGAAACAAAGAAAATAACCCGGTCCAACTATATGCCTAGTTTGAAAATTGATATCTCAGTCACCCATTCACATTGGCTCCATTTTTAACACATAAGATCACGTTCCATCACTTTTATTAAAAGAAAAATTGATCTCAAGAAATATTACTCTCATAGACCATGATTGTCTAAAACCGAACATGTTCAGAGTTGGTTTGAACCCAGCTTTTCACACAACTACCTTTCCATATTAATAATAATTGTCTAAATACTTGAAGAAGTATGTTGGCAAAACAGGTATGAACTTGAATATAAAAAATCGGATGAAAAACTAGTTCATTTGATTTCCATCTATCTTATTTTTCCGTAGAATGCAAAGTAAAGACCATTTCAACGAGGGTAAATGGGTAAATTACTCGGGAAGGGTGAGTCCCCGAGACCTTTTCAACCCTTCCCTGCCTCCCCCAAATGTGCACCTAGTGAGGTTTGAACCCTTGACCTCTTTTGAAAACGTCAAATGCCTTACCACCGGGCCATTTGGCAGTGGTTATAATTTGAACAAGTTATTGTGAATGTAACTAATGTTTAAGAAGATGCCCTATAATTAATGTCCACAAACAACAAATACTTAGATTGAGATATACTTATAAACACAATTCTTAGATAGCATAACTCAAATTTACCCATAATATACCAAATAATTGAACTAAATAGTGCAAAGATTATAGGAGTAACAATTAATTTGGGACAAAATGAACTGACCTATTCAGCTTGCTCATCAACAGCTAGAGATTGATTCCAGTCCGACTACTAACAAGAAAGTGAGTAGATCGATGGTCTGCTTGTGTAAAAATTGGTCTCAAAACGTTTTTTCCTCTTTGAAGTTCACATTTTTACCATCCAAACACAATTGCTTTGTAAGGGCTGCAAAAAAAATGATAAACTCTGTCAAAATGATTACAAAATAAAAATAACTTTTCTCATTTTAGAGGTTGTTATTAGATAATTTTGCAAAAGTTATTTTTATTGCCTAAAAATAAAAGTTGAGTACTAGTACTATTTTTAGTCATTTTGATATATGCTACCTTTAATTAGGAATTAATATATAGTTAGGATAAATTTTCGTTAGAATACCCTGGACGTTTGGTACGGCTGAATTCCTGAGAATGGAAATGTAACAAAAAATTGAATTGTAGAGAAAAAGAATGCATCTGAAAAAGAGGATTAGCACATGTGTTTGGTACAATATGAGAATCCACGTGAGAAGCATGTTTCTCTTGTTTGGATATATTATGCAGTGGAATAGAAATGTGTATATATATCCGAAATAACATTTTTAACTACTCGTATGTGTCTGTGGGTACTTTGTAAATGTACGCACATTGTTATTCATACACAACACATTAATAATTTAATACTTCGAAGCTAAAGAAAGTATTAAATATCTTATTATATTTGAGCCTAACAATAATGTTATGTTGAAAATAACATTAGATTTACAACAGAACATCAATATTCATTAATGCTTCAAGCAAAGCCCCTCTAGCGATTGAACCAAGCTGTGACTACCTTGAGAGATTGAATCCGAACCTCTTGTGGGTGGCAAGTGGCAATAACAAGTTAACCCTCATGTGGTTTGTTAGTCTTGTAATAACATGCAGCAGCCTCAAGTCCTCAAGAACAAGCTAACTTTCATATGGTTTCGAAAATGAGCAAGTTTGCCTCTATTCTTATATAGAAAACTAGGAACTAAACCATTAAACATTAACAATAAACAAGTTAACATTAGCATAGATATTGCTGATCAAATTAAGATTATAAGAGAGAGAGAGAGAGAGAGAGAGAGAGAGAGAGAGAGAGAGAGAGAGAGAGAAGGCTTGGCGTTTTATCAAACATCACCACAAGAAATGAATTTACACCATATTTTTCTTTGATCATAATCAAACCATACTTTGTAAGGCAACAATGAGCCAATGTTATTGTTAAATCATGAAGGTAATTTAACCCCACACAATGGTCAATTTGTCTTAAGCAGAAGTAAAACAACAAACAAGTCATTAAACAGGTAAAATACATGAATTTGAAATGTGAGTAACAAAGATGACCAGATTTTACCCTCAGTGATAAACAACACCGAAGACCAACATGATATCAATTACTTTCCTGAATGAATCCTTTTGATTTTGGGAAAGAAGCTTTGCAGTTGATAGGGATGAATTGGATCTGGTGTCTATTTTGGATGGATGAATGTGCCTTGCACATGGTTGAGGGTATTTATACCCCCGTGTTTCTATTCATTCCCGCTTTTTTTAAAAGAATCAAATGAATGGAAAGAGAATGACTTTTTAATTGGGTAAAAGTCATATATTAGCAATGTACTTTCAAAAATTTTCAAATATAGGTATCAAATTTTTTTTATTACTAATCTAGTATGTAAAACAACTTTTCACGATATAGTGCTTATGACCGGTTGAATATCCAAGTAGATTAATATTTTTCTTTTAAATTCCACATGTACACTTTTGTTTGTCTAATTTTAACCCGGCCCGTTCACTTTTAACCCTAAACCATAAAAACCCGACCCAAGTTATATTTAACCTAAATCTTATAACACCAAAACACGCAGTCATTTTTTAACCCCAAATCGAAACCCTAATTCAAACCCCAAGATGTCAATCTACCTTCAAGATCGTACATGTGATTGTGATTTACCCTTAATGGTTTTAACTTCATGGACACCCACTAATCCATCAAGAAGGTTTCTTGTTTGTCCTAACCGATACCGACCCGTCAATAAGAAATGTGAATTCTGGGATTGGTATGATCCAGAGATTGATACAGATTGGTATAGGATGCATTTGTACAAGATGTACACTCTCTTGAATCCACAACAAAGGCGTCAATTGGGCCAAGAGGGCAACCGTCAATGGAGGATTGGAGTGCTTGAAGCTGAGTTGGGTCAAAAGAACAATGAATTGTAGAAAAGTTTGCAATCATTGACTTTTTGGAAGTCAACTTTCTTTGCATTTGCTGTTTGTATGTGTTTGGTCATGGCAGTGAAATAGATGATGTTTAGGGTATGTTATGTTAGGTTATTATGTATGTTAGGTAGATTAAGTAGGATGCCAATGGTGGATGTTATGTCTTTTGGTTGTATGAAACAGCTTGATGAATGGAAATGGTTTGTTTTGGTTTTACAGATGATGTGTTCATTGTTATTTGAAATCATTTAAACTGTAGATAGCAAGGCAGCAAGTGTTATAAATGTAAACATTGCATATTCCTTTGGTTGAAAATTTTGAAATTGCATAAGGTAGATGCTTTATGCAGATGCCATTTACTGCACAACTACCTTACTGCATAATTCACATGGCAAATGGCAGTTACATGAAAAATAACTACACAAAGTCATATGAGAAATAACTAAAGACAAAGTGTAAGACAAAAGCAACCATTATACAAGTCCCATTGAAACAGTCAAAGGGACATCATAGATTAAAGTAGTCATAAAGTCATTACAAGTGGGGAACACACCCATTGTTTTTCACAATCATGTTATCATCCCAAGATAAGATATTGTTTTACCACCATACATGGCTTCACTTATAGATACCAAAAGATAAGATATTGTTTGACATACATGACTGCAAACAAGCTTACACATCAAGGAGTAGCATCTGGACTGACATCAAATGCCTTGTTAGGGGTTGAACCTGTTCCTTCTGGATGGAGTGTTTTGATTTGGAATGAGTGCTCAGTGCTCATCCATGAAGCCCACAGTCTAAAACCACATACTGCCCTCTTCTTCCTATCCTCAAATACTTTTTTCCTTGTCCACTTAGGTGATTCAGATGATTTAGGTGATCTCTTGTTGGAAATAGGTGACTGCCTTTTAGCATATTCACGTTCTCTTTGACCCTCCCCATCAGTGCTACAACCCTCTCCCAATTTTGATTTTACTTCTGGTCATGATTGGTTGGCTAAAAGTGACAATTTTCTTACCCACATGAAAAGACTTGCTAACCTTGACAGACTTACCAGGTCCCTTACTACTACTTCATCAGTCTTAGCAGGCCTAGGTGAGTCACCAAACAAATTCTTTCTTATCTTTTTTTTCTTGTTACTATACCTACCAGCACACCTACCTGACTGAACATCCCTACCACAGTATATGTTGATACAAAAGTTGGGCGTTCCTTGTTTAGGTTCCTGCTCTTGTACCAATTAGCTCTTAATGCTTGAAACCTGCGCACTAAGAAAGTAAACAAACATCGTTAGGCTTATCATGGGATTGTCTCCCACGATTATCCTCCGATGTGAGAGTAAGTAATCGGTTTAGGGTTATATTGAAGAGTCCGGGTTTTGTAAATCATACCTTTAATGAGAATTATGTCATTCATTATATAGGCACGAAATCCTTGTAGATTTCGTGTTCCTCACTCTTCGCACGCGTAGTGCTTATCCGGCCTATGGATCTTTATCCATAAATAGAAGATCCTTATCTAGACCATAAATAGTTTGGTTGGGTTTGGGCTTTCGTGTGTCCAAACCGTTAGTGGTATGGCCCAAATCATTGTCATGATAGCCCACTCATAGTGGACTTGGGCATTAGTAGTGTTTATCGTTTGGGCTTGTGGCCCAAATATAGACTATACGTCATCATGTCCCTCCAGTCTAGTGTGCGCGGGTCGTAGCCGCGGATGCTATACTAGTGAGTGCAGTGGTAAGCGTGGCGGGAAGAACTCAAAATAATTACCGCCCAATATTTGGAACCATGTATCTAGTCCCAAAATATCTCAAAGATACCTTGGGAAACGGGGAGTGTGTCCACGTATTTAACGGGAAGTGGGAAAAAGCGCTTGTACTTCCTTGCATTCTAGCCACACGATTAACGTTAGTGGGATCCACGTGTCGTGTATCCGAGACAAGGGGAAACCCTATATAAGGGGCTCCTCATTTCACTATTTTAACCACAGTGAAAAAACGCGTTTCTCCCTTAAAAAATCTTTCTTCCTCAAACTAATATCTTATAGAGGTAAGTACGCGTGCGCTCTTCTTAGTAAAAATGGTCAAACAGTTAGAAGAGTTCCACTCTGAAATGGACGAGGATGAACTACGTCAGTTCACCTATGACTACTTTATCCCGCTTGCGGTGCATCCGGAAGTACCGGATGCAAACGCATGTATAGCGGATTTCCCTGAGGGAAAGATAAGGGTGTACACGCGCTTCTTTGAATTTGCAAACCAGCGCGTACCCATATCCCGTTTTTTGAGCGACGTGCTCAATTTTTATCAGCTCCATATTTCTCAGCTGTACTACATAGGTACAGCGAAAATAATAAATTTTGAAATAAATTGTCGCTTACTTGCGATAAATCCCACTATCAACCTCTTTCGCGCGTTTTACCACACGTCGTGGTCGAACGGGTGGGTGACGTTTTCCAAACGCCCCGGGGGTTATCAGTGTTATACTGAAAAGGTAGATGCCCTGAGGGTTTAGAGAGAGAGGTTCTTTTAGGTTGATAGCTGTGTATTTCCCACGCCCTCTGAGTTTTTTGCTCAAGGGGAGCTTCCAAGGGATGAGCGCCTAGACCCCGGTACGTACAGTGTGGAGGATGCGGAGGTTATTAATGATAACCACATCCCAATAAATTCCTATCCTGAGGAGTTCTTGGTGCACATGGGGATGAGCCGCAACTACTTCGGAGGAAGTGGTGAAGTGCCCACGTTTTTTGATGCAAGCGGCCGGGGTGGGTGCTCGTCCTTTCTTGTCCTTGCGATTATAATGTAAGTTGCTTTTTATACGATGATTGTATTCACTAACTTGTTCCACTTTTTGTGTGTTTATATGTTGCGCAGAGATGGATCTGTTCGCCGTAGTGAAGCTGACGAAGCCGACACAGGTAACTGTGGGCATGAGCCCCTTGAGGGAGGGTGAGGTGCCTATTCTGGAGGCTACTGCTGGGCGTCTGCTGGAGCTTGCGCGAGAGGAGTCTTCTGGCGCGTCGCAGCCTTTGGTGAATGCGACCCCATTCCAAACGGTGCATGTGCAAGTGGTGGTGACACCTGAAATTGCGCGTGTTGAGTCGTCCACGAGTGCTGGGATTCTCAAAGTGGACACGGAGTCTGAAGAGGAGCGTCAAGGTGTGAAGTGCAAGGCTGTGGTTGATGATGGTGAAGGGACCTCCAAGCGTAGGCATCATATCATCAGTGTGGATGAGTCCACAGACGAGGAGACATCATTGTCTGTCACTGCGCAGAAGGATGCTCAGACTTCTCCTTTTATGTAAGTAAGCTGAGTATTTATATTTACACATGTTTTTGCACAACGCCATTTTATAACTTTGTTTATGTTTGCCTGTAGTGACGACGCTGCAGGGAGTGGTGCAGCGTCCGTGGATGGGTTAGCGCCACCTCAGGCGGCTCGCACACATGTGGAGGAGCCGGTGAGAGTTGAAGAAGGGATGTCTGCGCAACAGCTGATGGAGGAGCTGGGAACTGTGGCTGAGCGTCAGGCTGAGTTAGTTACTCAGCTGAAGGCGTGGTATGTTGGAGAAGGCAGCAGACTCGCTCAGAAAGACGAGGAGATTGCTTTACTCAGGGCGCAGTTAGCTGATGCGCGAGCAGAGGTAGAGTCTACCACTGCGCATGCTATGAAGGTTGCTGATGAGAAGCTGTCTTTGATGGTTGAGCTGAAGCACGAGCGCGGGAAGATGGAATAGTTCAGGTCTAACTTATCTTGGGGTTTAAAGTACCTCGAAGAGAAGAAGGCCGAGCACTTTGGCCATATTAATGAACTTCGCGCGCAAGTGGAGAAGGCTCTGAAGGTGCAGGAGGGTAAGCTGCGCAAGCTAAGTATAGAATATGATGAGGAGTTATATCCTCATCTTATGTCTACGATTGCGGAGCGCAGGTATGTGTTGTCTATTCTGAAATTTTTGTTTACTATATGTATTAATGCTCTTTTTACCTTCTAACACATCCGTTGATGCTTGTGTAGGTGGTTAATCAGCCACGGTTTGCGCCTAGCTGCTATGGGTACGCTGGAGTCCCCAGAGGTCGTAGAGGCCTTTGGGAAGGTTGTGGAGTGCGTTGTGGCACGCGGAAAGGCCCAGGATGTGGAAGAGCTTCATGAGAGCAAGATGCTAGCTGTGGCACCTGTGGAAGTTCCTGGGTACAGCGCGGATGCTTTTGATGAGCTGGTGGAGGCTATGGAAAAGATGAAAGTGTTTGACTTTCCTCAGATTGCCCGTTTGGAGCGTGATCAGGACTATCCCATCAGCGTGATTATGCCGGGCCTAACTTTGGCCAAGCACGTAGCTGAGGATGCAGAGGCGCACCCTGACTTCTTTTTGAAGCCAGATGAGTCGCAGCTGATGGTGCCTGTTTTTGCCCGCCCTCGCCACATGCTTAATCCCTTCGCTCTTGAGAAGGAGATTTCGTTGAAGAAGTGCCTAGAGGCACATGAGACAAGAGCTGCTCATAAGAAGGGGGAAAGGCCATCTTATGTGGTGTTGGCGCAGCCCATCTTCCCAGGTCTGATGGGATTCCCGTTAGCGTACCAACGGTGTCTCAGGAAGATAGCAGCCTGTTAAGAAGGCTATGTGAGGCTGGGGAGTTGGCATCCACAGCTAGTAGTTCAAATCATAGGCGTGCTCAAAGTATTTAGGTGTATATGTTTGTAATTATGACTTGTATAAACTCGTGGCATTTTATTTCGTATGTCTTGTTATTTGTACTTAGATTTAAGAGGTCATCCAAGAATCAAATTGACAATGCCGCATACTTAGAATGATTTTAATTTAAGTATGTAACTTAAAAAATAAAAGATAAACTTGCATTATTTTTGCAAAGATTATATCAAAAAATGGCCAAGAGTCTTGGCTCATGGATTACTAAGCATGTACAATGTATGTTATGTTGCGTAGTCGTCGTGGAATGCGCATGTGAACTTACTTCAACGTCTTGAAAGTATGGCGCTTAGCACGGATGCGTGATCCAGTGTTGATGGGTTTGCAACCCTCTTACTCAACGAGCTAGTTAGTAGGTTTACTCATCCTTTATGCCATCGTGGGTCTTTAAGAAGTGCATGCACGCCATGTAGGCAAAAAGTAAAAGATAACAATATTGAAACATAATAAAGATGTGCGCAATAAAGTTAAGTGTGTTATGGAGTTAGCTAGAAACCACAACGTTTTATTAATACTTGCAAGTTTTTTGGAAGATAAAAGACAATTCCTAAAAAAAAATCAAAGACAGACATTTATTGGGCACGTACTAAAGTGCAAGGTTGTCTGTGTGTGGGCCGTAGCCTTTTCTAAAGATAACATCTCTTGAGATTGCAGATATTCCAAGTGCGCCCCAGCTCGTTGCCTTCCATATCGCGCAGCTTGTATGCACCATTACCTAGTGCATCCGTGACCTCATAGGGTCCTTCCCATTTGAGTCCAAGCTTGCATGTGTCTTCTGCGTGGCTTGCATCATTAGTGCGATATACAAAGTCTCCTGCCCTGAAAGAAGTGTGTTTGACCTTTGCATCATAATACTTCTTCATCTTTGCTTTAGCCTTTGCTTCGCGTATAGCTGCGTGTTCTCGCCTTTCTTCCAGCAAGTCCAAGTCTATGCGCCGCTCCTCGTCATTTGTTGTGACGTTTATTTCTGCTGTACGTATAGTTGGCATTCCAATTTCGGCTGGTATGACAGCTTCTGTCCCATAGATAAGAGAGAATGATGTGTCTCTAATACTGGTTTTAATTGTCGTGCGGTGCGCCCATAAAACATGTGACAATTCGTCCACCCATCTTCCTTTATGTCTGTCAAGGCGCTCTTTTATTCCTTCGCCTAGACTGCGATTTGCGCGTTTAACCAAGCCATTGGTTTGTGGGTGTTTCACTGAAGCAAAGTGTTGTGTAATGTTTAATTGCACGCACCAATCTTTAAATGGGTTATCACAGAATTGTTTTCCATTGTCTGAAATAATCTCCCCCGGTAGTCCGAAGCGACACACAATGTTGTCCCACACAAAGCGTTTGAACTGATTGCCAGTGATGCTCGCCATTGCTTTTGCCTCAATCCACTTGGTAAAATAGTCTATGGCTACGATGAGGAATTTTAGCCCTCCCGCTGCAACTGGGAAAGGTCCTGCGATGTCAATGCCCCATTTATAGAATGGCCATGGCGAGGTGATGGGGGTTAGCTCTTGTTGTGGTCGGCGCGGAATTAGCCTGTGTACTTGGCAATCGCTGCATTTCTTTATCATATCTCGTGCGTCGCGGTGCATAGTAGGCCAATAGTATCCTGACCGCAGGGCGCGCGTTACTACAGACCGTGGTCCTGAGTGCATGCTACATGAACCAGCGTGAATTTCTTGGAGTACATAATCTGCTTGAAGAGGTCCAACGCATCGGAGCCAAGGTTGTAGGAATGAACGTCGATATAGGACGCCATCTCGAAGTTCAAATCTCTGCGCTGTGCGCCGCACCCTTCGAGCGTCCTTCTGATCTTGTGGTAAGGTTCCTTTGGTTATAAATTCAACGATAGGTGTTGGTACGTAGGGATTGCACCAGGTTTTACCTCTCGAGGGATCTCGAGAAGCTTACAACCCCCACCAGGCAGTGTACCTGATCGTTGTAGTATAGTATAGTGACAAGTAACGGGGGATTGATCGTTCAGCTAGGAATAGTGTCGCTAGGATTAGAAAACCTAAAGACTAGGTCTAGAGATGAGGGATGATTCTTTTTGTATTTTTTATATTTTATGAAAGCAAGTAAAAATCTCGGGTTTGAAGGAGTTGGGCGGAATTAGTTACTAATCAACTAACCCAATACTAAAGATGCAATCAAAATAAAATACTAGAAATGAAAATAAACTATATTAATCTAGTGGTGTGAGCAATATATGGGAGAATTGAGTTTACTTAGATTTCACTACTCCCTAGATATCTTTTACATGTTAATTACTTGTTACAGTTGCGTGGATGACGGATTGTATTCCTTAATACCATTCATGGGGTGGCATACTTACTTCCCCAATCATATAAGTGCCTAC
Source organism: Artemisia argyi (assembly GCA_030686995.1). NCBI lineage: Eukaryota > Viridiplantae > Streptophyta > Magnoliopsida > Asterales > Asteraceae > Artemisia > Artemisia argyi. The sequence goes on from CM060677.1 coordinate 74,236,506, forward strand.
TTCACTCCTATGTCGAGCCGGCTAAGAAGCTCCTAACATGGGATCATTAGAATTTGCTCATGCATTAAATACAACCAATAAAACTTAGTACACATCGGTTCATGTTTTCTAAGACGTTCAAGCATGTTACACAATACATTGAAATCATTCATCCAATACAACTATAAACAAGTAATCAACATATAATTAACATCTAGGTTTCATTACATCTAAGCAAACACATGATAGATCTAGCCTAGCATGTTGAAATCAAGACAAGCATAAGATATATTCAAACAACACATAGACATATTGATTGAATTGAAAGAAGACTTATCTTAATTGAACATGAAAGGATTCAAGGGGTGAAAACGCTTGAAAATACTGTAAAATACGACCTAGGGTTTACAAAGTTCGGCCCTAGTATTCTCCACACAAGTTGCTCTTTTATGAATGAAAAATAGAAAACTATATATAGATTCTGATAGGTGACGGCGTCAAGAACAAATTTCTGACGCCGTCATCTCGCCGCCAAATAGTTTCTCGGACTGCCTAGATCTGGATCTGACGCCGTCATGTGTATCCCTTATGCAGGCCGTCACCATAATAACTCTTGACGCCCTTCTTGTGACGCCTTCAGGTTTTCACTGGGTCATCACGGATTTTACTCTTGATGCCGTCATGATTTTCTTCTTGACGCCGTCAGCAACTGTTCTCAGCATGGAAAATTAAGTCTTTGCCGTTTTCTTCACTTTTATGCTCCAAAAACGTCCAAAATGCCTTCTTTTCCAGAATTCACTCCCAAAGTACCTAAAATCACAAAAGGAACGATTTAGGGCAATATTTGATCAAATAAATTCAATTCCGGGCTTAAATGACCCCCTAAAAGTGGTTCATTTTTCGCCTCATCATACACCCTTACACTTGAGATTTGCTTGTCCTTAAGCAAATGCGCTTTTATTTTAGTCAAAATACAAGTTAGGGGTCATTTAACACTAATATAAAAGTAATTACAACAAATAATCGTTCCACTAAAGACCAAAGACAAGCACGGAGGTCATACGCTAGCACCTCACAAATAGTGTTTAGATACTCACATCTCTCGGGTGTAATAAAGTATATATCACATTATGAAAACGGAAAATATCTCTCACTACCTGTCATAGCAAAATAGATTACCATAGGCTTGGGAATGGATCAAACCTCCACCACATGGCGTAAGCACCTAGGATAAACTATCAAAGAGGTCTTTTAAAAGGGTTGTAACGTTAGGTGTAGGAATATGGAATACACAGTTTTGTTTGATATATGCAGTCTTTACTGGTGGCGAGTTAACAATCTTGGTTAATTACATGTACAATATGGCGTTGCTAAGCCAAGACTAGACTCGACTTAAGCTAATAAATGAAAAATAACAAAAACATAAAATAAACATAGAATGAAACGGGATGGTAGTTCGTATGTTTTTTCTCTTTTCTTTTTCTATTTTTTTCTTTTTCTTGATTTTTTTTTTTTTTTTTTTTTTTTTTTTTTTTTTTTTTTTTTTGCATACACTCTTACCCTATCATCCAAAATAATACATCATAGGAAATGTAAATTCCCCTTACACTTGAATTTTTACATACTTTACAATAAACTAATCTAATGACTCGAATTAAGATAATCAAAACACTTGGAGTACTTTTAAGATTAACGCACATATGGGGGTAATAATATGATGTTCTTCCCCATTACTCCATAAAATAAGTACTTTACCCACGAGTCCCAATCGTCCCAAAACAATATGTACAAGGATATGACTCGACTTAGCAACCATGTAATCAAATTCTCCCTTTAAGTAAAATGCTTAAAGTTAGAAACGAAAAGATAGGCTCGGAGGGGTGTACTAGGGGTTTCGTGTACTAAAAATGAGTACAACGCTACGGTGTGGGAAAAATTAATTGACTTAACTATCCAAGTAGTATGACTTAAATGGTCAAGTAATTATGATACGGGTTTGACACAAGGGTGATCCTAATGCCTCTTATCACGTAGTAAATCCTACTACACGAATGTAGTCTCACTAGCGGTCTCGGGATGCATCACTAACGCAAGTTCTAGAATCTAAATGCTACCGGTACACTCATAAGCACTAATAGTAAATGCACTTCCTATCAAATCTAAAGGCGAACCTCACATATTTGGGTGGAAAATTTTTCTGAATGATACGTTTTTGTGCTAGTCATACAATCTCCTATCCATGAGACGCTTGCTATGGCTAAAGTTTCACTCCTAAATGTTGTAAAAAATTTTAAATTTAGCGCTAAAATTACACTAACAAGTATTTCTCATACTTTTATTACACATCTACTATTAAACAAACAAACTCAAGCGAAAGTGTATCTGTAAGGTATCATCATTTTACCCTCCCCTTACACTTAGGATGAACATTTTCCCCAATGTTCAAGTAAAGAATGTAAAAGTGAAATAAGTAACACGAATGAAGTCAAATACTCCCCTGATTCGCTCGGTATGGATAATAAGGTGGCCAGGTTAGATCTTCCTCCAAGAAAATGAACATTCAAAGCTTCCCTTCCAGAATATAAATCATCTTCTTGTCATACATAACCTGTAAAACCTGAGAAAACAGGCAAGGCAACCTCGCATAAAATTGGCGGCAATCTACATATGCTAATAAATCCTAGAAAACAAAATAAGATATAATGCTTGTGGAATGATGTTTGCAGATTTCCTGGAGATTATAAAACTAATGATTCAACAAAAACTTTAAGACTCCGTTAGAAAAACAAAACTGGTAAAATTTCCAGATTTTTACACGTGACGCCGTCAAGATAAAACTCGTGACGCCGTCAGAAGTGACCTGCAGAAATTCTTATGTTAAGTTTCCGGAAAATTTCTGGAAAAACTTGGTCCTACTTCCTGGAAAATCCTGCAAAACATCATTATGACTCGATACAAGCATTTGACTCTAACAAGTACGAATATACATGTTCATTTAATATTGTGGAGACTCATGATCGGTTTTGTTTCTTAAAAACATATTTGGGGTTTCCCCTTACACTTATCTTTTGCAAAAATACCTTTGGATGAAGTTAAGACTAAGCCAAACAACAAAATAAAGTATTTTCACTTTTTAGTTTTGAAACATGATCTAGCAACAATAAAAATAAAGCATGCATACGGAAGCAAATAACAAACAAACAAAATAAAATCACACAAGACATGGGTTGCCTCCCAAGAAGCGCTTTTCTTTATTTACGAGTCTTGTAGCTAGACTCAAGGTCATGGGTTACTACGTGACCTCATCATCAAACGTTACATCCTCCTCAGTCCTCACTAATCATTTCATTATTATTTTCTTGATAATGTTTTACACGTTGTATGTTGACAGTAAATTCTCTACCTTCATCGTCTAATAACACAATGGCTCCAGTTTTAGAGGAACTTTTCACCGTAAATGGTCCATACCATCTAGACTTGAGTTTTCCTGGAAATAACCTTAACCGAGAGTTGTACAATAGGACTTTGTCCCCTTCTGAAAATTCCTTGGGTTTCTTAATTCTTTGGTCATGCCATCTTTTTGCCCTCTCTTTATATGTAATGGAGGACTCATAGGCTTCTAATCTAAGCTCATCAAGCTCGTGTAATTGCAAGAACCTATTGGTTCCGGAAATTGTATAATCTAAGTTACATGCCTTAAGCGCCCAATAAGCTTTATGTTCTAATTCTACTGGCAAGTGACATGCCTTACCATACACCATGCAAAACGGGGTCGTTCCAATAGGTGTTTTGTAGGCGGTTCGGAATGCCCATAAGGCCTCGTCGAGTTTAAATGACCAGTCTTTTCTATTCTGACTAACCGTTTTTTCTAGTATTCTTTTAATAGCCCTGTTTGTGTTTTCGACTTGGCCATTGGTTTGTGGATGATAGGCGGTGGAAAATCGATGGGACACCCCATACCTCCTCATGACCTTTTCCATTTGCGCATTGCAAAAGTGGGTCCCCCTATCACTGATGAGGGCTTTAGGAATCCCGAATCTAGCGAAAAGCTTTTTCAGGAAATGAATAACCACCCTGGCATCGTTGGTCCTAAGGGCTTGTGCCTCTACCCACTTTGAAACATAATCGATGGCAACTAAAATGTATTCGTTCCCCCCTGAAGATGGGAAAGGTCCCATGAAGTCAATTCCCTAGACATCAAAGACCTCACATACTTGTATAAAATTCTAAGGTGCTTCATCCCTATGTGATATATTCCCGGCCCATTGACATGCATCGCATGCTTGTACCATTTCCTTGACATCATGGAAAATTGTGGGCCAATAGAATCCCGCGTTGAAAATCTTTCGGGCGGTGGTGCTTATCCCATGATGCCCTCCAGAGGGACCAGAGTGACATTCCCTCATAATCTTTACTGCCTCACTCTCCGAAACAGAACGTCTTATTATTTGGTCAGGACACCTTCGGAATAAAAATGGTTCATCCCAGAAGTAGTATTTTAACTGAGAAAAGAACCTTTTCCTTTCGTACCTAGTCAGGTGTTCTGGAACGAGTCTGCTTGCAAGATAGTTGGCAAAATCGGCGTACCAAGGCTCCGAATCAGTTATTGACATGAGTTGTTCATCAGGAAATGAATCCCGAATCTCACTTCTATCGTGCTCATCTAAGGGATTTTCAAGACGAGATAGATGATCTGCGGTCAGATTTTCTGCCCCCCTCTTATCACGAATCTCAACATCAAATTCTTGTAACAACAGGATCCACCGAATTAGTCGTGGCTTAGCATCTTGCTTAGCAAAAAGATATCGAAGAGCCGAGTGATCGGTGAAAACGACTGTCTTTGAAAGGATAAGATATTGCTGGAATTTGTCAAATGTGAACACTACGGCTAACAATTCTTTTTCGGTGGTAGAGTAATTCTCTTGAGCGGGATTCATGGTTTTGCTAGCGTAGTAAATAGGTTGGAATAGCTTGTCACACCGTTGGCCTAATACAACCCCTACAGCAAAATCGCTAGCGTCGCACATGATTTCAAACGGTAACTCCCAGTTGGGTGTAATCATGATTGGAGCTTGTGTGAGCTCCGTTTTTAAGAGATCGAATGCATCCTTTCATGCTTGAGAGAAATCGAAAGGAGCATCCTTCATTAGCAATTGAGTCATTGGCCGAGCTATTTTGGAGAAGTCTTTGATGAATCTCCGATAAAACCCGGCGTGCCCCAAGAAGCTGCGTATTGCTTTAACAGTCGTGGGATATCGTAACTTAGATATAGCTTCAACTTTAGCCTGGTCCACCTCTATCCCATTACCAGAGATCTGATGTCCTAACACAATCCCTTCTTTTACCATGAAATGACACTTTTCCCAGTTTAACACCAAGTTGGTTTCCTCACAGCGTTTAAGCATTTTTTCTAGATTAGCAAGACAGCGGTCGAAGGAGTTCCCGAAGACCGAAAAGTCATCCATGAAAACTTCCATGTTGTCTTCCATAAGTTCGTGAAAGATTGCGGTCATGCATCGCTGAAAAGTGGCAGGGGCATTACACAGCCCAAAAGGCATTCTTTTGTAGGCGAACGTTCCATAAGGGCAAGTAAACGTGGTCTTTTCTTGGTCCTTAGGTGCTATGGGAATTTGAAAATATCCTGAGAATCCATCCAATAAACAATAGTACTCGTGCCCAGACAATCTCTCTAACATTTGGTCAATGAATGGTAAGGGAAAGTGATCTTTCCTCGTGGCATCATTGAGCTTTCTATAATCGATGCATACCCGCCATCCAGTAACCATGCTTTGGGGTACCATCTCACCCTTTTCATTCTTAACTACAGTCATTCCACCCTTCTTAGGTACAACCTGTACAGGACTAACCCACAGGCTGTCCGAGATTGGGTAGATCAATCCTGTATCCAGAAGTTTGATGACTTCTTTATTTACAACTTCCTTAATGTTGGGGTTTACCCGCCTCTGGGGTTGCACGGTAGGTTTATAATCTTCTTCCATGAGAATCTTATGCGTGCAAAAAGTCGAGTCAACCCCCTTAATGACGGCTACACTCCATGCAAGCACTCCCTTATATTTTTTTTAAGACCTCTAAGAGTTTACCTTTTTGTTCATGTTTGAGGGAGGAGTTTATGATTACCGGTAGTTGTTCCTCTCCCTGAAGGAAGGCGTACTCTAAATGGTTAGGAAGTTCCTTAAGATCTAGCTCAGGTGGTTCGATAATAGAAGGCTTAAGCTTGTTTTCGGGTTTTCGGAGCTCGAGATGCTCAGTGGCCTCTTGTCTAGGGTAGAAGGAGACTGCACCAACATCCTCCATCTTTTCCACCTCTAACAAAGGGAGAAAACTCTCATCCCGTAACCAGCCTTCTTCGATTTGTTCATCAACACAGCCATCAATGACATCCGTGAGTTCATCGACCTCTCCAATGAAATAGAGCCGGTTAGCTGCTTCGAGAAAGAGATCCATAGTGTCCTTAATGTCGAAGGTTATGCTATCGGTTCCTACCCGTAAGGTTAACTTGCTGTCATGAACATCAATGACTGCACGAGCGGTAGCAAGAAATGGTCTCCCTAAGATGATGGGTACCAAGTCATCCTCCTCCATCTCTAAAATTACGAAGTCGACCGGGAATTTGAATTTCCCAACCTTGACTAGCACATTCTCGCATATCCCTAAGGGGTATTTGACTGATCTATCAGCTAGTTGGATGTGCATACGGGTAGGCTTTAATCCAGAGTATCTTAGTTTAAGGAACATAGAGTGAGGCATGAGGTTGATACTCGCCCCCAAATTGGCAAGAGCATTCTTTATGGATAGAGATCCTATGGAACAAGGGAAGGTGAAGCTGCCTGGATCGTCTACCTTTTTTGGTAGCCCTCGATGGGTCACCACCGAACATTCTTCCCCCATGGTCACAAGACCCTCGAGTTTCTTTCGGTTAGCGAGTAGTTTTTTAAAGTATGCGCTATACTTTGGCATGTGATAACAAGCATCAAGGAGGGGTATGGTGACTACTGAGTCTTTTAGATATGACAGGAATCTTTTATTATCATTCTCAGTTTTCTGGTTTTTTAATCGGGATGGGAATGGGATTCTCATAGGTTGGTTAGGTGGGGTTGATGGGGAAGGGGTCGCCAAGGGAGGTTGGTTGGTAGCCTCGCTGCTCACATCATCCTCCTCTTCGCGAGGCTTGTTTAGATCGGGAGTGATGGTGGGCGAGCTCGGGTAAGGGGGGTCCTTGGTTGTTGTTCCGGCTCGAGTGGTTATCGCAAGCATGGGGTCTTTTTGGCTTACTGACGGCATTTCAAGGTTATCGAAGGTGGAGTTAAGCTTGTTGAACCATTCTCCAATGTCATCCTGCTGCTCATCGACAAGTTCATTAAGACCTTTTAATTGTAAGCCTTTTTCTTGAGTGAAGTGACCAAGGTCATCTTCAAAAGTGCTCCTGATTTGGAATTCAGGACCTTCCCCTCCTTCTTTTCTTTTTACCAGATTTCCCCAGAGGGTGTAATCGTCGTTTTGGTAAAAAGGCAAGAGGGAGGGATCAGCATAGGTGTCACCTCCTGACAAGCATGCATGTTCAGTCGTGGTTTCTCCTCCGCATTCCTCTACCTCATGCGGGCCCCCACAATAGTCGCAGATTAAGTAAGGATTTGAAAGTTGTTTAGGTAACTGCGACCCAGCTAGGTATTCCATCCTTTTGTGAATTTTCTTTAACCGATCTGAAGATGTTGAAGTGATTTCAGACATGCTGACAGTCGACTCAGGTTCATCCCAAGTGTCATCTTGGTCCTGAGCATATTCCTCAATCCTATCCCATCCTTCCTCGGCACTAAGATTGGCTAATCTCCCTTTTATAGAATTGTTGATTCCGTTCTGATCATTTGAGGAGACATTGTCGTAGAAGATTTGGACCAAAAGCCAAAGTTCGATGCCATGATGGGGAACTTGTCTCATAAAATCCTTGAATCGAATCCACGATTTATGGAAGGGTTCGTCCTTCCCTTTTCGGAAGCGGAGAATCCTATCTCTAAACGCTGAAGTTTTCCCAGGTAGAAAGAACTTCTCATAGAACTTGGATATGAGTTGTTCCCATGTGAAAATAGATTCAGAAGGAAGTTTATCATACCACTCTTGGGCTTTTTCACAGAGGGTGAAAGGGAAGAATCGTAATTGGGACGTGTCTCTAGTAGCCCCATCCGTATGGACGGTGTCTACTATTTTCAGGAAGTCCTTAATGTGTTGAATCGGGTCATCATCATCTATTCCACAAAACTTGCACACACTTTGGACAAGCCAAACATCGGTCGCATGCAAGACCTCATTGGTGTGTTCGTTTGGGTAGACAATGGCATTTGAGAAGCCACCAGGGTTTGGGGAGGAGTAGTCCTTAAGGCGCTTAGGAGTGGAAGTTGCGGGGGTACTCATCTCGTTGTTGGATTGGGAGCTAGGGGTTGTAAGGTGATTTTCCGAATTGTCTTCAGAAAGGGGTGCATCAAAATCAATGGCTATGCTAGATGGTTCAGGTGTTGAGTGAGATCGTCTTAGCCTATGCATTTCTCTATCGGGTTCTGCATAAGGCAAGACAAGGTCTCTAGCGGAACTACGACTCCTAATGATCCTAAGGTTAGAGAATTTGTCGGTTGCCATAATGGCGGATGGTACAAGTTACGAACAAAAGCATGAAGAAATAGATAGACTAAAGAGAACCTAAAAATAAAAATAAAATCTTAGTAGAAAGGAATCTAGCAAGTAGACCTAATAAAAAGAGATTCTAACCAAGACAATAACTATTCCCCGGGCTGCGGCGCCAAAAACTTGGTACGTAGGGATTGCACCAGGTTTTACCTCTCGAGGGATCTCGAGAAGCTTACAACCCCCACCAGGCAGTGTACCTGATCGTTGTAGTATAGTATAGTGACAAGTACCGGGGGATTGATCGTTCAGCTAGGAATAGTGTCGCTAGGATTAGAAAACCTAAAGACTAGGTCTAGAGATGAGGGATGATTCTTTTTGTATTTTTTATATTTTATGAAAGCAAGTAAATATCTCAGGTTTGAAGGAGTTGGGCGGAATTATTTGCTAATCAACTAACCCAATACTAAAGATGCAATCAAAATAAAATACTAGAAATGAAAATAAACTATATTAAACTAGTGGTGTGAGCAATATATGGGAGAATTGTGTTTACTTAGATTTCACTACTCCCTAGATATCTTTTACATGTTAATTACTTGTTACAGTTGCGTGGATGACGGATTGTGATGCGTGGGAATCGCAACAGGCTTTACCTCTCGAGGGATCTCGAGAAGCTTACAACCCCCACCAGGCAGTGTACCTGATCGTTGTAGTATAGTATAGTGACAAGTACCGGGGGATTGATCGTTCAGCTTAGGAATAGTGTCGCTAGGATTAGAAAGCCTAATTACTAGTTCTAAAGGTGAGGGACGATTATTTTTGTGTTTTTATATTTTTTAGAAAGCAATTAAAATCTCGGGGTTTGAAAAAGTGGGCGGAATTAGTTGCTATTCAACTAACCCAAAACTAAGATGCAATCAAAATAAAATAACAAAAATGAAAATAAACTAATTAAACTAAGGTTGTGAGCAGTAATTGGAGAAAATGTGTTTACTTAGATTTCACTACTCCCTAGATATCTTTTACATGTTAATTACTTGTTATAATTGCATGGATGACGGATCGTATTCCTTAATACCATTCATGGGGTGGCATACATAACTCCCCAATTCTATGAGCTCTTATCTCCTCCTACACCATGACCCAGCACAACTATAGGGATTGTAAACAATGGCTCATGCATTAAATACAACCAATAAAGACCTAGTACGCATCGGTTCATGTTTCTTAAGACGTTCAAGCATGTTACCATTTGGAGATCTGCCAGTTTTCTTAAGCCTAACATATAAATCATTCATCCAAGAACAAGAATAAACAAGTAATCAACACATAATCAATATCTAGGTTTCATTAGATCTAAGCAAACACAAAGGAGATCTAGCCTAGCATAATGGAATTGAGACAAGAACAAGATATAGACAACCAACACATAGACATATTGATTGAATTAGAAGAACACTTATCTCAATTACAATGCAAGGTATCAAGGGTTTGGAACCCTTGAAAAACCTGTAAAAGTTGCACCAAAATCTTCTTTAGGGTTTCTCCCAAAACTTCTCTCTTTTAATGTGAAAAACTAGAAAACTATATATAGGAAAATCGGGGTGACGGGGTCAAGAGCAAGGGTGTGACGCCGTCATCTCGCCGCCAAATACTTCCTCGGACGGCCTTGATCCACATCTGACGCCCTGTGTGATGCCGTCATCAACCACGGTATTTTATTCTTGGGACTCTGACGCCGTCATGAACAACTCTTGAGGCCTTCAAGTACTGTTCCCAGCATAGAAATTTGAGACTTTGCCGTTTTCTTCACTTTTATGCTCCAAAAACGTCTAAAATGGATTCTTTTCTAGAATTCACTCTCCAAGTACCTAAAATCACAAAAGGAACGATTTAGGGCAATATTTGATCAAATAAAGTCGGATTCGGGCTTAAATGACCCCCTAAAAATGGATCATTTTTCGCCTCATCATATACCCTTACACTTGAGATTTGCTTGTCCTCAAGCAAATGCGCTTTTATTCTACTCAAAAGACAAGTTAGGGGTCATTTAACACTAATATAAAAGTAATTACAACAAATAATCGTTCCACTAAAGACCAATAGACAAGCACGGAGGTCATACACAAGCACCTCACAAATAGTGTTTAGATACTCACATCTCTCGGGTGTAATAAAGTGTAAATTACAATATGGAAATGGAAGATATCTCTCACTACCTGTCATAGCAAAATAGATTACCATAGGCTTGGGAAAGGATCAAACCTCCACCACATGGCGTAAGTACCTAGGATAAACTATCAAAGAGGTCTTTTAAAGGGTTGTAACGTTAGGTATAGGGATATGAATTACACGGTTTTGTTGGATAAAGGGAGTTTTACTGGTGGCGAGTTAACAATCTTGGTTAATTACATGTACAATATGGCGTTGCTAAGCCAAGACTAGACTCGACTTAAGCTAATAAATGAAAAATAACAAAAACATAAAATGAAACGGGATGGTAGTCCGTATGTTTTTTCTCTTTTTCTTTTTCTAATTTTTTTTTCTTTTTCTCTTGTTTTTTCGATTTTTTTTTTTTTTTTTTTTTTTTTTTTTTTTATACACTCTTACCCTACCATCCGAAATAATACATCATAGGGGATGAGAATTCCCCTTACACTTGAATCTTTACATACTTTACATTAAACTAATCTAATGACTCGAATTAAGAAAATCAAAACACTTGGAGTACTTTTAAGATTAACGTACATATGGGGGTAATAAGTGATGTTCTTCCCCATTACTCCATAAAATAAGTACTTACCCATGAGTCCCAATCGTCCTAAAACAATATGTACAAGGATATGACTCGACTTAGCAACCATGTAATCAATTAGAAAGTTAACTTAGGGTTTAACAAATAACAATAATGCACTAAAAATGAGCGCATACACGGAAGGATAAGGCGATTTGGGTGTACATTTAAGTGGGGTGTAACAAATTCTTCCTTTAAGTAAAATGCTTAAAGTTAGAAACGAAAAGATAGGCTCGGAGGGGTGTACTAGGGGTTTCGTGTACTAAAAATGAGTACAACGCTAAGGGTGTGGGAAAAATTAGTTGACTTAACTAGCCAAGTAATATGACTTAAATGGTCAAGTAATTATGATACGGGTTTAACACAAGGGTGATCCTAATGCCTCTTATCATGTAGTAAATCCTACCACACGAATGTAGTCTCACTAGCGGTCTCGGGATGCATCACTAACGCAAGTTCTAGAATCTAAATACTACCGGTACACTCATAAGCACTAATAGTAAATGCTTTTCCTATCAAATCTAAAGGCGAACCTCACAATTTTGGGTGGAAAATTTTTCTGAATATACGGTTATGTGCTAGTCATACAATCTCCTATCCATGAGACGCTTGCTATGGCTAAAGTTTCACTCCTAAATGTTGTAAAAAAATTTAAATTTGGCGCTAAAATTGCACTAACAAGTATTTCTCATAGTTTTATTACACATCTGCCATCAAACAAAACAAACTCAAGCGAAAGTGCATATGTAAGGTATCATCTTTTTACCCTCCCCTTACACTTAAGATGAACATTGTCCCCAATGTTCAAGTAAAGAATGTAAAAGTTAAAAAGTAAAGAGAATGAAATCAAATACTCCCCTGATTCGCTCGGTATGGATTATAGGTTGGCCAGGTTAAATCTTCCTCCAAGAAAATGAACAATCAAAGCTTCCCTTCCAGAATATAAATCATCTCCTTGTCGAACATAACCTGTAAATCCTGACAAAAATAGACAAGACAACCTCGCGTAAAATCGGCGGCATCCTATATAAGTTACTAAATCCTAGAAAACAAAGTAAGATATAATGCTTGTGGAATGAAGTTTGCAGATTTCCTGGAGATTATAAAACTTAATAATTCACAAAAACTATGAGACTCCGTTAGAAAAACAAAACCGGTAAAATTTCCAGATTTTAACTCCTGACGCCGTCAAGAGTAAAACTCTGACGCCGTCAGAATGGACCTGCAGAAATTCTTATGTTAAGTTTCCGGAAAATTTCTGGAAAAACTTGGTTCTACTTCCTGGAAAATCCTGCAAAACTTCATTATGACTCAATACAAGCATTTGACTCTAACAAATACGAATATACATGCTCATTTAATATTGTGGAGAATCATGATCGGTTTGTTTCTTAAAAACATATTTGGGGTTTCCCCTTACACTTATCTTTTGCAAGAATACTTTTAGGTTGGAGTTAAGACTAGGCCAAACAACATAGTAAAGTATTTCCACATTTTAATTTAGAAACATGATCAACCAACAATAAAAACTAAACATGCATACGGAAGCAAATAACAATCAAACAAATAAAATCACACAAAACATGGGTCGCCTCCCAAGAAGCGCTTTTCTTTATTTATGAGTCTTGTAGCTAGACTCAAGGTCATGGGTTACCGTGTATCGCTTATGCTCACATAACCAAGTGTGAGCCATCTAATAGTCGCCTCATCTTTCCTATAATTATCTCCTAACTCTAAGCATCCGCGATAGTATCTTTTATTCTTTTCATGAGTATACTTAAGTCCTTTTCTCTTATCATTTTCACTCAACATTTCTATAGGCGGATACCTACTACACTTTTCCATGGAGAAGTCCTTGAACCTGGGGTGTGTGCAGGGCATTTGATAAACAAAATCTTCATCCCCATCTGAGAATGTAATTAACCCTTCTATGAGTTTTTCATCTAGGTTAGTCAATCGTTTGAAAGGTCTTCCAAACACAACTTGGGTCAATTTATCATCAATAAATTCTCCTAGATTCTCCATAACCATGAACTCAACAAGATAAATCAAGCTTCCTATAAACACATGTAATGGTATTGCCCTAGCCACAATATTTTCTCCTTTGTATTCTAACTCATCTATCATGATTTTATTATATTCATTGCGCGAGATTATGTTCATTGGGAGAGATGAGTTAAGATAAGCGTTAAAGCTTTTAAATCCGATCTTACAAGGAAATTGCATGTTGAATGAGCTACCACACTCAATCCTAGTCCTAGGGTCGATATACCTAAGAGGATTAATTTCTTCCTCCATCCTATTCTCATTAATCACATCACCATCATCAAGATCCTCGTCGGAGTCTGAATAGTAAAAGGGACTAGCCCTACGGTCATCATCATGATCAGACTCTTCTAGCTCAGAATTATTGTCAAAGTGGTGGTTGGGTGAAAGGTTAGGTGGGTTCTCGTTCTCAACTAAAGGGAGTGGGGCAGGCATTTGGAAAATCCTACGACGAAAAACACGAATAACAGGAATCAAGCGATCAATGTTATTGTTATCCATCGAAATAGCTTACGAACAAAGGACACAAAGAAATTAAGATAGACTAAAGAAGACCTAAAAATAAAAATAAAATCTTACTAGAAAGGAATCTAGCAAGTAGACCTAATAAAAAGAAATCCTAACCTAGACAATAACTATTCCCCGGGCTGCGGCGCCAAAAACTTGATGCGTGGGAATCGCAACAGGCTTTACCTCTCGAGGGATCTTGAGAAGCTTACAACCCCCACCAGGCAGTGTACCTGATCGTTGTAGTATAGTATAGTGACAAGTACCGGGGGATTGATCGTTCAGCTTAGGAATAGTGTCGCTAGGATTAGAAAGCCTAATTACTAGTTCTAAAGGTGAGGGACGATTATTTTTGTGTTTTTATATTTTTTAGAAAGCAATTAAAATCTCGGGGTTTGAAAAAGTGGGCAGAATTAGTTGCTATTCAACTAACCCAAAACTAAGATGCAATCAAAATAAAATAACAAAAATGAAAATAAACTAATTAAACTAAGGTTGTGAGCAGTAATTGGAGAAAATGTGTTTACTTAGATTTCACTACTCCCTAGATATCTTTTACATGTTAATTACTTGTTATAATTGCATGGATGACGGATCGTATTCCTTAATACCATTCATGGGGTGGCATACATAACTCCCCAATTCTATGAGCTCTTATCTCCTCCTACACCATGACCCAGCACAACTATAGGGATTGTAAACAGTGGCTCATGCATTAAATACAACCAATAAAGACCTAGTACGCCTCGGTTCATGTTTCTTAAGACGTTCAAGCATGTTACCATTTGGAGATCTGCCAGTTTTCTTAAGCCTAACATATAAATCATTCATCCAAGAACAAGAATAAACAAGTAATCAACACATAATCAATATCTAGGTTTCATTAGATCTAAGCAAACACAAAGGAGATCTAGCCTAGCATAATGGAATTGAGACAAGAACAAGATATAGACAACCAACACATAGACATATTGATTGAATTAGAAGAACACTTATCTCAATTACAATGCAAGGTATCAAGGGTTTGGAACCCTTGAAAAACCTGTAAAAGTTGCACCAAAATCTTCTTTAGGGTTTCTCCCAAAACTTCTCTCTTTTAATGTGAAAAACTAGAAAACTATATATAGGAAAATCGGGGTGACGGCGTCAAGAGCAAGGGTGTGACGCCGTCATCTCGCCGCCAAATACTTCCTCGGACGGCCTTGATCTACATCTGACGCCCTGTGTGACGCCGTCTTCAACCACGGTATTTTATTCTTGGGACTCTGACGCCGTCATGAACAACTCTTGACGCCTTCAAGTACTGTTCCCAGCATAGAAATTTGAGACTTTGCCGTTTTCTTCACTTTTATGCTCCAAAAACGTTCAAAATGGCTTCTTTTCCAGAATTCACTCTCCAAGTACCTAAAATCACAAAAGGAACGATTTAGGGCAATATTTGATCAAATAAAGTCGGATTCGGGCTTAAATGACCCCCTAAAAATGGATCATTTTTCGCCTCATCAGATTTTATTCCTTAATACCATTCATGGGGTGGCGTACTTACTTCCCCAATCCTATAAGCGCCTACTTCACTCCTATGTCGAGCCGGCTAAGAAGCTCCTAACATGGGATCATTAGAATTTGCTCATGCATTAAATACAACCAATAAAACCTAGTACACATCGGTTCATGTTTCCTAAGACATTCAAGCATGTTACACAATGGAGATCTGCCAGTTTTCTTAAGCCTAACATTGAAATCATTCATCCATTACAACTATAAACAAGTAATCAACATATAATTAACATCTAGGTTTCATTACATCTAAGCAAACACATGATAGATCTAGCCTAGCATGTTGAAATCAAGACAAGCATAAGATATATTCAAACAATACATAGACATATTGATTGAATTGAAAGAAGACTTATCTTAATTGAACATGAAAGGATTCAAGGGGTGAAAACGCTTGAAAATACTGTAAAATACGACCTAGGGTTTATAAAGTTCGGCCCTAGTATTCTCCACACAAGTTCCTCTTTTATGAATGAAAAATAGAAAACTATATATAGATTCTGATAGGTGACGGCGTCAAGAACAAATTTCTGACGTCGTCATCTCGCCGCCAAATAGTTTCTCGGACTGCCTAGATCTGGATCTGACGCCGTCATGTGTATCCCTTATGCAGGCCGTCACCATAATAACTCTTGACGCCCTTCTTGTGACGCCTTCAGGTTTTCACTGGGTCGTCACGGATTTTACTCTTGACGCCGTCATGATTTTCTTCTTGACGCCGTCAGGTACTGTTCTCAGCATGGAAAATTAAGTCTTTGCCATTTTCTTCACTTTTATGCTCCAAAAACGTCCAAAAATGCCTTCTTTTCCAGAATTCACTCCCAAAGTACCTAAAATCACAAAAGAAAAGATTTAGGGCAATATTTGATCAAATAAATTCAATTCCGGGCTTAAATGACCCCTTAAAAGTGGTTCATTTTTTGCCTCATCAGGTGTCATCCATGTAGGATCATGTTCTTCTATCACCGTGGATACTTCCATTTCCAAAATTGATTTGCTTTTTAGAGTTTCCACCAATACCTGTTTTGATAGGTGTGCGAAGCTTGTAGATGCGATCTTGCTAAGCGCGTCAGCTTTCCTATTCTCTCCTCTAGGTACTTGTTTGATTGTAAACCTATCAAAGTTCTGAATTAAAGACTTGGTTTTTTCAAGGTATTGGACCATGTGTTCATCCTTGGCTTCATATTCGCCTAGCACGTGGTTGGCTACTAGCCTGGAATCCACATTTGCCTCTAGGTTGCGTACACCCATTTGAATTGCAATGCGCAGTCCAGCGAGTAGGGCTTCGTATTCTGCCTCATTGTTTGTGGTGTGAATTCGAAGCGCAGTGCGTAGGTGAATTCTACTCCTTCTGGATTAGTGAGGATAAGGCCTGCGCCTGACCCATCCATGCATGAGGATCCGTCTGTGAATAGGACCCATGGTTCTAGTAATTCTGTCTTGCTTGCTGAAGGTGGAGTATCGGTATCTGGCTTCTCAATAATAAAGTCGGCTAATATCTGCCCCTTGATTGCAGTGCGTGGTCTATACGAGATGTTATACTCACTCAACAACACACTCCACTTTTGTAGCCGTCCTGATGCGTCAGGTTTAGAGATAACTTGTTTGATGGGCTGGTCCGTGATTACAGTTATTGGGTGCGCATGAAAGTATCTGCGCAGTCTTTTAGCTGCGAATACTAGAGCTAGGACCAGCTTTTCCATAGCGCTGTAGTTAGTCTCTGTCTTTTTCAATGCCTTGCTTACAAAGTATATGGGTGTTTGAACGGAGTTCCTATCTGTCAATAGTACTGCGCTAACTGCTCCATGGGTTGCAGATAAATACATGATCAACTTTTCCCCTGGTCGCGGTGCGACAAGTTTGGGAAGTGATGCAAGATGCTGTTTTAGTTGTTGGAAGGCTTCCTCCGCCTCCTTGGTCCAACGAAAGTCTCCCTTTTTTGTACACTTCATGAGTGTTTTGAAAAGGGGAAGTGACTTGTCTGCTGATTTGGATAAAAATCGGTTTAGTCCAGCTAGCTTTCCATTTAATGACTGGACTTCTTTCAATGTGCGCGGAGAAGGGAGATCAATGACTACTTTTGTCTTTTCTGGGCAATGCTTAATGCCATCAGGTTCTATTAAATACCCAAGGAACATGCCTTCTGTCGCACCAAAGGTGCACTTCTTGGGATTTAACTTCATGTTAATTTTTCCCAATGTTTTGAACGTCTCCTCAATGTCGCGCACCAATTCTTCCTCTGTGTGGCTCTTTATAACGAGGTCATCAACATAAACTTCCAGGTTGCGACCTACTTGCTTCTCAAATGCTGTGTCCACCAATCGCTGGTATGTTGCTCCCGCGTTCTTTAGACCAAAGGGCATTTTTGTATAGCAAAAAACCCCTTGACTTGTATGGAAGGCTATTTTATCTTCATCTTCTTCAGCCATCTGAATTTGATGGTATCCTTTGTATGCGTCTAGGAAGCACTTAAAGGGATATCCACACAGAGATTCTATCTTCTAGTCTATCTCTGGCAGTGGGTAGCAGTCCTGTGGACATGCTTTATTGAGGTCAGTGAAGTCCACGCACATCCTCCAACTGCCATCACTCTTCTTTACCATTACTAGATTAGAGAGCCAGTCGTGATAGTAGACTTCGCGCATAATACCTGCGTCTACAAGTTTGTGCACTTCTTCTAAGATGGCTTTTGCTCGATCTGGAGCCTGGCCACGCTTTTTCTGTCGTATTGGAGGATATCCTTGTCGGATTTGTAGCTTGTGCTCTGTAATAGAGCATGGCACTCCGGTCATGTGCTTTGGTTCCCATGCAAAGATGTTTAGGTTATTTTGCAGGAGTGCGCACATAGCTGCTCTGCCTTTGTCAGACAGTGACCCTCCAATTGATATTTGCTGATCTGGGTAATCTGGGTGAATGGCAACCTTTAAGTTTGGTATTTTTGCTGCACGTTGTTCTGGGAGACTCTCCACTTCACTGGCTACTGTGTTACATTCTTTTGGTGACACAGTGGTGTTGTAGAGGGTGACAATGCCTCCTTCTACGGGGAATTTGAGCATCCCATGCGCTGTGGATGGTACGGCGCGCATAGATGATATTCCAGGTCTCCCGATGATGTCGTTGTATGGTGAGGGGGACTTGATTACCATAAAGTTCATCCAAGCTGCCGTAGAGTGCTGCTCATTACCTATGACCACGAGTAGGCGTAATTGCCCCATGGGCCATATCTTTTCTCCTGTGAATCCTGTCAGCGATGTTGTGGCTGGTATCAACTGACTTTGTATCTCTGGTCGCAGCCTTTTGAAGCAATGTTCGTACATAATATCTGCAGATGCCCCTCCGTCTACATACATACGGTGGATATCGTGACCCCCTGTATGTATTTCAATAGTGAGTGGCTCCATTACTGTGTTGTCCGCAGCGAGAGTTGGGAAGGAAATTTCATTCTTAGAGGAGAACTTTTGGCTGACTTTTTGCCTAGTTTTTCGCTGCCATGATTGTATCATGTAGATTGTGTCAGCCTTGTCTTTGGCCGTCTCCTTCTTGGCTCCATTCTTTGGTTTTTCTTTTCCTTCATTTATATTTTTAACGAGGTGATCCATTCTACCTTCCTTTACCAGCTTGTCGATCAATTGTCGTAGTTGGACGCACTCGTTGGTAGTGTGGCCCTTTTGTCCATGGTATTCGCAGTATCCATTCCCTACACGCCGGTCCGCTGGGGTGCGCATTGATGGGGGCTTCGAGAAGTTTGCGCCCTCTGTTGCGAATATCTCCCTTGGTGTTTTCGTGAGAGGGGTATATTTGTCATTTTCCCGTCCACTTCCCTAGCCGCGATAACCCTTGTTGCGATTGCTACCCTGGTCATTGGATTGTCTCCTAGGCTGTTCTTGTTGCCTATAATTTGAGTAGCCATTTTACTATCTGCGGCTGCTGCTTCTCCTTGGATGAAGGACCTTGTGCGCTTCATTAACTCATCAAAGGTTTGCAGGACCTTATCATTTAATTTCTTGATGAGTTCTGGGTTATTTATCCCATTCATGAACCCCGAGATTTTTAGCACTTCAGGGACGCCTTGACGTGTATGCATTCATCTTTAAAGCGCTCCATGTAAGCGCTCGTTGATTCCCCTTGACGCTGTTTTATTCTGGCCAATTCAACAGGGTTCTTTGCGCACTTCTTTCTCTGGGTAAAATTTAAGCGAAATGCTTTTCGTAACTCTTCGAACCCGTTTATACTTCTTCGTGGAAGCTTACTAAACCAAGTCCGCGCATTCCCTACTAAGGTAGAGTTAAACATATGACACCACACCGGTTGTGACCAATTTTAGTTGGTGGCAGCAGATTCAAAAATTTTTAGGTGATCGTCAAGGTCACCTGTTCCGTCATATGTTTTCACATTGGCGGGCATGCGCCTCTTCTTATCGTCCGAGTAGTCACTAATGCGCCGTGTGAACGCATCAATCTTTTGGCAGCGCCAAGGAAGAGATATGTCTTCATCTTCCTCCTCGCGACGTCTTCCTCTAGACTTCCAATGTCCTGTTTCTTTGTCCTCGTTGTCCGAGGAATCACTCGAGGAATAGTTGTCTCTTTTACGACGTTTGCGTCGTTTTTCTTCAGAATCTGAGCTTGGAGGACTTTCACTTGGAGGCGTCCGTCTTCCCAATCTATCCTGGATCTTTCTACTATCAGACCTTGAAGAGCTGTCGCTCAGTGAGCGTTGTCGCCCAAGCCTGTCTTGTATTCTGCGGTTACCAAGTCTAGAGTGGACATTGGTGCGCATTCCATCATCTTCATACTCGTCTGAGTACTGCGATTCAGATGTTGTACCTAGTCTATCGTGGACATTGGTACGTCTTTCATTATTTTCGCGTCCCCTCCTCTGGTAGCGTGGTGGTGATGTTTCGCGTTCAGGGCCAAAGTTGAGCCGGGCTTGTAGGCTCATACTTGACCTTCTCCTTGCTTCTTCTTGCATGAGGGCAGTTAGGGTTTCATAATTTTGGGATACAAAATTACTTAACGTTAAATCAGGCACGTCCTCTTCTGTTGCAAGAATTTCTGCCTCAGCATTAGGCGCCCTATCTCGGTTGGGTGCGCCAGGCGGCACAGTGTTGTCCACTATGGGTGCCGTTTGGTGGGGAGTATTGAAGAGGGTGCGCTGAAGTTCCTTAGTGTTTGGGACCACCGTGGTGGTTTGAGTAGTGTTTACGGGTAACTCTATAGTTGGGAGAATTAGAGTTGAGCCCGTTTCTTGATGTCCAGGCGCACTGGTTGTTCCAGAGGCCTGTATAGGGATTGGATCTTGATTCTTCCTCTTCTGGGAGTCACCATGTGTTTTTTTCAACTGTGGAGTCCGCTGGCTTGAGTTTTTGTGTTTTGTCATCCTAGTTCTTAGTGTAGGGTCCCACGGATGGCGCCATTTGTTGATACAAAAGTTGGGCGTTCCTTGTTTGGGTTCCTACTCTCGTATCAATTAGCTCTTAATGCTTGAAACCTACGCACTAAGAAAGTAAACAAACACCGTTAGGCTTATCGTGGGATTGTCTCCCACGATTATCCTCTGGCGTGAGAGTAAGTAATCGGTTTAGGGTTATATTGAAGAGTTAGGGTTTTGTAAATCATACCTTTAATGAGAATTATGTCATTCTTTATATAGGCACGAAATCCTTGTAGATTTCGTGTTCCTCACTCTTCGCACGCGTAGTGCTTATCCGGCCTATGGATCTTTATCCATAAATAGAAGATCCTTATCTAGATCATAAATAGTTTGGTTAGGTTTGGGCTTTCGTGAGTCCAAACCATTAGTGGTATGGCCCAAATCATTGTCATGATAGCCCACTCATAGTGGACTTGGGCATTAGTAGTGTTTATCGTTTGGGCTTGTGGATCAAATATAGACTATACGTCATCAGTATACTAGCAGACTCTTCCAATCATTCCTTTCAAACCATAATTGGTAACTATTTGCTACTCCATAGTTAGCTAAAGCTATCTTCAATTGCTCAGGGTGTTCATACCTCATCCTTAAAATTGGTTTCATTAAATTCCAAGGGACTGAGGGGTCATGTTTTGGGTATGAAGCACCTTTTTTAACTTTAAAGCTTAGGTCTATGTTAGCAGACGCAGGGTCATCGAAGGCCTCACACTCTGTTTGAGGGAGTGTCTGATCAAGATAATCAACAAACATACCACTGTCACTGCACATTTTGTTTAGAAATAGGTCTTTAGTGCTTAGGTTCTTAATAACTACATTTTCATCACCTTCAGTATAAAAATCTACATCATCAAATTCCTCACACTCATCACTGCTATCATATTCATCATCACTAGACCCACTACTTAAAACCCCATTTGCTTCTTCATTAAGAAAATCCATTACATCATAGTTAAAATGCTCCACATACAAATCAACATACCATTTGTTTTCATACCCAACTCTAATAAAGTCTTTTACATCATTATCAATCTTAAGTTCTTTAATACCCACATTCAATGGTGTTCTAATAGGGCAGTAATATAACCTATAAACAATGCCATGAACTAAATGTCTGATAACCTCACGTAAATCATCAAAGCTCATACCTTCAAAAGTCGATATCAGTGATTTGTTTTTCATCACCTTGTATATATCTTAAAGGGCTGGGAATAAAAGCCCCATCATGGTGTAAGTGCACAGTAAACACTTGATTTGTCATTATAAACAAAATTAGGGTTAGTAAAAATTAGTGTTTTAAATGAAATTAAAGTAAGATAACATACTAACTAAAGTAGATAAACAACAATTTTAATGTTACCTTTGGGCATCTTCATTTTAATTGAACGATTGTAAAAATTAGGGTTTCATAATTTGGGTTTTTTTTTTCAACTGAATCGTGCAATGTATTAGGGTTTCATAATTAGTTGGTCTCAAATAAGGGTTATTTATTGACGTGGTATATCCACCTTGGAAAAAAAAAAAAAAAAAAAAAAAAAAAAAAAAAGTTAAATATGACGTGTCGATCATCTTTAGTGTCAACCGGTATACTTGTTACTTAGTAGGCCCATAAGCACTATATCATGAAAAGTTACCAAATTTTACATACTAGATTAGTAAAAAAAAAAAAAAAAAAAAAAAAAAATTGTTACTTATATTTGAAATTTTTTGAAAGTACATCGCTAATATATGACTTTTACTCCTCCTCGTTTCCATTCTTGATCCTAACTAACATGAGAAACGCCCTCAAACGAAAAGGTCATTTTTATCTAAATGTTTAAAAAGATGGTCAAAATTTTACCACATTCTCGAAAGAGTTAATAGTTTCCAGCGGTTGTACTTTGACAAAACCTGATCGCACAAAAATAGCCCTCGGTCACGCAAAAGTATGTACTTTGACAAG